>OX392502.1:0-321073 GCA_947623375.1 Apotomis capreana | reverse complement strand
AGTGCCGCGCTGCAGCGTGTTGGCCCCTGGGGTCGGGCGCCACGCTGAAGCGCTGGCGTCGCTCTCCCACACGTGCTGGTGTAGGAGAGGGAGGGGGTACAGCAGTGTACGCACGTGATGTGAGTGCCGCGCTGCAGCGTGTTGCCCCTGGGGTCGGGCGCCACGCTGAAGGCGCTGGCGTCGCTCTCCCACACGTGCTGGTGTAGGAGAGGGAGGGGGTACAGCAGTGTACGCACGTGATGTGAGTGCCGCGCTGCAGCGTGTTGCCCCTGGGGTCGGGCGCCACGCTGAAGGCGCTGGCGTCGCTCTCCCACACGTGCTGGTGTAGGAGAGGGAGGGGGTACAGGCAGTGTACGCACGTGATGTGAGTGCCGCGCTGCAGCGTGTTGCCCCTGGGGTCGGGCGCCACGCTGAAGGCGCTGGCGTCGCTCTCCCACACGTGCTGGTGTAGGAGAGGGAGGGGGTACAGCAGTGTACGCACGTGATGTGAGTGCCGCGCTGCAGCGTGTTGCCCCTGGGGTCGGGCGCCACGCTGAAGGCGCTGGCGTCGCTCTCCCACACGTGCTGGTGTAGGAGAGGGAGGGGGTACAGCAGTGTACGCACGTGATGTGAGTGCCGCGCTGCAGCGTGTTGCCCCTGGGGTCGGGCGCCACGCTGAAGGCGCTGGCGTCGCTCTCCCACACGTGCTGGTGTAGGAGAGGGAGGGGTACAGCAGTGTACGCACGTGATGTGAGTGCCGCGCTGCAGCGTGTTGCCCCTGGGGTCGGGCGCCACGCTGAAGGCGCTGGCGTCGCTCTCCCACACGTGCTGGTGTAGGAGAGGGAGGGGGTACAGCAGTGTACGCACGTGATGTGAGTGCCGCGCTGCAGCGTGTTGCCCCTGGGGTCGGGCGCCACGCTGAAGGCGCTGGCGTCGCTCTCCCACACGTGCTGGTGTAGGAGAGGGAGGGGGTACAGCAGTGTACGCACGTGATGTGAGTGCCGCGCTGCAGCGTGTTGCCCCTGGGGTCGGGCGCCACGCTGAAGGCGCTGGCGTCGCTCTCCCACACGTGCTGGTGTAGGAGAGGGAGGGGGTACAGCAGTGTACGCACGTGATGTGAGTGCCGCGCTGCAGCGTGTTGCCCCTGGGGGTCGGGCGCCACGCTGAAGGCGCTGGCGTCGCTCTCCCACACGTGCTGGTGTAGGAGAGGGAGGGGGTACAGCAGTGTACGCACGTGATGTGAGTGCCGCGCTGCAGCGTGTTGCCCCTGGGGTCGGGCGCCACGCTGAAGGCGCTGGCGTCGCTCTCCCACACGTGCTGGTGTAGGAGAGGGAGGGGGTACAGCAGTGTACGCACGTGATGTGAGTGCCGCGCTGCAGCGTGTTGCCCCTGGGGTCGGGCGCCACGCTGAAGGCGCTGGCGTCGCTCTCCCACACGTGCTGGTGTAGGAGAGGGAGGGGTACAGCAGTGTACGCACGTGATGTGAGTGCCGCGCTGCAGCGTGTTGCCCCGGGGGTCGGGCGCCACGCTGAAGGCGCTGGCGTCGCTCTCCCACACGTGCTGGTGTAGGAGAGGGAGGGGGTACAGCAGTGTACGCACGTGATGTGAGTGCCGCGCTGGAGCGTGTTGCCCCGGGGGTCGGGCGCCACGCTGAAGGCGCTGGCGTCGCTCTCCCACACGTGCTGGTGTAGGAGAGGGAGGGGGTACAACAGTGTACGCACGTGATGTGAGTGCCGCGCTGCAGCGTGTTGCCCCGGGGGTCGGGCGCCACGCTGAAGGCGCTGGCGTCGCTCTCCCACACGTGCTGGTGTAGGAGAGGGAGGGGGTACAACAGTGTACGCACGTGATGTGAGTGCCGCGCTGCAGCGTGTTGCCCCTGGGGTCGGGCGCCACGCTGAAGGCGCTGGCGTCGCTCTCCCACACGTGCTGGTGTAGGAGAGGGAGGGGGTACAGCAGTGTACGCACGTGATGTGAGTGCCGCGCTGCAGCGTGTTGCCCCTGGGGTCGGGCGCCACGCTGAAGGCGCTGGCGTCGCTCTCCCACACGTGCTGGTGTAGGAGAGGGAGGGGGTACAGCAGTGTACGCACGTGATGTGAGTGCCGCGCTGCAGCGTGTTGCCCCTGGGGTCGGGCGCCACGCTGAAGGCGCTGGCGTCGCTCTCCCACACGTGCTGGTGTAGGAGAGGGAGGGGGTACAGCAGTGTACGCACGTGATGTGAGTGCCGCGCTGCAGCGTGTTGCCCCTGGGGTCGGGCGCCACGCTGAAGGCGCTGGCGTCGCTCTCCCACACGTGCTGGTGTAGGAGAGGGAGGGGGTACAGCAGTGTACGCACGTGATGTGAGTGCCGCGCTGCAGCGTGTTGCCCCGGGGGTCGGGCGCCACGCTGAAGGCGCTGGCGTCGCTCTCCCACACGTGCTGGTGTAGGAGAGGGAGGGGGTACAGCAGTGTACGCACGTGATGTGAGTGCCGCGCTGGAGCGTGTTGCCCCGGGGGTCGGGCGCCACGCTGAAGGCGCTGGCGTCGCTCTCCCACACGTGCTGGTGTAGGAGAGGGAGGGGGTACCAACAGTGTACGCACGTGATGTGAGTGCCGCGCTGCAGCGTGTTGCCCCGGGGGTCGGGCGCCACGCTGAAGGCGCTGGCGTCGCTCTCCCACACGTGCTGGTGTAGGAGAGGGAGGGGGTACAACAGTGTACGCACGTGATGTGAGTGCCGCGCTGCAGCGTGTTGCCCCTGGGGTCGGGCGCCACGCTGAAGGCGCTGGCGTCGCTCTCCCACACGTGCTGGTGTAGGAGAGGGAGGGGGTACAACAGTGTACGCACGTGATGTGAGTGCCGCGCTGCAGCGTGTTGCCCCGGGGGTCGGGCGCCACGCTGAAGGCGCTGGCGTCGCTCTCCCACACGTGCTGGTGTAGGAGAGGGAGGGGGTACAGCAGTGTACGCACGTGATGTGAGTGCCGCGCTGCAGCGTGTTGCCCCTGGGGTCGGGCGCCACGCTGAAGGCGCTGGCGTCGCTCTCCCACACGTGCTGGTGTAGGAGAGGGAGGGGGTACAGCAGTGTACGCACGTGATGTGAGTGCCGCGCTGCAGCGTGTTGCCCCTGGGGTCGGGCGCCACGCTGAAGGCGCTGGCGTCGCTCTCCCACACGTGCTGGTGTAGGAGAGGGAGGGGGTACAGCAGTGTACGCACGTGATGTGAGTGCCGCGCTGCAGCGTGTTGCCCCTGGGGTCGGGCGCCACGCTGAAGGCGCTGGCGTCGCTCTCCCACACGTGCTGGTGTAGGAGAGGGAGGGGGTACAGCAGTGTACGCACGTGATGTGAGTGCCGCGCTGCAGCGTGTTGCCCCTGGGGTCGGGCGCCACGCTGAAGGCGCTGGCGTCGCTCTCCCACACGTGCTGGTGTAGGAGAGGGAGGGGGTACAGCAGTGTACGCACGTGATGTGAGTGCCGCGCTGCAGCGTGTTGCCCCTGGGGTCGGGCGCCACGCTGAAGGCGCTGGCGTCGCTCTCCCACACGTGCTGGTGTAGGAGAGGGAGGGGGTACAGCAGTGTACGCACGTGATGTGAGTGCCGCGCTGCAGCGTGTTGCCCCGGGGGTCGGGCGCCACGCTGAAGGCGCTGGCGTCGCTCTCCCACACGTGCTGGTGTAGGAGAGGGAGGGGGTACAACAGTGTACGCACGTGATGTGAGTGCCGCGCTGCAGCATGTTGCCCCTGGGGTCGGGCGCCACGCTGAAGGCGCTGGCGTCGCTCTCCCACACGTGCTGGTGTAGGAGAGGGAGGGGGTACAGCAGTGTACGCACGTGATGTGAGTGCCGCGCTGCAGCGTGTTGCCCCTGGGGTCGGGCGCCACGCTGAAGGCGCTGGCGTCGCTCTCCCACACGTGCTGGTGTAGGAGAGGGAGGGGGTACAGCAGTGTACGCACGTGATGTGAGTGCCGCGCTGCAGCGTGTTGCCCCTGGGGTCGGGCGCCACGCTGAAGGCGCTGGCGTCGCTCTCCCACACGTGCTGGTGTAGGAGAGGGAGGGGGTACAGCAGTGTACGCACGTGATGTGAGTGCCGCGCTGCAGCGTGTTGCCCCGGGGGTCGGGCGCCACGCTGAAGGCGCTGGCGTCGCTCTCCCACACGTGCTGGTGTAGGAGAGGGAGGGGGTACAACAGTGTACGCACGTGATGTGAGTGCCGCGCTGCAGCGTGTTGCCCCGGGGGTCGGGCGCCACGCTGAAGGCGCTGGCGTCGCTCTCCCACACGTGCTGGTGTAGGAGAGGGAGGGGGTACAACAGTGTACGCACGTGATGTGAGTGCCGCGCTGCAGCGTGTTGCCCCGGGGGTCGGGCGCCACGCTGAAGGCGCTGGCGTCGCTCTCCCACACGTGCTGGTGTAGGAGAGGGAGGGGGTACAGCAGTGTACGCACGTGATGTGAGTGCCGCGCTGCAGCGTGTTGCCCCGGGGGTCGGGCGCCACGCTGAAGGCGCTGGCGTCGCTCTCCCACACGTGCTGGTGTAGGAGAGGGAGGGGGTACAGCAGTGTACGCACGTGATGTGAGTGCCGCGCTGCAGCGTGTTGCCCCTGGGGTCGGGCGCCACGCTGAAGGCGCTGGCGTCGCTCTCCCACACGTGCTGGTGTAGGAGAGGGAGGGGGTACAGCAGTGTACGCACGTGATGTGAGTGCCGCGCTGCAGCGTGTTGCCCCTGGGGTCGGGCGCCACGCTGAAGGCGCTGGCGTCGCTCTCCCACACGTGCTGGTGTAGGAGAGGGAGGGGGTACAGCAGTGTACGCACGTGATGTGAGTGCCGCGCTGCAGCGTGTTGCCCCGGGGGTCGGGCGCCACGCTGAAGGCGCTGGCGTCGCTCTCCCACACGTGCTGGTGTAGGAGAGGGAGGGGGTACAACAGTGTACGCACGTGATGTGAGTGCCGCGCTGCAGCGTGTTGCCCCGGGGGTCGGGCGCCACGCTGAAGGCGCTGGCGTCGCTCTCCCACACGTGCTGGTGTAGGAGAGGGAGGGGGTACAACAGTGTACGCACGTGATGTGAGTGCCGCGCTGCAGCGTGTTGCCCCGGGGGTCGGGCGCCACGCTGAAGGCGCTGGCGTCGCTCTCCCACACGTGCTGGTGTAGGAGAGGGAGGGGGTACAGCAGTGTACGCACGTGATGTGAGTGCCGCGCTGCAGCGTGTTGCCCCGGGGGTCGGGCGCCACGCTGAAGGCGCTGGCGTCGCTCTCCCACACGTGCTGGTGTAGGAGAGGGAGGGGGTACAGCAGTGTACGCACGTGATGTGAGTGCCGCGCTGCAGCGTGTTGCCCCGGGGGTCGGGCGCCACGCTGAAGGCGCTGGCGTCGCTCTCCCACACGTGCTGGTCGTCGTCGTTGTGCTTGGACGTGACGACGACGCGGTCCGCCACCAGGAACGCCGAGTAGAAGCCCACGCCGAACTGACCGATCATGTCGTTCATCTCCTGCGCGCCAGCCTGCAACAGACGACGATCCTGATGTCAATTCACCCAATATCGATTATATCAGTCCACAACTGAATAACGCTACCCTTTACCCGTGAGAGTCAGCAGCGAGAAGTTCTCTTTCGGTTGAGCTATAGTTCCGTTTTAAGCTTCTACGTTATTTCTTACCTTTTCAACGTCCTGCATCTTGGAAAGGAAGTCAGCAGTGCCAGACTTGGCGATGGTACCCAGATTGTTGATGAGGTCATTCTTGGTCATGCCGAGACCGGTATCAATGATGTGCAGCAGCCGACGCTCGGGGTCCGCCTTGATGCGGATACCCAGCTCGTTGGTGGTGTCCAGGACTTTGCGGTCTGTGAGCGACATCAGACGGATTTTGTCCAGAGCGTCGGAGGCGTTGGAGATCAATTCACGAAGGAAGATCTGAAACGGACAGAAGTTTAGTTTATTTAGAATACTTAGAAGATTTATGGCCTTTCCAAACTGTCTCGAATTGTGACAGGAAATCCTTAGATTACATTACTTTTATTCGTTAAAAAATGCTGTCATATTTAAAAGCTGCAATGCTTTCCTTACCTCCTTGTTTCGGTAGAGCGAGTTGATGATGAGCTTCATCATACGGTTCACCTCTGTCTGGAAGGTGTGGTTGGAGGCCTTGGCCCGCAGCTCCGCGAGCTGCGCGGGACTGAGCCCGTCAGGCGAGATCGCCTCGGCTTCTCGGGCCACCGCTTCCGCATCTGAACAATACAAACATACAGTAAGCTAGCAATACAACACTGTAAGCAATACTTCCATCTCACTATATCTAGTCTATTTCACATAGCTTTGTGCGAATGGCATCTTTCAATCTCAGTACATTTTAATCGAATTTAGGTTATATGTACTGAGTACTGAAATAGACTATAGACGGTGCTATATAAGATTAATGTGACGTTATCTTCACTTTTAGGTGTTTGGACTATTTCCGCGTGAGGATAATAATATAAAAGACTCAAAACTAATAAAAGTTTTTCTTGTCTTTTATGCAATAGATTATCTCGCCTCAAAGATCATCCTTTACTTAGGACCACAAGCAATCCTAATAAAAAGATTGTAGGTAAAAGTAACTTCTAACAACAGTTGTCGTGGAGACTAAATATGTTATCGCAGAGAAGGCTGCGATTGTTTACATTTGGTTGCCGCAAGGTATATAAGCACTTCAACGCATGCGTTACGTGGCCGTAGTGACGTCCATCGATCCAACAATAACAATCGTTTTTGGTCTCTGGTAATCGGGCATTCTCTCTGATAATAACAATCATATTTCTGACGCTGCAAAAGGCGACATTCACAGTTTTGTGTGATTTTTCAACTTATTTAGGTATAATATTTGCCAACTTTTATCCCCCAATATCTCTATCCCTCTTAGGTTAGGATATTAACTTTTCTTAAGTGCATTTTCAAGAAATATGTGATTGACGCTTGTTTTCAATGGTTTATAGGCGGTAAATCTGTGACCTACTGTAGTTCATTGAGCATAATTATCAATTTCTTTCTGCTGTTTAGTCAATGTAGCCTACAAATTCATGGACTTGAACAGCGTCGGATTTACCCTCAGATTCTCAGGTCCACGCTGGAGCATCAGGAAAAATGCTGCCCTTATTTGCTAAACGGAGAAAAAATCGGTTTAGAGGCCGTAGATTACGTTGCCTCTAGAAATGTGCCGCTTTGGGCTCCTAGTGGCCTTTGTGGAAAGGGTTTGCTGAATTTATAGGTGACCGAGAATGTCGTCGCCGGAGTGCAGCGCTGGCGCGAGCCCGACGCGCACGCCGGGCGCGCAGGCGCAGGCGCCGGCCGCGCAGGCGCCGGCTGGGGCGCCGGTGCAGCACCCGCGCTCCTTCAAGCTGCGCTTCGCGGCGCAGCGCGTGCCCGGGCACTCCTACCAGTCCGCCGTGCGCCCGCTCGCGCTTCGTAAGATGGCTCAATTATTTTCCTTCCAATATTTTAGGTAATGCCACACTTAAAAAGAAGTGATGCCACACTTAAAAAGAAGTGTGGCATTTCTTCAAGGCGTCTCCCAGATGCTGACACTGACTATGGTACTATTTCAGCGGCTCTGGTGACAGACAAATTCTGGAGTCGTGTGGGGCGGGAGGAGACCGGGGCGGAGGACGAGGCGCGCGCCATGTCTAGAGTCAGAGACATGTTCGACAAGGGGCCGAGGGAGAAGCACGAACGACCGGTGCAATCATCACACGAGTAAGTGGAAAATGATAGTGATATCATAGAATCAAAATCATAAAAAAACTTCATATACCTAATGCATAAATAGTGTAAACTTCAGGATATAGGTATATGTGCATTATTTGGACTAATAACTACGGCGTGTATGATAGGATACAATCTCATAGCGCCGGTGAAAGTTGTTTTCAGAAGTAGCGAATGGACTTCAATTTTGTCAACTTTCATTCAAAATTTCATGCTGTATGAAACATGCATAACATTCAAACGAAATGCGCACTCATTATACTCCTTCAACACCGTCGCAAGCTCTGGTTGATCAGCCTGGGGACTGTGTGCTTGTCATGTAAATAGCCATCAAATATACATAATATGTCTAGTCTAGGCAGGTTTCTGGATCCCACGCGTAAGCAGTGCTTGTTTTAGCATTACACGCGCCCTGGGCGAGATCCCACGGCGCCCCCGAATCATAATGAGAATTTACGAGTAAGAAGTCCTCAACGAGCGAGGCGCCCTGGGCGATCGCCCTCCCGCGCCCTACCCTAACGCCGCCACCACGCGTAAGCCGTATTTATAGGCTACCAAACATCAATTATGTATCAGAAGATGCATGATTGCTGACAATACAGATCGCAAGCCAGAGAAGAAAGCAAAAGTAGGTTCAAATTCCGACAAGGGCAAAATGTTTGTGTAATGAGTTGGGAAATTTGTTCCTCGGTCATGGTCCTCAGGTCCTGGGTCAATGTCCATAACCAAGGTCCGGAATTTTTCATAGCAAATGTCAAACTTTGAGAGGGTTCGACCAAATTGTTTTATCGACTATCGATACATAATTTTCACTTAACGCAACATCGTTAAAGTAATGCAATCAGGCTTTTGGATATATACACTGGCGTTCAGCTAATTAGCGTCATCATTATTTTATTCCATACAAATGCATATAAAATATGACTTTAGAAATTCTATGAACAACGTTTGCCAGTTTTATTATTAACTAAGAGACGCCCGCAACTTCGTCCGCGTATTTTTTTATTTACTGTGACGCATAAAAAGTATTCTATAACCATCTTTGGATGCCATCCCTATACCAAAATTGGTTAAAATATGTCCAGCCGTTTCAGCGTGATCCGAGGACAAAGAAAATTATGACCAACAGATGGCGCCAGGCAGGCATGGCACCGCGCGCCGATACAAAATAAATGACGACCGTGCATCACGCTATTAAGATTTTTCCTGAAATCGTGACCCCTCTCCATAGAAAATATAATTTCAATACAAATCTAGTATTTTATAATAGTATAGATAACATGGTGTACACGTGTTTAAACAAGTTTTAGTATAGTGCCAATGAAATTTCTGTAAAACATTATTTTTTTGAAAATAGACATACTTATGTGTATTCCGTTTCTAATTTATTAAAGTATGGAGTTGTAAGTTGTAAAAAGTGTTAATTTGAACATGTCTAGTTTCTAGAGTACAAGTTTTATAGAAACTTTATTTTCCCTATAGTAAACCTTGTTTAAACACCCATACTTCATGTTGTTAATAATAAAATTGGTCAACCGCATCTTACATTTTTCATCAAAAGTTATATTTTATATGCAGTTGTATGGAATAAAATAATGATGTCCCTAATCCCTAATTGGCTGAACGCCACTGTATATATCCAAAAGTCTGATTTCATTACTTTAACAATGTTTCGTTAAGTGAAAACTATTTATCGATAGTCGATAAAACACTTTGGTCGAACCCTCTCAATGTTTGATTTTTGCTATGAAGAATTCCGGACCTTGTCCATAACACAAGACCACTAGAACTTAATTCGGGACTAGGTGTAATTGTCCGATTATTTGATTAGGTACGGGTGGTGGCAGTCGGCCGCGCCTCGTATCTGGGCGGCGCCGCGCGGCGACCGGCGGCTGCAGCACGGGGTGCGCGACTCCGAGTGGCTCAAGGTGCGCCTGCGCCTGCTCGCCGAGGCGCCGCCCGCCGCGCGCAAGCGGTAGCGCACCCTACCCTATACTTCCACGTACTGCTGTTACCTACATCTCCAGTTAGCCATCACTTTTTTGACACTGACTAGCAGATTGAGCAACACTTTATTCTGTATCCAACTATACTAGAGCTTTACCAGTTACACATAATAGTACATTACTGCAGACACCAGGAAAGAAGGGCATGCCGGGTGAGTAGGCATAGTGATACGAAGTCGGCAAGCCCTTTTCACAGCTAAGACATGTATAGTGCTTTTCTCAAACATAATTCAGCTATTTAGCTTGTTCATGAACACAGAGACACCATGTTTAAATAAAATTACTTCCCAGAGACGCCATGTTTAAACATAATTCAGCTATTTAGCTTGTTCATGAACACAGAGACGCCATGTTTAAATAAAATTACTTCCCAACCTTCAATTTTGTATGAAATTCCTTTACAGTTTCACTTCGAAGCCTGTTATACAGCACATTATGACGACATATTTCATGTTGGAGAAAAGTATATTTTTGACACTGACTAAATAAATAAGCAGAATAGCTATTACCGGTTGTCTTATGTTTCGGCGGCAATATTCAAGAATATCTTTGTAATTGCAGCAATTATAAGCCCATTCTTATTTAGACTATCTCATTAAAATAGCGATATTATAAATTATCAACATTTTTCTAAGAATTTTAATCACCATTGTCTTCTGGATGACAGGACAGAATAACAACAAGAAAAAGTTGATCCACCCAGGTACACCGTTAATCTTAATTGAATCTTATATTGATATCATTAAAAATGTCTAAAACAATCAGTATTTCATTTGTCTGATAGCTTTTTAATTTCCTTAATGCCCTCATATTTTCAGTCTTAATATTACAGCTAAAGTATTTAATCATGTTATGGCAGTTAATCAAGTGAATGTTAGTGGTTTTTGAGCATTTATCAGAAAATGCAGATAAGCTTCAGTGGTAATCCTAAAGCTGATAAGCTAAACGCAAATTAATTGATTAATAATCTATATTGGCCATGTGGAGGCCATAAGACTGGATTTCCTCAAAACCAAAACTGTGACTTATACTTAACACAAGTGATATGCTTTTAGATGCCATAAAGTTTAACTTTCCTGTTTGATTATTTCAACATTTTATCATAAAATATGTATGTTAGCAGTTGATTGAAAAAATTCTTCAGAGTCATTTTTTTCACCTTATGGCACATTGGAATAGTGACAAAATAAACAACCCTTATTGTGGACTTTGAAATACAAAATAAGAAAAACAACTTTAAGGTCAGATGGGACAGAACATAGCACGGAAAATGAACAACAATAGAGTTGTGTAGTGGTTCTTCATATCCCACCTACTATGGTATATGGTATACTGACCAGTTCGGGACCCCTCCCGCGAGGCTCCGAGGTCGGCGTCCACCGTCACCGTCTCCACGGAGCCCACACCCTCCTCCTGGGCGGCACTCCATCCTGGAAGCAAACACACATGGCGATGACAGAACCGCTCTCAAATCAATCCTGACTAAAAGTCACTAAGAAACTGCTCAGAATAAATGAAAAACTTCATAGTGTTACAGAGTAAATGGTAAGGAACAGAGTTACGGTGTGAGAGCGAGCGCCGCCGGCAGAAAGTTCTAGGACCTCTCGCCGCCCGGCGTTGAGCGCGGATCCCTCTACTAACCCCGTGAACACATAATGTAACGAGAATTGAAAGTAACTTATCACATCTTTTTAGTTCTATCATCTAAGCATCAAGGAGAATAACTAACTAAAGCTACAGATAAATTTCCCGTTTTTTGCAACGTAGACAAAACAGGGTGGATATTTACCTGAGAGGAGCAAGAGGCCCAATCCTAACAACAAAAAGTACTTCATCGCTAGAACTCCCTCGCGGGTAAAACTTACTTATTCAATAACTATCTTATTATATTAAAATTAAATTGCGCCGGTTCACACGAAACTGCAGCGACGCGTTCCTTGACTTTCTGAGATCCGTTTGAAACTGACAGGACAGAAGAAAAGAAGAGAGTTGATAAACTACTTCGCTGGGCTCGGATTAGTTCAGCACAATTACGCATTGATATGTTATTGGACTAAATTTCATTTATCTGATATGCAGCCAATCAGAAGATACCACGCCATTCAATTTGCCAATGGCAGTTATCTTTTCTTGTTTTGTGTCGTTATGCGATTGGACGATGAAGACGATAACATTTTATGAATTATTGATTTCGTTAACAGTGAAGCGAGCTACCTATAAAGCTTTATTGTTAAATTCAGATAACGAATTAATTACTTACATCATTTTGAAATCAACAGAACTTAATTAAAGCTAGTTTATATTTATTGAAAATGACACATGGTAATACACGACACGAATACTTTTAGCCATCTTTATAAAACCCTCTTGACGTCTGTCAGTGTGCTGGGTGCTGTCAGCATGCTGTCAGCTGATTGAATATGACAGAACAAATGTCATGATACGATCAACGTGATTGTCGATTTCCTTAGTCATTCTGTATTTCAGTATAAACAAACGTTTTACCGTTTATAAATAATCCGCTTTATTCAAAGAATAGTTTTTGTCCAATATATCTGACTTACGCAATCAGGCAGCAGCGATGGTGCCGGAATTGGGTCCGCTGGTGACGACGTCGAAACGGCGCGTTGTGTACCGGCGCAGCTTGTGGGCCGTGCACGAGTTTGAGATTTGGAGCGGCGAGCTGGTGTGTCGCGTGGCGGCGCTGCGCATGCAGAACTCCCTGCTGCTATGGGTGGGCGGCGCGCAGCCCGCGCTGGGCGAGATGGCACTGGGGCTGCCGTTCGCGGACGGCGGCGTGCTAGCGACGCCGCTGGCGGGCGAGCACGGCGCGGACGGCGGCGACGGCGCGGCGGGGCTGGCGCGGCGGCTGGCGGCGGCGCTGCGGCGCCCGGTCTGGGTGGCGGCGGCGCTCGCCTTCGACCGCTTCACGGCGCCCCTCATCGCGCGCGGCCTCGTCAAGGAGATTAAGAGCCGTCCAGATTTTTTTAATGAACCTTGAAAGTACATAAAATATGAACCAGATTATTGACTGGAGCCTGCACGGTTTTGTGCCAAGTGAAATGTTATACTAAGACAATGTGATCTGACAAAAAGTGAGTGTTGTATCAGTAAAAGTGCCTGTAGTATTGTGGAATTTCTGTTTCCTGATACCCTTATTTGCTGTGATTGAACTGATTTCCTCTATTTACTTTTGTTGTTGGGCAATTTATGTCACCGTCTTCCCTTCCATGCCATCCCTAGAGTGTTCTATTGAGCAATGCAAAGTTGTTTTAAGGCAACCTATTTTGTAACTGCAATTTAAACATTATATCTATAACCATAGTCATATTGTTCTCTATATAACCAACCACAACTGTATGTGTGTTTTAGATAGTACCCCTCACCTCACTTGTAAAACAATGTTAGTCTAGAATAGACAGAAGAGACACAGGCATAGCTAATTAATTTTCATTCATGTGATGTTTGGAAATGGTTTAATATCATTTGATAATGGTAAGTAACTAATATTATAGCAGTTATGTCATAAACATTTCGTGAGAGTATTTGAAATTAATTAAATATTTACATACCAACACAATTTTGGTGAGAATCAATGCTTATGGAGGAGGCATTGGCAAAGAGGCATGCTGAACTGAAAGTATTTTTTGTAATTCTGAATAAAGGGCATAATTTGAAGCGTTTTGTCATGATTTATTTTATGTGTTCACTGCCTTGTCAAAAGGAAAGTCTTTCTTGTTTTTTGAGTGTGAATAATTTAATATCTGTGCTATTTTCCCATTGGTGTTAGCATAATGTTGTTCTATATCAATATACTATAGTAATTTGTGCAAAGCACAGATGGAGTAATAAAGATCAGTGTCGGAAAAAGCATTACTGTGTTTTCATTTCATCTAAAACCAATCTTATAATTAATTATTGTAGTAAGCGGTTAACACTCACGTGAAATTGTCAGGAACGGCCCGACATGTTTCATAAATAAGTCTCACGAAAGTTTTAACTATCTTATATTGTTTGCTACTAGCGCCACCCTAGTGCGAGTGAAAGTCGCCGCAAGCCTCGCGTCAAGCCGACGTAGGGACGCGCACGACTATTTCAAGCGATTTCAACATGTCACGGTAGATGGCTCTGGGAGTAATTGATATCTGCGGCGCGACCACCGCATCCAATAAACAGGTGGGTACGAGTAGCAGTGGCGTTGCGTTTTTTAGGGTTCCGTACCCAAAGGGTAAAAACGGGACCCTATTACTGAGACTTCGCTGTCCGTCCGTCTGTCACCAGGCTGTATTTCAAGAACGGTGATAGCTAGACAGTTGTAATTTTGTCACACATGATGTATTTGACACAGATGATGTATTTCTATTGCCGCTATAACAACAAATACTAAAAATAAAATAAAATAAATATTTAAGGGGGGCTCCCATACAACAAACTTGTTATAGATTATGGTACGGAACCCTTCATGCGCGAGTCGGACTCGCACTTGCCCTATTTTTTTCTGTGCAACTCCGAAGCATATTTCGCTTCTTATTCTTCTGGAGTTCTAGAAAAGGGAGTTATTTGCTTTAAAATAAGCAAGTCGGTGGGAATCGGGTTTTACGGACGCCACACCCCTGCTGGGTAAAGAACCCCTGAATTAGTGATATTTAATATTGAATAACGAGGGTATAAAGACACTGGCGTGATAGATACCTATATAGGTAGTAGGGTGGTCCTTATTTTTCGATTTTTGAAAAGTAAAAGGGGCACCTCATCAAATCGATATTTAGTTTAAGTTATTTCCACATTATTTTTATTTCATTTTTTTATCAAGTTTTAGAGGTCGCTACCGAAGGTCAATGTTTTGAAAAAAATGGAAAAAATAGCAATTTGATGAATCGAGCCAACTGCTTATTCCTGCGTTTTTATTATTAATTTTGGACTTTTTAAATGAAATCAAGTGCTATTGCCTAATATTGATGCACTATCGCGACTTCCACCCCCTTCTCGCACCCCCGCGACGCGAACGCGTGGAACGATTCTCAGCACATTTTCGTTACTCTGAGAGTGTGCACGTCATACTCTGGCGTATCGTTGTGAAGTGTCGGAATGGTGTCTACAAGCATTGGCATGAGCGTGTCAACGAGAAATACAATTCACATCTTCAAAATGCAGCAGCTATTATGACCACAGTCAACAAAAAAACTTACAGAGAGAGGCTCAGAATTTAAAAAATGAAGAAAACTTCCAAAAACGCCATAACGCGAAGTAAAAACGAAACTGACAAGACTTTCACACATTTAAATAAAACAATTTAAGCAGATTATATCACGTATATGAATTATTTGTGCCTCTCTGACGTTTCGGTAGCTTTCCAGTTACAGTTGTCAAAGTTGACTGAGAAACACACATTTTTTCTTAAACAAAGTTACATTTGTGCATGCTATCCATTTTATAAATATGAATTAAAAATAAAGGTGTACATAATTGCCAGATAGGCCTAAGGTGTTAAGACAGTTACACTTGTGCGAGATATTTATTAAATAAAATAATTTAATGCCCTTCTGCATTAATTATTTTATTTAATACGAGTAAATATCTATCAGCGGTTCACTATAAGGCTTACTGAGGAGAAATAACAGCCGAAAGAAAACTCCCAGTTTGCCTTATTACTATGATATACTTCTAAACAAATACTCTACATATACTACTTTTATCCCTAATTTGTTTACACCGTTCGAGGCCCAGGGTTTCCATTCTTGTGTCTTGCTTGATCCTTGATAAGATGTACAACAGGATCCCAAGCCGGCGGTAATGACTAACCATCTTCTCTATTGAAATTGGGATATTGTTTGATTTGAAAAGCCTCACGCAACATTCTGGGAAAATATTGTTTCTCTCTGGCAAAGATTGAAGTTTTATCAAACTTTATTTAATGGTTTGGTTTGTCCATGCCATGGTCGCAGACTGCAGACCTGTGCGACAACAACGGTGTTTGACATCTGCTACATGCTCCATAACCCGTGTAGCTATACTAAGTTTCGTTTGGCCAATGTATGACAGACCACACTCACAGTCTAGCTTGTAAACACCAGCACTCTGCAGAGGGATGCTGCTCTTCACGGGCCTCAGGTACTGAGACATCTTCTTCATCGGCTTGAAATATGTATTATTGGAAGCCCGTTTCAAGATGTTTCCAATCCTATCCTATCTAAGTTTTCATCTAAATCTAGCAGTGTAAATACCATTCCAACACCTGACATGAACCAGGAAGCAGGGCCTTCAACACTTCCAGTCTCACTTTTAGACAGAAACAGTATTTGCTTTTAATAGTAAAACAATCCGGAAAAGTACCCCAACACCCAAAAATCCACCCTTTTATCATATTTTGGTAATTTTAGTATGTATTGAAATGGATACCTTATTGTGTAGTTGATAATAATATCTGTTTTAGAGAATGTAACTGCAATTATTACCACTTCAAAAAGTTTTTTTTCCAATAAATCAGATTTTTTATGTAATATGTTTGTTTAGTTTTTTTTTCACAAAGTTTAAGCTGTGGTAGCGACCCCTAATTTTTGTCCAAAAATTATGAAAAAAAAACTGTTACCGATTCTTATGTTAAATAATCAATAGAAAAGGTGCCCCGTTAAAAAATCGAAAAAAAAATTTTTTTTGCCATATAAGGACCACCCTAATAGGTAGGTATTACATATATGATAGCAGGGCTGTTGGTACCTACCTTAGTACTTACTTTCTTAGTGATAACACTGAGGAGTGATTTAAAAAGGAAATTAAACACTGTTTGATTCGTAAGAAAGGTTTTTATTAATACTAGGTAATAGTGTTCCTTGAATCAAACTAAAAGGGGTACCTACGGGCACGATGCCCACTATAAGTACCTAACTGGTAGGTATAGGTGGCAAATCACAATACCTACCTCCTCGGCTTGACAAGAGTGCTACTATGCTCCTAAGTATTATGTTTCAAACTAGTACCTATACTATACTTATACCTGATTGAGGAAAATTATATGAGCAGTAAAATTTGCTTTGTAATCGCAATTTACATATACCAAGGTATAACGCGTCCGTTGAGACCGCTGGGTATCCGTACATGGCAAGAAAACAGTAGATTACATGCAGTGTATTCGTGTATGTCCCAAATCGCACGTGTTTGAGCTCGAACCGAAGGTGAGGGCCACAAATAAACGATCTGGGGCTTTACGAATTACCGCCCAAGGCCCGTGGATTGTCTAAAGTTTTAAGTCTTGCCTTGGTCAAGCCTAGGGTGACGTAAAAAAATTAAATAGGTACAGCTTTTTAGGGTTCCGTAGTCAACTAGGAACCCTTATAGTTTCGCCATGTCCGTCTGTCCGTCTGTCCGTCTGTCCGACCGCGGCTTAGCTCCGTGATCATTAGTACTAGAAAGCTAAAATTTGGTATGAGTATGTGTATGTATAACGCCGACAGAACGGTAAAATAAAAATTTAAAAAAAATTTTTTTTCGGGTACCTCTAGAACACCTAAAGTGGGGGTGAAATTTTTTTTTCTTTTCAACACTGGTGTGTGGGGTGTCGTTGAACAGGTCTTGTAAAAATAATAGGGGTCTTTTAACATTATTTTTTTAAAAAGTCAGCAGTTTTGTAAATATTCGCTCCGAAAACAAAAAAAAATTGTGCCCCCCCCCCCCCCCCCCCCCTCTAACTTTTCAACCGCGGGTCAAAAAAATTCGGGAAAATTCATGTATATAAGGCCTAATAAGTACTTTCAATGAAAACTATATTGAACAAAATCGGTCGAGCCGTTTTTGAGTTATCGCCAAATTTCATATTTTTCTTGAAAAGGACGTAAGTTGACTTCCAGAAGGTCAAATTACTGTAATAAGTGATTACAGTTTCTAGGGCGTTTACAACCTTTTTATAGAGCTTAAAATCTTTCTTAACGGGCTCTAAACCTAACTCTAACCTCGGGCTTAAAACTGCAGTTTATTGTGAAGGATGAGCGGTTCACTAATGTTTGACCAAAAAACGTTTGACAAATGATCACTTGACCAAACAACGTTTCACCAAATATTCATTAGGCAAACGAGACATTTGACAAAAGTATCATATTACAAAAAGTCACTTTACAAATGATCATTTTACAAACACTACACTTGACAAAATATCATTTTACAAAATGTTATTTCATGTCTTGTCTTGTCTTATCTTATCTTATCTTACCTTATTTACGTTTTTTTATGGATATAAAAAAAAACTAACCTAACCTAACCCGACCGGGTCGGATCTGCTCTGAAATTGATTCACCTCAAGTTTGGTCAAATGACTCAGTTGCTAAATGATCATTTGGTCAAATGATTATTTGTAAAATGAAAATTTAACATCTGATCATTTGGTGAAGTGAATCATTTGTAAAATGACTTTTTGTAAAATGATCAATTGGGGAAACGTTTTTTTGGTGAAACGTTGTTTGGTCAAGTGATCATTTGTCAAACGTTTTTTGGTCAAACGATAGGACACCGGATGAGCACTACGGAACCCTACACTGAGCGTGGCCCGACATGCTCTTGGCCGGTTTTTAGGGTTCCGTAGCCAAATGGCAAAAAACGGAACCCTTATAGATTCGTCATGTCTGTCTGTCTGTCCGTCTGTCCGTCTGTCCGTCCGTATGTCACAGCCATTTTTTTCCGAAACTATAAGAGCTATACTGTTGAAACTTGGTAGGTAGATGTATTCTGTGAACCGCATTAAGATTTTGATGCAAAAATAAAAAAATAATAATAAATATTGGGGGCTCCCCATACTTAGAACTGAAACTCAAATTTTTTTTTTTCATCAAACACATACGTGTGGGGTATCTATGGATAGGTCTTCAAAAATGATATCGAGGTTTCTAAAACATTTTTTTTCTAAACCGAATAGTTTGCGTGACAGACGCTTCCAAAGTGGAAAAAAGTTGGTCCCCCCCCCTCTAACTTCTAAAATAAGAAAATGAAAAATCTAAAAAAAACATATGATGTACATTACTATAAAAACTACCAACGAAAATTGTTTTGAACGAGATCTAGTTAGTAGTTTTTTTTAATACCTAACTTTGCACCTAATTTATATGGGGCGCTATACATACCAGGTGCAAACTTAACTTAAACACTTAGGGATGGAAAGTGTTTGTACGGAACCCTCGGTGCGCGAGTCCGACTTGCACTTGGCCGGTTTTTTTTAAGTTACAGAAACATCTAAGTATAACTTTTTTCTAGTTCATGATTATTACCTACCTATAAAAATAATTCATGTTTTTTGAATTTTTTTATCTATTCTCCATTTAATGGGAACCCATTTCGGGAAAATTTTCAACATTTGCTATTTTACTGGCGGAAATTGATGTAATCCAATAGACCAGATTGGCCTTCACGAAACTTATTCGATTAGATTACAGACGAAGACGACTCGTAACAACCGGTGAGTTTGTGGAGTGGCCGCAGTAAGGTACCTACCTGTTACATTTAGTGCAGTGCACCTCTGCAAACCGCGCTTTAAACGCACATGATTAAATAAGTAATTGTAGAATTACAATCATAACAGATTTTATGTTACAGTAATACCTACTGCCTAGATCGGTTTTGGTGTGTCAAAATGTTCTCTATTTTCTATAGAAATAAATAAAGCATAATTTCAAATAATAAAGCATCACGGAAAGCAAACCTACGAAAGCCTGAGTGTACCAAAATGTTAACTGAATATTCCATTGATTAGGACCAGTGACCTTTATTATTATCGTCTCGACTCGACCACGACATCAAAGAGATGGCCCCGAGTGAGATCAGTGCGATGTTATCGGCGGGTGAGCAGCGGCCGCGGCCGTTGTTTTACGACTGTTAAAGACTCGTTAAAGGGTCGTTTTATCGACGCTGCCTCCTTATCGGCTCACCTGCGGCCCACGTCACCTCCAGATCACATTCTAGATGTGAAGCGGAGGAGGGAGGGGGTGCCGTGTCGCTGGCATTTCGAGGCGTTGTCAAAGGAATTCCAGCGGCTCTGATGTCGTTACGAGCGCTTATCTGATGGGATCTTTTGTATATTTATTGGGGCATCAAACGGACGAGAAGCCCGGTAGCCGCCTTAAATCCGACGATTTAATACCTCTCATAAAGCGGCCGGTAGCCGGGCAGCGGTACCAATAATTTTATCTTATTGTCTCGATAAATTAGCTTAATTAGGGTGTAAAAAACGCGAGCGTGGAATCTAGTGTGCGCGGTGGGTGGCCGACCGCTGCGCCCGATCCCGTCGGCCGACCTGACCCGACTGCCCGGCGGCCTGATGGTGACGGCCCTAATTAGTGTTGCTGCGATTAATAGCACTGCACCTGATAACAACACCGCCATAAATTATGCCGCAAAAAATCTATTAAAGTCCGGCGTTATCAAACAGACTGTTTTATGACCAATTAACGAGCACTTCTTAATTACACACATGTTAATGTGATAACGAGAGCTTGTAGCCTCCGAATATCTTACACAGCCATAAACTGCAATAAAAAGAGTGACGATAAATAACTTACATAATTTATAGATTTCCACATTTCCTACAACACGAACTTTAATTTTAGGTCTAACAAACACCAATTTAACATTAAGTATAGATATGTAATTTTCCTGAAAATATAAAGGTACCTATAGGCTATATAGGTAACTAACTTTATATACTTACACATTTCATGTTCATAGGTACCTATATATAACTGTCTGTATAAATTTCAAGTTCCTAGATTGTACAGTAACAGAACTTTTCGGCGTTTTGCGGCGATGAGTCATTCTGTCCGTCCTTTTTGTATAAAGTACAGAAAGTAGGTATAGATTGCATTTGGCGAGACAATTATTAATATACAACGTGTCCCAAAATTCAACGATAAGCGGGCACCAGAGGATGGATCTGGTCATGATACCTCGAGAAAAAAAAAGAAAAAAAATATATCTCAATCCCTTTAGAAATTATCAAAAAAAAATGAAATTTTTAAAATATCGACACCCCTAATGGTATTTTTAACGACCATGTCTAGAATTTTTGGAATATTTCAGATATTTTTTTTGTATCGGCAACCTAAGTAGCACTGCTATCCACCACAGTCCTTAAAAATGTCAGAATACATGTAGTTTTAACACAAAAAATAATCAAAATTATTTTTACGCCAAAAATTTTGAATGAATTTTTCTTTTAGTCCACTTTTACTCATCATGGTACATAAAAAAAGTATTGACACTACTATGGCAAGTGTTTTAAAAAGTTGACGCAACTAACCAAGATTCCAAAATGGTAGAATACTCTAGGAAAACTAGTGCCGAAAAAAAAACAGCTATTTTTAAACAAGAACCGACCTTTTTCAATGTTGATAGTAATCACTCTTACGTGCTACCACTAACCCGTCCCGAACTCAGACTTGAACTCTGCTGCTGCAGAGACACGCTGAGGCACCCTTTGGGTGAAAAAGCTAGCCTCCAAATGCCAGTCACCGGCCCTCTGCCTATCCGCATCCCATCATCGGCCACAAAAGTGGACTAAAACAAAGACTAGCAAAGCAGGCTAACCTATGCCCACCCAAAGTGCTGTGGCAGCGGGCGCCTTGGCTGGCACCACGCCCTGGGAGCTGGATGCCCAGGGGCTCGCGGAGGCGCACAGGGAGCGGGTGAGAGCAGAGCCCTTAATGAGTTCCCCGCTTCCGAAGAGCTGCGTGAGAAGCGCTGACAGGTGCAGCGCTGGGTGAGGGACCGGTGGAGGAACGACCTGGAGGACTCCCCCTATGAAGCCCGCACCATAGGGGCACTCCTCCCATCGTTCGACCACTGGTTGGAGAGGGTTCATGGGAGCATTGGCTTCCGACTGGCGCAGGTAATGACCGGACACGGGTGTTTCGATCATTACCTGCATCGAATCGGCAGGGAAACCAGCCCGGTGTACCGCGAGCGGCGACCCGGATGACACCGCCCAGCACACCCTAAAGGAGTGCATTCACTGAGTTGGTGAACGCCGTACTATGATGGGCACCCTTGGAGTGGGGGATCTCTCGCTCGACAGCGTCGTAGTGGCCATACTGAGGAGCGAGAGATCGTGGCCTCCTTCTGTGAGTCTGTTGTCGCACAGAAGGAGGACTCGGTACGGGAGCGCGAAGACAGGGCAAATGCTGTCATTGTCTTGGTGTGCACTCTTCGGTACCCATCTCGCCTAGATCAGACTTTGCAAGTTATGGGAAGCACTTGGGGTGGGCATAGGTTAGATTGCTTTGCTAGTCTTTGTCTTAGTTCACTTCGGAAGTGGCCGATGATGGGATGCGGATAAGCAGAGGGCCGGTGACCCGCTCCTGGAGGCTAGCCTCTCCACCCAGAGAGTGCCTCAGCGTGTCTATGCAGCAGCAGAGTTCAAGTCTGAGTTCGGGACGGGTTAGTGGTAGCACGTAAAAGTGATTACTATCAACATTAAAAAGGTCGGTTCTTGTTTAAAAATAGCTGTTTTTTTTTCGGCGCTAGTTTTCCTAGAGTATTCTACCATTTTGGAATCTTGGTTAGTTGCGTCAACTTTTTAAAACACTTGTCATAGTAGTGTCAATACTTTTTTTAAGTACCATGATGAGTCAAAGTGGACTAAAAGAAAAATTCATGCAAAATTTTTGGGGTATAAATAGTTTTGATTATTTTTAGTGCTAAAACTACATGTATTCTGATATTTTTAAGGACTGTGGTGAATAGCAGTGCTACTTAGGTTGCCGATACAAAAAAAATATCTGAAATATTCCAAAAATTCTAGACATGGTCGTTAAAAATACCATTAGGGGTGTCAATATTTTAAGAATTTCATTTTTTTTAATAACTTCTAAAGGGATTGAGATATATTTTTTTTCTTTTTTTTTCTCGAGGTATCATGACCAGATCCGTCCTCTGGTGCCCGCTTATCGTTGAATTTTGGGACACGTTGTATGTACGGTTAAATTATGCCTTATTTGTATGCCAAATGAATATCAGTGTAATGTATAATGTCCATGTCCTAATCACGATTGATCCGTATACTTCCACAATATGATCTGCGCTTATCGCAAATCCGGCGCTCGCGGGGCACATACATAGGTACCTAATAGGTAGACTTATTATGAAGAGCAGTATGGTAGGTATACCTACAGTAACTGCTCTAAAATACCGAATAATATCTGCTGCTCATTTGAAGAAAATATAAATATTGTAAGGTAGGTTAGTAAGTAAGGTACCTATATGAACTGAATTTGTTTTGCACTCCTACTCAATTCAAACTTTAATTAATCTACACCGCTACCCTTAAGGTTGTCTTGAAGAGATCGCTATTTAGTGATAAGAACGCCTGTTGTTTACCTCTGTTTATTTTATTTACTGTACCTATAGGTACCTCTCATGTTTTGTATCCCTTTGTACCTATTTCAGGTGTGCAATAAAGTTGATTTGTATTTTACCTATTGAACACGCTATTGGACGCGGAGGTGGGGAAATTATGTATTTTGCAATTTAAACACTGACTAACCATCCTACCAGAACATATCAAAAATTCAGAACTACCGGACCGTTTGTAAGGTCACCCCCAGCAGTTTAGTCTCTATTCACCGAATTAACGACTACTTAATTTTAAAGAAACCCGGCTAAGTGTCCTTTAATTTTTTACCTGAATACTTATTACGTTACGTTACCATTGACATTGACCATTGAAACCAGGGGCCTAATTCGAGTGTCGATCGCCAAACGTCAGATCACCGTTAGATAACAGTCATCTCTCCGTGATCTCGCCTTTGAACTGTCATTAAAACGCGATGAGCTTAAAAGTGACATATCTCATCTCAATTTTGGAAATACGAAGGCGATAATGATTGTCAAAAATGTTATTCATGTATATAAATTTCTGTTTTGAACGAAACGTAACGGACTAATTTCACGTACTACGCGGTCAATTTAAAGTATGCACCTGTTATTTATGCCGTCACATACAAAGGAAACGAAAATTTGCGCGTCCGAATTGACGAAGTTGCGATGTTCTAGGGATATCGCCACTTGTCAAGTAGGCACACGTCAAAAGTGACGGATGGCGATGAAAAGGAGAGATCTCCATTATATCTCTAAAATTGGTCGAATACCCCCCCAGATTGAAACGCATTCTGTGAATATTTCGAGCGTGTTCTAGGGCTTCCCCGTCTCAGACGGGCACACATGCGCATGCGCAGGGCTTTAGAGCTACGCAGCTACGAGTTACGTTGGGAACGCTAACATAATCGCACCATTGCTCTTTACTATTTATACATAGGTACTTGCTTAGACTAAAGGAGGTAGGTACCTATAGATATTTTTATGACTGATATAGATTCTAAGAATATTGATAGGAAAACATCAGGGTATCTTGCGAGGAATAAAACCTGATCGCATACAACAGATGTCTGCGGACGTGCACGCAACTAGAAGGCAAAATACAAGGTGACACTCCGTGACGGCAGCCATCAATGACTCAACGTCACGTCGTTGTGCAGCGAGCGCTGCGCTGCATTGCTCTGCGCTTCCGCTCCACCTGCCTTCGCCATATGCGTTTGAATATTCGGAATTTTCAAAGAATGCAACTATATTTTTCTGTCATGAAGGAATTTCGGAGTTCCGGTCACAGGGAGACGTAGAAATTACTTTGTAAGTGTTTCAACGGTGTAACGTTAATGAGACAAGGCTACAAGCTGCGTTACGGGACATCGCCGTTTATTTTTTCCTTTCGTTGGGATTTCCCAATGTAAATCAGCTCGATATCAATTTAAACGTAATACACGATTTGTTCACTTGCGCTCATGACATTTGTGATGAACAATCAGCTCGGTTTCTTGTACCTACGCCTATGAGGCTAACGCCAAAGATCCCTGGTTCGAATCCCGACAAAGCAAGTAAGTAATTTTTCTTGGGTCTCGAGACGTTTTCGTAGATAAATATTTACTTAAATATTTACTTAGACCTAAGGTACTTACTGATTAATTAATTTAGGTACCTACTTAAATATTTATTTACTGATATAAGACAAACATTAATTGAATGAATGGAAATTTCAGGCTACATGACCCATAATATACAGACTAACATTATACCTAATACAAAAAATACTAAAGTAGGTACCTACTAGGTAACTTTTTTGTCGTGTTGTTTAATCGACCGGGACGCGCCGGAACATGACAACTTTCGGCCAAAATTCTTCCTTTGTGAAGGTCGCAAGTTTGTCAATTGGGACCCTCCGCAAATAAGAATTAAAATGCAAGGCTGGACCAACCTCACGAGCCCGGGATAATTGCGGTCTTCACATTAAATTAACTTCGTCAGTAGAACCCTATAGTAACTAATAGTACAACTGTATCTACTTGTATCACTGCTTAGCTTAGGACATCTGGGACTACGCAAATCAAGAGTGTAGTGTAGTACTTAGTGTTAAATCCTCCGCGTCCCTGATTGTGATTATTGTCAAATCATAAAAAGTCAGTCATAATTGGATACTCTTCCCATTTCACAAAATCCTGCTTTAGCAAAAGGTTAGATTAAGTTTGAACCGGAAAATATACGAGGGAAATTAATCTTTCGTAGCTTACCCAGTTACTTCTCTATAGAATACTAGCGGCCGCCCGCGACTTCGTCCGCGTAGATTTTTGATGATGACAAAGATATTAAAATAGGTAAATGAATTTTATTCTTAGTTAAAATTGTCTAGACAATGCAATTGTTAAAGAATTTTTGAAGATTTTCCAATTAGATTACGGGAATTGTTTGCAGGATGCTTAATATTTATTCCGTCAGTTACCTGATGCTTTTAATCTTTGGCAAAAATGACTGCAAGATATAGAGCGACGCATGGATTTGGAGTTAGAGAATGGGGATCTTAGTTATTATGAGTGAGATTTAAAAAAAATGTTAAATATCATAAGGCTGTTAAAACAATCTTAAACTTAGCACTGGAAATCGAGAGATGGAGGCAGTTTAATAAAGAGTATCTCTTTTAATAATAATAAATAATAAACTTTATTTCAAAACAATAATAAATAATGACCTCTGTTCATAAGATGGCAGCACTGGTTGTTGTACACGCTGGCCTGGCTATTAAACGAAAAGAGTGGTGTGGCGGAGTTCCCGAGGGGGGCCAAAATGTTTCTAAATGGTCTAGCAGGTACCCCAGTTATTAAAAAGGCTAGTGTTTAAAGATAATGCTGAAATGTGACCATTAAAAACTAAATGCACATAAGCGAATTTAATGATGCAATTACTATTTTGTTCTACAGGCTAGTAGTATTGTTTGAAGAGTGATTCAATATATTCTGGTGCTATAGCTCTCTACATCTCTCAAGAAGCTAAATAAAGTAAGAATAGGTATATAAAGTATAAATTATTCATGTGCTGATAGACAACTCACTAAATATAGGAACACATAAAGTTTGGAACACAATAAATAAGAGACAGCACTAAGAAAATATTGTTGACATTCAACCATAGAAAAGGGGGTGCAAGTTCGTTTTAAAAAAAGGACGTAGTCACTGGGTAGTAGACAGGAAATAAAAAATATATAAACTGATTCTAACGTTAGCGTAACACTTCTTTATAAACAACATTAGCGGTGTTCCCCATACAAACTTTGCACCCCTTTTTAACCCCCTTAGAGGTGAAATTTTCCAAAACGCTGAAATTACTTTTTTTGTATTTAATTAAGTAAGCTATCTACAAAGTTTCAAGTCTCTAGTTCAAAAAATAAAGTTTCTCCCATATAAACATTGCACCCCTTTTTAACCCCCTTAGGGGTGAAATTTTCTAAAACGCTGAAAGTACTTTTTATGTTTTTAAATAAGTAATCATTCTACAAAGTTTCAAGTCTCTAACTCCAAAAAAAAAGTTTACCCCATACAAACTTTGCACCCCTATTTAACCCTCTTAGGGGAGGTATTTCCAAAAATCCCTTCTTATCTCTAGCCCACGTTATAAAAGTAACCTACTGTGCAAAAATCAACTCTCTAACATTAGTAGTTTCGGCTGTGCGTTGATGAGTCAGTCAGGACTTCTTCTTTTATATATATAGACTAGCGGCCGCCCGCGACTTCGTCCGCGTAGATTTTTGATGATGACAAAGATATTAAAATAGGTAGGTAAGGAATTTTATTCTTAGTTCATTCACCCCCTTAGGGGCAGAATTTTTCAAAACGCTGAAATCACTTTTTTGTATTTGATTAAGTAAGCGTTCTACAAAGTTTCAACTCTCTAGTTCAATAAATAAAGTTTCTCCCATATAAACATTGCACCCCTATTTAACCCCTTAAGGGGTGGAATTTTCTAAAACGCTGAAAGTACGTTTTGTGTTTTTTAATAAGTAATCTTTCTACAAAGTTTCAAGTCTTTAGCTGAAAAAAAACGTTCCCCCCATACAAACTTTTAACCCCTTTTTACCCTTTTAAAGGACGAATTTTCGAAAACGCTGAAATTACTTTTCTTGTATTCTAATAGTGTACCTTTAAACAAAAATTCAAGTCCCGCGCTCAACAAAATACTTAATCTCCATACAAACTTTTAACCCATTTTTTACCACCTTAGGGGGTGAATTTTCAAAAACGCTGAAATTCTTTTTCTTCCATTTTATTTTAATACCTTTTTACAAAGTTTCAAGTCTCTAGCTCAAAAAAAGAAGTTTCCCCCATACAAACTTTGCAACCCTTTTTAACACCCTTAGGGATTGAATTTTTCAAAATCGCTTCTTATCTTTAGCCCACGTTATAAAAGTAACCTACTGTGCAAAAATCAACTCTCTTACATTAGTAGTTTTGGCTGTGCGTTGATGAGTCATTAAGAGCTTCTTCTTTTATATATATACCCCTTAAGGGGTGGAATTTTCTAAAACGCTGAAAGTACTTTTTGTGTTTCTTAATAAGTAATCTTTCTACAAAGTTTCAAGTCTTTAGCTGAAAAAAAAGTTCCCCCCATACAAACTTTTAACCCCTTTTTAACCCTTTTAAAGGACGAATTTTTGAAAACGCTGAAATTACTTTTCTTGTATTCTAATAGTGTACCTTTAAACAAAAATTCAAGTCCCGCGCTCAACAAAATACCTAATCTCCATACAAACTTTTAACCCATTGTTTACCACCTTAGGGGGTGAATTTTCAAAAACGCTGAAATTAGTTTTCTTCCATTTAATTTTAATACCTTTTTACAAAGTTTCAAGTCTCTAGCTCTAAAAAAAAAGTTTCCCCCATACAAACTTTGCACCCCTTTTTAACACCCTTAGGGATTGAATTTTTCAAAATCGCTTCTTATCTCTAGCCCACGTTATAAAAGTAACCTACTGTGCAAAAATCAACTCTTTAACATTGGTAGTTTCGGCTGTGCGTTGATGAGTCAGTCAGGACTTCTTCTTTTATATATATAGATTAAAAAAACTTCGTAACCAACCGGTTATCAAATAGAAGTTCACAACAGTTATATATATAGGTACCTATATCTGAACCATTCTGATTCCGGTTTCTGATGGAGCCAAAAATTGGCATACCTACTTATTAATGTATACAAATCGGATGACAATACAATATAGGTAATTATGACATGGAGCTGATCTGATGAATAAGCGAAAATAAGGCCATTGCGGCTTGTTTGATCCGCATATAGACCTGAGTAGGTAACACTTGACGTTTGTGTCAGCAATAAAAGCTTTTATCTCTAAAATATTGTAATTTCTTCGTAGACCACACAATTATCGAAAGGGGTTTTTTCCTTGCAGAAAACTGATGGGCACATAATTTCTCGTGCTCAATAAATATTTTCAATAAGCGAATATGATCCCGGTTTTCGACGGGGGAAAACATATTATCCTGTTTGAAAACCGCGTCAGCTACGAGGAATTATTTTTCTTTCTAGAAAACCAATCAAGTAGATTTTATCGCGCGCGGTTATCAAAAGAGATTATTTTTCCCTTTGAGCTACTTTACTTTGGTTTTGGTAATTAGAACTAAACGTATTTCTACGAGTACAAAGATTTACCCCGAGAGTTTGTCTATCTAACTTGATGGTTATCTACGGAGAAAGAAGGGAAACTTTAGTTTTTTCAAACGACCTTAGTTTGTTCATATTTTACGAATCGGTGTGATGTTTAAAATACAATAGATATATGACGTAAAATATGTTATGACATCTTATTTTATTTCGTATGTTTTTGTAGTCTTCTGACGAAGTGACGATTTACGCGCTAAACGTCGTCGCGGCTGAGTACGTAGGCTTATTGTTACTTAAGACCCACGTCATTTTATCTCATTATTTAAATATTCCATCAGACATACCTCGCGCTCCCCTGCATGAAATAGGTACCTACCAAAATACACGGTAGAAAATATGTTTAATAATGACTTCCATTCCATTAGGGTAGCGCACATAACAGCCATTGCGCCAGCGGGGGTTGTTTAGGAGTGGTGTAGTTCACGGAGAACGTAACTATGTTGTAGGACTTGTAGGTACATTCTGTAGTCTACAAAGTTGGTACTGGGTAGTGAAGAATGTTTTTTTTTTCTATCGCTTAATACCTATTCATATTATAGGTACCTACTTCTATCTAAAAAATAATAGTGAGATAAGAGAAAGTAGCGTGAAACTGGGCCACGGCTGTAGAGAGCCCGATCCTGCCTCATGGGTCGTGACTGACTGACTGCCTGGCTCCTTCACAATCGCCATTAAAAGTGTGTATCTGTATAGCGACATTTTATCAGGTTAACAATGTATGTTTTTCGTTTGTTAGCCTGATACAATGTCGCTACATATGTATACTTGCCTCCCACTATTATGACCTCAACTCTTTCTTTTGACAGGTTTTTTTAGCATTTCCCTGCCCTGCAGCGCTGGAGCTGGACGTCGCGCCCCGCTCGCGCCACGCGCACGCCTCGCGACTCTCGCCTCGCCAAAACATTTTAATGGAGTTCTTGATAAATAATGTCAAAATGTTGCTTTACTCATTCATTACGTACAAGTTAGCAATAACTTAGTGTACTTAGTGGTCAAGTGACCCGGGCGTGCCAAGAGGCTCCGGCGCGGTCCGCCCGTGGTCCGCCCCCTCCCCGCGCCGTTCCCGACACAGGGCTGCTACAACCCAAACCATTATATAATCTTAGGTCGATAAAAAGTGTTTCTAAATTTCATTCATCACAACTGTCGTTTCAGTTTCAAATCACCACCCTAGTCTAAGTTTTATCATCACAAGCCCACCGTTTGGTTCCAGAACAGAACTCCCACAACCCACAACCCACAATGTTTTATTTATTTATCCAAATATAGGTTATTCGGTGAACCTTTGACTTAGGTACTACTTTATTACCTGACCTGGTTAATCTGTCCGCACATGCACTAAACTTAGGGTTTAAAAAAATCAATAAGCATGTAAGTGAATGGATCCTATTAATATGAAATTTGACAGTGTCAACCCTGGCTGTGTCTTTCGGTAAATGCCGACAAAGGGCCAAGGACAATACGAGAGGAAGCGAATAATGAAAAAGCTCAGATTGATGTTGTTGCCGGGCGGCGCGGGCGCAGGCGCGGGCGGAATGCCGCCGAATGGCCGCGGCAAAAACACCCAGATGACCGTGCGCGGGTGCGCTATGGGCTACAGCCAATATTCTTTAGTATCAAGACGTTTCTATTTCTATGTGCAAGCGTCGCAATATGTTGATGTCAGGGCCTTCTGTGGACATAGGCGTTTTTGGGGGGGATAAACGGGTGAGCCGTGCCCACCTCAACATGGTCTAGTCTACTTTAGGATGTTGGGTTACTGATAGAAATTCATGGCTTCATCTCATAGGCCATGGCCAGGCCCCACCCAGGCCAGGCCAGTTACAGAAATATCACAATATTTAGGTAAGTAAAGTACCTACATGGCGTTGACATTTTCAGGTTGTCTGTAGAAAGCACCGACTCTAACCGATAAATTGTATTTTTTTATCCGTCTGGTAGATTCTAGTAAGGTGGTCTAAACTTCTGGGATTCTATTTTGGTAACAATGGAACAAGAGGTCACATATAGCAGTTGAAAATGTTTCAAGTGATATCCGTTATAAGTTCCACTCACGTGTTTTGTGACGCGCGTTTATCGTCATAAAAACTTTAGTCAGTTGCTCTTTCACTTACCTACATAAAAAAGGTAAGTAAAATTAATTTCTCTATCAGTCGTTTACATGATAGGTACTCATTGAATTACTTTATTTATAAAGTGACTTTTGATAATTTGAGATACGCACATATTTTATATGGAAAAATAATGCAGCAAAGAGAGCTGAAATGGACAAACTCCCTGGTCCATTTCAGCTATCGAAGTAACTTGACTATTTTATCGATAGGTAACATAAGCTGTTCAAATGGGAGCAAAATAATATACCTATCAGCTCATTAGCAAAAACAAGTTTGGACAATGTATGGCATAATAACCGTGATTGTTCCCTGCCAGTTCACAATGCTACAATGAATACATAAACGCTTGAAATGTGGCGCGGCTTAGTTAAAATAAAGACAATTGAATCCTCTTCATTACTCGCCGGTATGAACTCAACTCCGACTTAACGCGAATTCGCAAAGTTCTCATTTACCCGTCAACAATACGAAGTTGGAAACAATGAGTGAAACTGAGCGTTCGACTGTCTAATAGGCTGGCAAATTAGCGTACGTAACGAGGGAAACCGCGGGAAGCGCATTGTCCGCGGACCAGCGCTACATTTATTCTTATGATACTAGTAGAATAGTTTGTCATGTCTCATGTCGTATGCAGATGATTGCAATCACTCCGGTCCGCGCTCCGCATGGCCGTCATTCCTGGCATTGTCAGATGATTTACGCTAACAGCTCTGATGTTAACGCACTAATCGTGAATCACACAGAATGTGCAGGAGGTTGGTAGCGGTAGCGGTAATTATAATTAGCGAGCGAGGGAACTACCGGTATTCCACGAGCTTGTATTATTATATTATAATATGGTATGAATTGTTTCATAACTATTTCATTTTCTCCGAATCGTTTCATTCGCCTTTGTTTAATTTTGTACGAATGTTTTGACAAGCATCAAGACATACCATAAATACTACTTTAGGTTGGTGCTATATTAGCTAAAACCTGATGCCGGAGATAATTTACCTTATGCGATAGAAAGCGTACCTAGTTGGAGAGAAACAATTTAAACTTTTTTGCCTTACTTTTTCGGTGAGCGCGAATTTGACAAATAGGCGAGTTTTCGGGAACCTGATTTCTGCACACTTGATTGTAACTAGGCTTAGAAGAAAAAATGAATAGTATCGCATAATTCGCATACCTATTTACGTGTCTAGTTGTGGACAACATGAATAAATAACATTCACCTTAAGGCAACGCATTCTTGTCACCTTTGTCCACCACATTTCCATTGCCGATGAGCTGCTGACATGCCATCTATATTCCAGCTCATTCAGCGCCATAAAAGATACCGGACAAATGTCCAAACAAATTAACATTCAAGTATGGCATTTTAATTCCCCGTTGACATCCATGTAAGTGCGCCGGCCAGATAAATTACTCGGTACTGTTGCGTTAGAATCACATTTACATGAATGATTAGTCGTTAATGCTTCAGCGGGCGTAATTAGCCGGTGCTCATGCTAAATTATTGTAATGGGCTGCGGCTAAATTCGACGTCCATAAAGGCATCTGTCCGAGATCTCACATATATGTCTGTTTTAGCGATGTGCCAGTGCCATATTGAAAAGTGATCGTTGTATTGTATTACTAAGTTATAAATATTTGGTAGTGGTAATTTTAATTCAAAATGGCGCATTACAAGTGTATGTACCGTTAAAGTTCAAATTAGTATTGATGCAATTTATAATATTTCTTGATCTGCTTACTTATATTACCATTCAAATGTTAACCTGTTAATGTCACTAACAAATCTAATCGAATTCAAAAATTGGTAGGTACAACATTACCACTATATCTGGTCGTGGACAAAGGCTTCCCCCAAACTTCTCCACAACGACTGGTCTTGCGACAGTGTTATCCAATTTCTACTTGCGATCATAACCAGGTCGTCGGTCCATCTTGTTGGATGCCTTCCCACGCTGCGTCTTCCGGTCTGAGGTCGCCACTCAAGAACCTTTCTGCCTAAAATGGCCATCAGTTCTGAGAGCAATATTCCCTGCCGAATGCTAGCCGTAGTATTGCTAAATGGCGGATATTGCAGAGCCTCATCGAATTAGGACTCTGATCTGGAAGCGGTTTAGCGGCCGCGGGCGATTTATGGGCCGCTCGTTGGGAATGAACCTAAAACGTGGTGGTCCTCGGCCGCCGCGCGCGCATGTCCTTGTGCTGCTCGAGGAGATGAGGAGCTGTGGCGCCTGCGTCATACCTGCAGATCTGCTGCAATACCTACTTGTCTTGTGATGTGATGTCACATAACCAATGCCTATTTAACTATATATGAACTGCATTTAGGTAATACAGGCAAACTTTGTAGGATGAGATTTGATCAGTCATAAACGGAGCCACGCAGTTATGTCACCTAAATCAAACTAGTTTTTTATAAGTTTCTTAATATTTAATTTTGTAGTTCACAGTGCCTTGATTTGATTACTGTGTAACTAATATGAATAATAAATAACTTAAGTTGTATACCTGTGAGTTAACTCGTGCGACCTAGTTCAACAAAGCTCTTGAATTTAATTTGGCTGCACGGGACAGTTGGTAATGAACCCTCACACGTCCATGCTCCTCCCCCGCTGCGCCCTGGGTGGCGGGTACACTCGTGCCTGACACTCTCATTAAACCCGCCCCGTGACTGACACACTCGAGAACTCACAGGTAAAACTGAGAAGGAAGTTATTTCGCGGGGCAATCGTGTTATTTGATCGTTTTCATTCAATTACACTGTTAATTTCGACTTAATTAAAGGATTATGTAAAATAAAAGGGTGGAAAGGAAACATACTTACTTACGTTAAAAATAGACGGATTACAAATATATATATTTTTTAAATATTTTAATGTTTTCTCAAGGCAGGGCAGTAGGTCCCTACCGACTAATGCTATCAAATGAACTTTTATTCATATTGAGCAGCCACTTAGTTAACTGGCTCTATGAGTTGTAGACTATAACTATAGCTCGCCATTTTGAAAAAAAATATCAAAAAACATACTTGACTAAATATACTTATTGAGTACTTAGGTATCGAAACTAAATAAGTAAATTAAATACACACAAAATATCAAGAATCGTTTTAGTTTGAGAAATGTGGCTTGCGGGGGCTGTAGGCGAATTCAATTTTCTTTTATTTATTCTCATCTATTCCCCACTGGTTCAAGTAGGTAATTGGTTCAATAGCGGCCACAGTCCTTCCGTACAAGTCTACAGCTGCAAGTAAAGCACCTATCTACTCTGAAACGCAACAGGCTCTGCTACTATCAGGTCATATCATTTTTATTATAATTTTGGAACAATCGTAAGGTGGAGGAACATCTAAAACACTTTTTGCGTTTCTCCCTCGCAAAAACAGTAACATCCCCGTCACAAAGCTGGCAATGTCACCCAATCACTCGGCCAGCGGCCGGCGCCCGCGCAGCTGACCGCGGCCGTGTCGGCGCCGAAAGGGCATAAGTTTATCACAACGACCACCAACCCCCGCCCTTTGTCCGGGCGGCGCCGGCAGGTGCCCGGGTGGCATTAATATTGGCGCGCGCAGACAATGGCCAGCTAAAACAATACAGTTCCGGTTCCGGGACCTTCTGGTGGACTTGTCCATTTGGAAATACCTAACGTTTGACACGGCGCAATGGAGCTAATATCGAACCAATATTGAAAACCCTATCAATATTGAACATTATTTTTATTAAAAAGACATTTAACAACAAGCGTCCTTACCTAGCTGAATATGAGTCGTATCGGGCCCAATCTATCAATCTAGCTATGTAAAAATGTGTTAGATTGAGCGAGACAGCGTGATACGAACGTTGAATTTAGAACTTTGGTGTCCACTCCAGACATGATCGATATTCCTTTACAAGACGTTTGTAGGGCATGTCTGTGCAATCCTTGACCTGATCCTTGAATTACTTGAGATACAGTACGCGCCGCGAAACGCGCTGTGCATATACGCACTAGTGTTGCTACCTACACAGTTACTTGGCTCTGCCTTCCACTTCCACTTCCACCTTTGTTCGGCCAAAATAGGCACGCGGTGGAACGGGTTGCCACGGCCGACGACTGCTGGCGTCGCATTTTACACAAATCACAAATCAAAGTTCTATCTTCTCTTTCTGTAGAGTTAATCGTTAATCCCACAGACAATAAGATAGGGTTATTCCGTTATCAAACATATAAACTAAAATGTAAGACACAAACACAACACACCACTCCACAGTAGTATACCGAGCAGAGGCACCGCGAGAACTCTCCACAATTCCGTATTTATGAGATTCGTAATTTAAAGTATACCCAGATACAATACAAATACTCTTTATAGCACACCTCAAATACACAGGGATACAACACTTAAGGGATACATTAGATAGAAGCAGAGGTAAAAACCGGCCAAGAGCATGTCGGGCCACGCTCAGTGTAGGGTTCCGTAGTTGCTCATCCTTCACAATAAACTGCTGTTTTAAGCCCGAGGTTTACGTTAAGAAAGATTTTAAGCTCTATAAAAAGGTCGTAAACGCCCTAGAAACTGTAATCACTTATTACCCTCTGGAAGTCAACTTACGACCTTTTAAAGAAAAATATGAAATTTGGCGATAACTCAAAAACGGCTCGACCGATTTTGTTCAATTTAGTTTTCATTGAAAGTACTTATAAGGCCTCATCAACATGAATTTTTCTGATTTTTTTTGAACCGTGGTTGAAAAGTTAGAGGGGGGGGGGACACTATTTTTTTTGTTTTTGGAGCGAATATTTACAAAACTGCTGACTTTATCAAAAAATAATGTTATATGACCCCTATTATTTTTACAAGACCTATTCAACGACACCCCACACACCAGTGTTGAAAAGAAAAGAGGTACCCGAAAAAAATGAAAATTTTGAATTTTTATTCTACCGTTCTGTCGGCGTTACACATACACATACTCGTACTTATACCAAATTTCAGCTTTCTAGTACTAATGATCACGGAGCTAAGCCGCGGACGGACAGACGGACAGACGGACAGACGGACATGGCGAAACTATAAGGGTTCCTAGTTGACTACGGAACCCTAAAAAATGGGTGATCTTATCGCTAACTACCGATCTCTTCCAGACAACCTACAGGTAGCGGAGTTTTAATGATTGGTACATTGTAAACTACAGGATTGGGTCGCATAACATTATGACCAGAAACGGAATCACTGTTAACTTGTTTGAAACACATTGCAAGCGAAAGGAGCAGGCATCGCGTAAAGGGATGCGCGCGCGCAGACCAGGCGGCGCCGCAGCTGCGCATTTACATAGCGGCGCAAAAACCATTCTGGCACGGGAATAACTTTCGCTGCTTTCGAGCGATATCCCATTTTAAAATAGTGAGATATTGATAAACTTTGACGACTGAGAACTTTGAGGAGGAAGGTTAAGCCAGGCGGCTGCGTTAGGACTTAGTAGTCACATCATCCAGGTCTTCGGCAGTTCCAGTTTAAGAAAGAAGCGGGCAGCGTCGAAATACATATATTGTTCATTGTTTTTTTCCTCTAATTATGTAATAAAGTGGGGATGAAAAGAATGTCCAATACATGAGTGTGGTGAGGAAGACCCGTCCTTTAAAACAGTGGCGAAGCCAGAAGTAGGTACTCGTACAAGTTGTGTAAAAATGACGATTTAACGACAACTGCGCTTCCCAATCCAACTGAATCTTGTATTAAGGATTAGCCACCGACTTACCACCGAGTTGACTTTCTCGTCCACGTTTTCATATAAGCTGCAGTTGTAATGAAATTCTAAAAGGAAAAAGGCATTTTACACCTACCTACTGTTATTTGGTGTACTGTCAGCCACACAACAAGAACAAGCGATTCAAACATCCATGTTGTTTATAACGAAGTTGCAAGAAGTAACTACCCAGATGTTTCCTCGTGGTATATTTCACAATTTTGGAAATGTTATCTTCGGCACTGGTGCTCATGTTCGTACAGGGGAGCACTCCGAGCCGACTGTACCGGCTGCCGACGCCGGCGCAGCCGCGCAGTCTGCCGTGTGCGCATTTCCATACAATGCGCAGCAGATGGCCGCCAACCGACCCACACACCACCTATATATCATTAAAATATAGGTAGGTATATGTATAACTTATCCATAGGTATAAACCTAAAAATCCTAAAATTACAATTGGTCACGAGCAGAAAACGGTTTATTACCTTATTACAAATGGATACATATTAACCTTATCTTGAGACAGAAGTTATTACTCTGTTTAGGTACGAGTATACTCTTACCTATGAGAGCGTTTACACAAATCTTTGTAAATTTTCTTGTTTCTGCGTTTGGAAAAAGAATTGGCTATTCGGACAGAAACCTGAGGATTGATTCTAGTAGTAGGAGAAAAAATTTCCCAATTTGTTAGACTTTATTTTAAAGGCATCTGTGCGAAGTAACGTGATGGAAAATAACCAAACATTGCTTGAACATTAATTATTCCGGTGACATTTTTTTTCTCCTTCTAAATAGTGCCCCAGACCGGATTCTGTAAGGGAATAACCAAAATTTTCTTTAAAAGCAAAAATCAAGAAAGAACAACGATTCGTAAAAATATTTTGAAATGTAATTGTCAATGTAAATGTAATGTAATTGGTGACGACACTGATGACGACCCTATCATGTAATACTTACATAATACTCGTACCTATATGTATTATTAAAGTTAGAGGCAAAATTGTAATGTTCTGTTCTGTTCTATCATCAGCAGGTGGATTGAAATATTCGTACCTATATGTAAATAGAAGTACCTACTTGCTTCTAGAAGATCACGTGGTAGATCTCCGACTAAGGAACAGATCAGAAATCACCAGAAATCAATCCACAGAAGTCAAATGGAAACAAGTCCTCTTTTCCAATAGTAAGTTTTCCGATAAATATCACGATGTTCAGACATGAAACCACGATATGCTACAGAGGGAAAAACTTCTGCACTAAAATGAGTTCCTAGAAACTACTGTAGAATGGTCTTCTTTATACATATACCTATCGGGAGCCGGAGTTGTATCTACGGCTGCTACTACTCGTTGGAATTTCAGTACCTACGAAGACTTTGACCTAATTTCGTTTTTATGTATGTTTTAATGGGATATGGGATCTCTTAGGTACGTTTTTTCCACATATTTTTTAGACATAACGTGTTGACACCTCTATAATTTAGAGCCAATCTCCATAATATTTTATTTAAATATTTGTAACTACTAGGTGAAAGCATTTGACTCTCGCATTGCGCGCAAGGAATTCTGTAACGAACAGCATTAGATTAGCCGCCATTCGCCAGTCACAGCAACATTTATACCGCGCTGCCAAAATCCGCGCATTCCTACATCGGTCGCGCTCGCTCCACATAATATGCGCGATATACCTACCTAAACACTCGTAAAGATATTTATAACAAGATAAGGAATGTAACAAAGAATTCGAATTCTTTATTAAATCCTTTGTGTAGGTAAATTTTCGGTTCACATTATTCGTCATGATGGCGTGACGAGTTAAAAAATTGTATGAAGAAGAGAGTAGGTACCTACGTAGGTACACTATACCACGGAGTATTTTTATGGTCTGTGGGTACACTACTCGTATACTTATAGGTCACACTGATGAATTAGATAAAGAGAACACATTTATCTCAAATCGACATCGAGAGGACTTTACTTTTCGAGAGGTCTGTTACGTTCAATGATAATCAGATCCGGTAGGTATAACTTATTATTATTACTTAAGACAATCTTTTTCCTACACTTGTCATGAACACTTTGCTAACTAAGGTCGACGACCGAAACGTCGATTTTATATAAAATTTGATTCAATAATTCAACGGTACGAACCAAAATCTTCGCTTAGCGTGCTCTATGGCAGGTTTAGATTATTTATATCCCTGTTCAACCAGTGTTTCCTCCGGTTAATCTGTAGTGCATAATATCGGCAAACGTAATTATCCCCGAACTCTGCGGGCGCCGTCCGGGCCCCGGCCCCGGCCCGCAGCCCGATCAATTACTCGCCCCGCCCTCTGCTCTGTCACGCAACTCCACCACACAGACTAACCACATCCTCTGATCACCCTCCACAGTTCCAGCAGTCTGCAAAACGTTCCACTAAAAGGTTAGTACTCTGTGGCGCTCGGAGGCATGATTGGCAGGTGGGGCTCACTCAATTTGCGCTGTTAGCTGCTGCCTCGATTTTTCACAGTTATCGAACAATCCCCGAACGACGCTAAGTGAGAGTTCGAGCCGCCTTTATGAATATTAAGTTGTTTTGTTGCTTTTTGCCTTCGGTTTTTCTTCCGCAAGGATGGGTACATATTTATGAACGCTCGGCCGCGGAACTGGTAGTGAGCGTCGCAGGAATCGTGACGTGATTGTGAGAAATGTAGCAGGATTTTACTGCGTGTAATGATTTAAAATGATTATACAACGTTATATAATTCCAATAATGATATTTACTGATGCAAAAAAATATAGAAATGTTTGGAGTGACAAAGTCTTCATAATCCATAATTCGCAAATCTGTAAAGAGTTAAAGTAATGATTCAGATTTTACTGTGTACAGGAAATAAACATTTTTACAGACATTTATATGATAATGGATGTTCTATGTATTTATTTAAGTATTTATTTATCTATATAAGTATGTATATCGTCGCCTATAACACAAGCCTTCTTGAGCTTAATTTGGGACTAAGGTTGATTTGTGTGAGGTTGTCTGATATTTATTTATTTATATTTAGGTATGCAGCTCAGATTATAATTCTCACATAATTCAAGGCATCAGTGAGACGCGCGTGACCTAGGTCTAACGTCATATATTTTGTTAGTAAAAGCTATGTAATAACGTGAGTGAAATATCAAAGAAAATGTTGTAATTAGGCCGTCGCGTCGGACGTGTGCGATAATGAGGCCGCGCGATATGGCTATCGCCGCAGTGAGTGGCTCGCCTTGCTCGCTGTCGCTACTACACCCAGTATACCTACTCTCCAGCGAGCACATTAATGCAACATCTACACAACATCCATCAAGTAGTACTTGACAGCCAGGGGGGGCGCAGCGGTTAAGAACCCACTGCTAATTTCTGTATCTTTCTGTTTTCACAATCAAATTCGTTTTAAGTACTCTGAAAGTTTACCCATAAGTACCACACAAGGGTACAAATTGAAGTGTTCCATCGGCTCTTCATCGATCATCATTTATATATTTATTTATTTATTTAAACATTGCAAATGGCGGACTTAATGCCACAAGGCATTCTCTACCAGTCAACCATAGGGCTAAACAGAAACATTGAGTTGGTGCAGGGTCTACGGGTATAACGTTCGGAGACTATAATAAAAACAAATTTAAATAAAATATAATATACATACTTAAACTTACACAAACTTACATCATTCATCATCACATCCCAATTCTGACAAAATACACGTCTGTCAAACGTTCGCTTGGACCGGGGTTGCCAAAGACTAATACTTAGGTGCCATTGATTGGTAAATCGACCACTGTGTTATATTTTTTTATCTTTTGCATGAAAAGTATATTGCAGATATAAGCAGCTGCAGGATCTCGAGCTATTGGTGTTGTTTCCGAGTAGTTGGTGCGCCAAGCTCAAGGAATGGTTAAGTATTTAGAAGCTACGAGCAGGAATGTGGTTCTACTGTATTTACCTACGTTCTCTCGGGTGGTCGTACCTATAATGTGTACCTACCTAGATCTTGTGCCTTGATTTGGAGAGTGCTAAGTGATATGGGCGCAATATTGTTGTACCTATTGTTATTTGAATTTCTGATACAATATTTTCTGATAAGTACTAAATTTGTAATGTACCTACTTACACTACCTAATTAATTTATTTCAAACATGTGTAATATGTTTACAGCACACAGCCAAAACACATAATACACATTAAATATACTTAGGGTAAGGTTGCGATCATTGGACCGGCTCTTTCATTGGACCGCGTTGGTTTCTCGGAAACGAACAAATTTAAAAATCCACGATGGCGTCTAAAGGTGGTTTTCCACCGGCGAGGCGTGGCGGGTCGTGGATGGGCGAGAATTGAAATTAGTACGGCAAATTTTCAATCCCCGCCACGCGCATCTTCGGTGGAAATAGTAAGGCGACGCGTGAATGCGCAGGGCTTGAATTGAAATATTTGTTTGTGTAAAAATGAACCTTATTGCTTTTAATATAGGGTAGAGATTAAATCTGATTTTTCCACCGGCGGAGCGGGAAGCGGCGTGGCGAGGCGTGGAGAGACGAGACGGGGCGGGAATTTTATTTTGTATTGCATTTTTTCAATTCCCTCCCAGCGCATCTTCGGTCGGTGGAAATAGTAGGAATTGGAGAGGATGTGCGGTGCGGGACATGAATTGAAATATTTGTTGGTGTAAAAATTATTGGTTCTCGGAGATATCGAGTAACATACATACAAAAATAAAATAAAAAAATTAGTTCGAATTGAGAACCTCCTCTGTTTTTTGAAGTCGGTTAATAATGGCTTGTTGCGCAATAATTAATTGTTCAAACACTTCCAATAAAATTGGAGCTGTTAATCGAGGTATTTCCTTTCATTGGTATGTACAATTTGTCCTTAAATATCTGTTATTAATTACAAAACTATTTATTTTATTATTTTCATCTAAACAGAAGCGGGCGGTTGTTTCTAACGCTAGCTTTCCATTGCGGCTTTAATTTGACGAGCCAACCTTGGCGTGCATTCAAAGCCAGCGATGTTAAAATATGCTATTCAAAGATTCAAACTGTCGAGTCACGTTCAAGGTCGATTTCTCATTTTTTCTGTCAAAAGTAAGAATAGTGCTGCTGTACACTGCGATTTTCTTATTCGATTAAAATCGATTTTGAAAACAGGGGAAATGATAATTACGTTCTTATATTATTATGCAGCTATATAATGTAAGTACATATTGCAATGCAAATATTATTGTGACTGTTTTTGTTTGTGACGGCGGCTGGGCCGCGGCGCGGAGCGGTGGGGGTGGCGATGCATAGAATCGGTGCCGTGTTCGAATCGATTTGTGAATCGATGTCGATGTGATCTTGATATATTTCAGTGACTTTATCAATTGAAATAATAATTGCTTTGCTTAGAATATTTATTGATAGTATGTATCATTTATTTTGATAAAAGGTAATTAGGAAAGTGTTTTTTTACAAATTCCATTAATAGTACATTACTGCAGAGGCCGCGAAATAGGGAATGTTTGGCCGAGTAGTAATAGATGGCCGAGTGATAACGAGGCCATCTAGAGATACGAGGCCGACAATCCCTGTTCGCGCCGAGGCTTGTATAGTGCTTTTCTCAAATAAATCCAAGGAAATAATACAAATGTTCAACTTATTTAGGTATTCATATATTTTTACTATTCCCGCCAACTTTTTACTTTTTTCAAAATTTATTTTTTTAAGCTAGGTAATGTTTTTGCCACCAAATTAAGTTAAGATGATTCTATTTATTAAAAAATGACAACACCTTATTAATTAGATAATATTATATATTTTTAGGTACAATAAACGTGATTCCTTGTTTATTTTATTGAATATCTCATCATCATCATCATATCAGCCGATAGACGTCCACTGCTGGACAAAGGCCTCCCCCAAAGTTCTCCACAACGATCGATCCTCCGCCGCCCTCATCCAATTTCTACCCGCGATCTTAACCAGGTCGTCGGTCCACCTTGTTGGAGGCCGGTCGCGCGGTAGGTCTTCGCACATTATAATAACTCAACGACGACTCGATTCTATGCTAAATATTGAAATTTAAGCCCTATGTCATATTTACTAGGTTTAATTTCAAAAAATGATATTAGTAGTGGACGACGCGTCGTACATTTTTTGAAATTAAACCTAGTAAATATGACATAGGGCTTAAATTTCAATATTTGGCATAGAATCGAGTCGCCGTTGAGTTGTTATAATGTGCGAAGACCTTAATGTCAACCGCGAGCTCGGTCAGGCACGCGAGGGCTCGCGCGGGCCCGCGCAGGCTCGCGAGGGCCCGCGCGGGCCCGCGCGGGCTCGCGATAGCTATTAATGCCAATTTTTAGTGGAAAAGGGCCAGCGCGATTTCAATTCTCGCCCATCCACGCCCCGCCACGCCTCGCCGGTGGAAAACCACCTTAAACGCTACCTATTTGTACTAGTAAACCCCCCCGGTCCTGCCAGTTCGCCCGTGGCCTTCGTCGAGGAAGCACCTACGTCGGAGTGTTTCGCGCCCTCCCGATGTTAAATTACGGCGCTTTTTTATACCAAGCAAATACAGTTTTTAAAGATGTTTAATATGGGGTTTTTAATAATTGCGTACTTTATTTATCTGTTTATCCAATTTTCTAATCAATAGGGTTCAATAAAAAACGGTTTTTTTTCTAAAAATGGTTAAGTGTTTGCACAGCAAATTGCCATGATTGGACCGGAGGGAGGTTCTTTGATTGGACTGGTCCAATCATAGAAACTTAAAATTGAAATTTTAATTGGTGTATTTTGTTTGAGCATGGCAAAACGTGGCGAATATTATGCATGGAACGAAGAAAGCATGAAACTTGCATTAGATGCTTTACGTAACCAAGAAGTTGGTCTGAATGAGGCAAGTAGAATGTATGGTGTACCAAAGGCGACACTAAAGCGTAGATTTGACGAAAAATATGTAAAGGCTTATTCCGGAATTTTGAAATTGTATTTACCTTATAAAAAACCGCTCTGATAATAAATCATTGGTTTGATTATAAAATTTTATTTTATTTGTTTGAATTCCAATGGGTGCGTTGAATGGACCGCTACAAACAATTCCCCAAGTCCAATTATAGCAACTAACTGGCCCAATCAAGGAAACAGTGGTTCAAACAAAGCAACCTTTGCGAAACCGGTTTTAATTTTTTTATTAATTTATGCTAATAAATAAAAATCTACATTGGCACCTACATGTTCTTTTATAGAAGACTTATCAAACTTACTATTCTATACTTCCCTAATTATAATATTTCAGCTGATATGGCCATCCCAAGTAAAGTGGTCCAATAATCGCAACCTTACCCTACAAAGACAATATAGGTACGAGTATAAGTATAAATACGAGTAAAAATATAAATAAAAAATGCAACAATATGTGTCAAATTTAAAGAAAATAAAAAGGATGATGATGTGATGATTTAGGTACTTCCGTTATTGTCAACCTCCCAAGTGAAGACATTCTCAACCATATTTGGGATTGTATTCAGTTGGGAGTGAATAAGTCGGGAAATTGACAACAACAGTTCATCTTTTACTCTACAAAAACATTCCCCATAATCCAGTGAAGTAAACAACAAAAACGTTACCTTTATAGGAATGTGGAGAAATTGGAAAGATGTCAACATAAGAATGTAAACGAGTCGAGACATTGAACGACATGGAAACGAGGCCAAGTTAGGAAAGGTGACAAAATAGGAAGGTGGACGAAGTCATCCTGGGCTGCTGCCGATACTGATCTCATGTTTAGTTTTTACTCAAGGATATAACTCAAGTCAGCCTCCGTTTTAGTCAACGGATCGTGTCAGGCCCGGGGCGGACACTGGCGATATTGTGGCCGCGGCCTGCGTAGGCGCGACGTCTTCCGCCACGTTTTTGCCTGATTGACTTGCATGCGCGCGATATCGCCTTCCCGGGCGCGATCTGTCATCATTACACGGCAGGCGCGAGCTAGTCCAAACTAAGTAGCTATAACAGAACAGATTTATGTCAATAAAAACGGAGTCAAGCCAAAACACTATTTAGGTATAGGTACCACCTGTGTTATTTTGTAACATGTAGACAATAGTGCAACTACTTTGTGGTGGTTTCGTTCGGACCCTGTCGTTAAGAGTAAGACACGAGTTAGAAATTAAAAGTTCCTGTTCGTTTCCAAAAATATATAATATAAATGTGCTATATAGCAGGATCATGTCATCCCTATTTGTACTTGAGATTGCATGTAACATGAGTCTTTCAACGAGTGCTGTAGTTAATGATGTGACAATCAGGGGATCAGTCCACAATATGTACTCCTTATTCGAGGTGGGCCTCTCGCTCTTTCCCACTGGGCACTTTGGGCACGTGCCCATCAGGGCCTCCAGTCCCACGAGGGCGCCCAATCTCACGTGGGGGGTACCTAATACCCAGATGACGGTTTTTGAGATTAATGTGGAGTGCTCCTAATTATGAAGTGCCCAGGCAGAAGTGCTTTAAGGCCTTGATTTGAGGAGTAGATACTGATTCCCTGCGTTATAGGAACTTCCAGGAACGCCATATAGCCGCAGTGGTTGTTGAATATTGCATAGGTTTTTATTCCAATTATTATTATTATTATTATTATTTATGTCATAGGGGGCAAACGAGCAAACGTATCGCCTGATGGAAAGCGATTACCGTCGCCCATATACACCTGCAACACCAGAGGAGTCACAAGTGCTTGCCTACCCGGAGGACGAAGATAGAATGCCTCTATGCTAGTAATTTCACCGGCTATCTTACCCCCACACCGGAACACAACAATGCGAACATTGCTGTTTGGCGGTGGGTTAGCAGGCAAGACGGTAGTAACAATCCGGACGGACCCTGCACGAGGCCCTACTACTCCAGAAATTAGGTAAGTATATGTCCTTTATTCCAAGAATTGAGATGCTGGCGTCCCAAGCGCTCGTTTTACAGTAGATACCTGTCAGTACACGAGCTCGCGGCCGTTCTCTTTGTTGCAAGCATTACAAAGTAGGTACTTATCTAGCCCGTAGCCCGTATTAAGCACGCACACTAGGCGCGCGCAAAAAACGCGCCGAACCAGGAATGTTTTCTGCATTCGCGGGATATGATACGAATTCTGTTCATTTCTAAGCTGCAATGAAGCGACTGTAATCGTCGATTGAGATCGCAGGCATTTCGCGAATTTCATTGCGCGAGTATTGGGTTACAATTACAATCTAGATTCAAAGCGTCAGAAACAATTTAACAAAGTTATTTTCAACTGAATTCAAATGAGACGTTATTGCTTTGAAAACATGTTGCCAATAAATGACAACTAATTTAACGTTGCGTTATGAGACTAAGTTATAGGTATATGTATCGTCATGTACATACGTTTTATACGTTGGTGAAGTGAGAAGGCATGTTTGTCATATTCAATAGTTGCAACTATAACACTTTAAGAATGGTCATGTAGGTACTCATTTCTGATTAGATATAGACTCGCATGTCTGTTCTACCTTCACAACACCTTGCCATGAGCGAAATATCTATTAAAAGCCTGAGACGAATCCAAAACTAAAGCGTCCCAACGGCCGGGCGGGGCGCGTCGCCATAACTCAGGGCGAAGTGGACTGAATCAATCAGTCGGACGCTTTCATGATATATACGGCGCATAATGCTACCAGTGATTGATCCAGCGATAGTCACACGATCGACGCGGGCGCAGCGCTTCCGGCTCCGCCGCCTGCGGCTCGGCTCGATCTTAATACTCATTTAATAGCATTCATATTTCCATGGCACGTCTGTTTTTAGAGACGGAGCCGCTATACTTTAATTAAACGTGCATAAATTACAGCTCGCCGGTAAATCACTCGACGCAGACGCGGAGGGGACGGGAGACAAAAGAAGAAAAGGAATGTGTAGTAAGATTAGAACATGCGCGCGGCAGCAAACACGGGCACTGATACCTGCGCTACAACTACGATACGACGTGCTATTAACGACGCTCAAATTCGTGGCCATCCATTTCAGTATAATCGGAGTTGGTATTTACACTTGTGAATGCCTTGAAATGAGGCGAATCGCTTGCAATGTCTGAACGACAGGCTGTCGTTGAGACTGAATTTATTGGTCCCGTGAAATGGCCGGGATGGCTGTCAGATTTGACGTGATCTGTCATTTCCAAGTTGGCGTGATGCGATCTCTCAGCGGTGCGGGCGCGCGGTGACAGCCCTGGCTATTATTACCGCTGAATGGCCGCGGAGACGGACGGATCGGACTTCAAACGCGCGTAGCTAGCATTCTAGCGCGCTGCCGACCGCGCCTGCGCACTCGCACACTGCATAGGGCTGCTACACGTTGGAACTTCGAAGCAAATAATCTATTTATCGATTTCTGAAAAATCAAAAATAATTACCTACTCTTTGTATATTTGTAAGTATTTCCTTGCAAAATTAGATAGTAAACAAAAAAAAAACAACTTTCTTTCAGCATGCAGTGGTCAAGATCAAGGCGAAGATGGGTAAGTATTATTATACTTGATGTCGATTACAGCACATACCTCCAGCCCGAACTAGTTGCATATTCAGTCGATCTGATATGTCTCCGTTTTTAATGTCATGTATTTGAATTGATTCTCTTCTTATCATTCTGACTTTCAATAGAGCTTAAACGGTAGAAAATATATTTAACACTAAATGGAAAGGGGAAAGAAACATGATTCATGATTTTGCTTAAGAAAGAGTGCAGTTAAAAGTTGTGAAAATGTCTGAAATAACAAAACTAAGTACTCCTATGGCTTAAATCTCCTTAGAGTATTATGGAAAGCTTTAATATTATTGCAGTTAAACGAAGTGGTCAAGTGGCACCCCTGCCGCGAGCCATACGGTGTCATTGTAATCTACTTGTCATTTAATTTAATGCTTCCACTCTGCAAGCGTATGTTTTATTTTCTATGCCAAGATTGCTCTTGGAATTTTCCCAGAGCTAAATGACTTCAATTTAAATTCATGAATGTAATTTAGAAGAAGGAAACAATTATGTTTTGTCCTGTTGCATTGAAGCGGGCCATTGGTTCCGTGTGGTAACTCGGTCGCCGCGATATCTCTTCCGTATGGTTGTGCTGTGTGGGAGGAACAAAGTGCTATATCTATGCTATTCTATGAGTAGTAACCATGCATTGGATATCTTATGGTTATGGGCTCCGTTTTCCGCACTTAGCTCGTGTATATTATAGGACACGTTAAAGCGTGTAAAGGGAGTAAGTACAGGTACTATCCCGCTCATCCCAGAATAACCAACCTGCTGGCTACATAGGAGATAATGTGACATGGACTGCTATCCCGAGCTAACTGAATTGCTGAGTGGAAGCCATGTTGATGTTCGCATCAATGTAACAAAGCTCACAAGGTAGACTGATTGATGGAGGTCTCGGACTGCAAACTTTTGGAGTGATACTTTCACCCAATACTTAATATGTTTTTGACTGATAGTGCGTGGTGTTATTAATAAGCGATTGAAACCGCAGTTTTAAACCCTTGATGGTTGCTAAGTATAATTCTGAGGCAACTCTTTCTTCTACTCCTATTTATCCATGTCTAATGTCAATTGTTTCTTTTTTGTTGCAAAACATAATTATTACGCTACAAGATAACCCTATTATAATAGATTTAACGGTTGTTGAATAAGATAAAGCTGACAAGAGTATTTCTTATCTAATTTTTTTTTAACCTATAGGTACATACTGTGGAGGTTGGCGTCCCTGTTGATCGGAGTACTCAGCACATATGTGCCATTACCTCCGCAGCATGTCGAACCGGTTGTGGTGACTCGAGATCTAGACACGCGGCAGCGTGTCCAGCCAAGTTCACCGCAGGAACTGGCGAGCAGCAGCCGTGTGTTATATTACACGAACCGTTTGGAGCCACTTTTGACCCCCCCATAACTCCAAATCTATTTAACATAAAAAAATGAAATTTGGCTTATGTATTAAGATCCTTTAGAACAAGTAGAACCCCAAATTTCATTAATATAGATTAAATAGTTATTGAGATATTAAAGTCCAAAAAACGGTATTTTTATCACTGACGACTGACTCACTAGTAATCAAAAACCTAACCCACTTCCAGGTGACCTAGAAAGGTGAAATTTGGCATCCAGCTTAGTAATTGTGTGTGTATACATATAAAAATCGAAAACAGTGATTTTTTAATTTTTTTTATTATTATTATTATTGATGGTTGTTGCCTCAGAACTCTGTCATTTATAAACCGATTTGGAAAATTCTTTTTTTGTTTGAAAGATATACTAGAATAGCATACCTATACACTCACACGCACACACACATACATGCACATAAAAATCCAATACGTACTAACCGTTTTGGAAAATTCTTTGTTTATTCAAAACTTTCAAAAGATGTACTAGAATAGCACACAGAACTAATTAACAAATAATAATTAAGTAATTTACACATCATAATAGTTTCTGTACAAAAAGTAATGATATCCCATCAAAAACATAAATGTAAAATGAGAGCCAAGTTCAATATCGCGTGCACTTCGCCGACAAAAGAATTGAGATCTGCAAGGGCGCCAAGTTCTTTGCCCTAAAATTTTAAGATACAAGGACATGCGACATACTCGATGCATTTATTTTACTTGGGGTGTAATTCAATATCAAGACTTGACTTGGCTAGTTTTAAAATATAAATTTATATTATAAATCAAAATCAATCAAATCATTAACCTATTTTCGTAAAGGTAAGTACGCAAGTTAGTGTACGTCTTGTTACTTATACCTACTGTTAGCTTGATAATGAACTATGACTATGTTTCTTTTATAAAATTTAGTTAGTTTGTGAAAACTAGCCAAGTCCAATCTTGATATTGAATTACACCCCAAGTAAAATAAATGCATCGAGTATGTCGCATGTCCTTGTATCTTAAAATTTTAGGGCAAAGAACTTGGCGCCCTTGCAGATCTCAATTCTTTTGTCGGCGAAGTGCACGCGATATTGAACTTGGCTCTCATTTTACATTTATGTTTTTGATGGGATTATCCTTACACAGCACAGCCACCGGACTTGTTCTTCCATAAATCTATTTCTGCACTATTATGAAGTCGTTAAATGGTAGATTCTTTTTTTTTTAAATAAGCAACTGTTTAAAGTGTTCTGAATAGACCATATATTATCTTGCACAAAAATTTTAACACTTAGCTAAATACCTTGGACCCAAGAAACATATACTCGCATATCTGGAAATAAGGAAAAGGAAATTGTAGTTCCTAATAAATAAATAAATAATAATAATCTATCTACCGCCTTTTGTGCGCCTGACAATAGCTTCTATGACTGATCTGTTAAAAAAAAATGTCATCGATGAGTTAAAACCTACGCCTGACCAGTCTGCCTGTTCCATCACCGGTCCGCCCCGGTCGTGACTCGTGAGCTCGTGACACTGCCTCCACCTCCACAAAGACAATCAACATCACAATCCGCCGTGAATTGTTAGGAAACGCGGAATAAGCAACGTCCTCATAAACAGCATACAAGACATATTACAACAAAGCTTCGTATATCAATGTAAATGCTCGTAATTGCAGGTGCAATATGCGATACATGCGAGGTGCGCGGGAGCAAAGATTAATGGATACGGCAGCCATCAGCCTCGTCCACGCATGCGTACCGGCCTAGCGCGCCCTTATAAGGCGCTGTATTTATTTTATACCCGCGCGAATGAACAGCCGAGTAGCTGCGTAATGCGTAAGCGTCAGAACTTGATATTATGTGCAGTGCGCTATGAATTAAGTAAATCTAACAAGCATACATTAAGTCAATTAAAAGTAGAAACAGTAGAAACTATAAGTTCAAGTTATTCTATATACTAGGAAGCTCCGAGACCCGAGACTGTTAGTTGTGACGGTATATATGATAGGTATTTTGCACTACATTTTTCTGCTATTCAAAATATAAAAAATCGTATTATGTGAACTGGCAGCTATGCTATATTATTATGTTAAAGTAGTATCCTTTGGCTTAAAATGTCTTTGTGATAACTGCTATTATTGCGAAGTGAATTTCGGACAATCGATATTATTAAAGATAAAGCAAACCAGATCAAAATATGTGACTAGTAAGTACAACCACTTACCTACATAGATATAATTACGCTAACATTAGTTAATAGCAATTTCTAAGGACATTAACGAACATGAATACAGTAGATAGCAATGCAACACCCAAGTCAAACCTCAGCTCAAACAAACCGTGGGATGTAATGTAATTAGGTGTCGGTTTCAACAACCAACTTTTTGTTCCACCAAGGATCGAATGAAAGAAAGTAGGTAGCTAGTTTGCGACTCCCGACTTCCACATGAAACTCCCTTTCGGTTAATTCCTGGGGCAGTTTTTGCGTGGTTATTTATCGCGTCTACACACAGCCGCCTAACTCGAGAAGGAAGCGTCGGTAGCGAACTACCAAAGTTTTCACGTCGCCCCGAGCATTGTTTTATTTTTAACTCGTACCGGCTCTAAATTATTCCTTGTTTGGGGCTCCTTTTTAGCCGCTTTATTAATGGGGCTCTTTTGTTTTATTGTCATCTGATGGGCTGCGGCGGAACTCGTACACTGTCTAATTGTGTCCTGCGTTTTGTACGGAACGTGGTCTATAAATAGTACCTAAATACACTCACATAATATGAATAATGAGCTGTCGGGTCGGAATCGGTAAACGTGGACTTGATTTGTTGAAAGTTTTTGACCACGGCTAATCTATTGACCAAAAGTCATTTTAAAACAAGCTTTCACCGTTATCGTTTCAGACTACATATTTAATTGTAAAAACCGTGAATAATTTACGATTTCAGATTATGTACCTATTTCAATATTGCATCCAGCGTTAATGTAATTAAAATAGTTTAATAGATAATTCTAGTACATTATATATCTATTTAATTATAATCACCGCAGTGTCAGATACATACATAGTGATTGTGATATAACTAAATAAGTATAACTTCGGGCAAGCGCGGCGGACCGAACCTTCCTTTTACCTACACTCCGACTATCGACTGCTTTACAATAGCTTAATAGGTAGTTGTCTGAGCCGATATCCTAAGACTTCTGAGAACGGGCGAAACACTAGAGAGCGTAGACTCGTCCGTGGACAGATTTACTGCCTCTGTGCGAGGTTCGCGGAACCCGGCCACTCCGGCCGGCCAGCTGACTTATGGACGGAGGATTAAGGTTCGAGGAAACAACGGATCACTGGCTAGGGACAAGCTGGTGCAGGCATATATTATCGCAATAAAACGGTCTTCATCGCATACACTTACACGTTATTTAGTTAATTGTCTTATAGTGTTTCTTTCATAATTTGCTCAACTTCTCACTTCTTATTCTTAAATCAATTTTGTCGAACGGAATGGACACCGTGAAACATGCCAACTTTGCCCGCTTTTTTCGTAAAAACCCGAATTTCTCTCATTTTTTCTATGACGAAAAAAGTTTTTTTTCGTCTAACGCATCCATCGTATTCATATGCATGCGTTTATTACGAGAAACAATTTTTAAATCTACGTTTAACCAATTTTTTTATCAATTTTCACCTCGGGTAAAGTTACCTAAACTTTTGCAAACATTGCCCAAATCGATTATTTTCGTAACTATAGCCCCTACAACGTTAAGATAAGGATCAGTATAAACTCTGGGGTAATAATGGCGTTCTACTTAATATCTTGGTCTTAACTGTACAAACACGTGTGCAATATGGGTGGGCAATGTTACATAGGTATTTTGTTTTTCTCCATACAAGCCGAATCAAGCAGTTTGAAATTGTCAGGGTTGTCACTTTTGGTTGAGTAAACCATCTTTACCAATACCATTATCAAAATGAAAAATGTATGCTTAATATTCGATACTAATAGTTTGGCGGTTATTTTTTTACTTCACGTTAGAATAATCTAAATAAAAATTGTCATAATTGAATATTCTATGTTTTTTTTGTTTTATGGACATGACATGACATGACATGCAGCTAATGCTAAAAGTACAACGGCTTAATAGAAATATAATTTACCTTACCTTAAATACATAATCCTCCTTTATTTACGCAGTCAGGTAAAATTACGACAAGGTGACAACCCTAACCCTTTTTTTAGTCTGGGCAATGTTGGCATTCATAGGTTAGCAAGTTACTAGATAACTTTGCCCACCATCATAACTCCGGTTTTAATAAGTATTTTTAGTTCAAACTACAATAAAAATGATCTACAGTTCTTATTTTATAACAAGCAATAAGAGACATTCACCTGAGGCTTCCCCATTCTGTAAAAAATACACCAGAACTTCACCTAGAATTGGCCCGCCAAATCACGCACCTTATTTGACTAGTCCCAACACGTTACGGAATGAAGTTACGCGCAAATGTGATTCCCAGGGATACCACAGATATAATCTATTTTCCTCTAAAAATAGTAGTGTTGCCATAATCATCTTGAAATTGTCTACAGGAACGTTTCTTTTTTTAAGTAGCGTTTTGGGCAAAGTTCCCTGTGGAGGCAAAGTTGGCGTATTTCACGGCACTATCTAAAATAAATCACAATTGTATCTTTAATAAATCACTTTTGTTACTTATGTATCTACTTTAACATAAACACAAAGTGCTTCTAAAAAATATTACGGCAAAGGGATCAAACAAAAACATACCTACTATACATACTTATATAAAAAAAGGTAATTTCTTTTTTACAAAACGCGCATATAGGTACTATGATTTTCTAAAAGTATAAGATATCTAGTTTGAAATCTATCCGTCTATCCAGATCCAGGGAGGTGTCCGTCAGGAGTTAGAGGCTGGCCACAGTGGCCTGCACTGCGCGCGCCCCGCTCTTAACGGCCACCGTTCCCACGATCGAAGTTATTCGCGACCGCGGCCTCTTTGACCGTCTCTATTTTTTTCATCCCAAGACAAATATAAATTTATAAGTAGAATGCCTTTCGATTCCTCAGGAAATTGTGGAACTGTCAACATGACGCCGAGGTTTGTCTAAAAGGGACCGACAGAAAATCGAATGCTGGACTTCGAAATCAATAAGCAAAATACATGTCAATTTTGTTATCTACGACTACTTTTAAGTTTTCCGACTAGGTAGGTACATACATATTATTCATCTGTGCTTGCTAGGAATGCTCATGATTTTTTGTTTTATTAACTCTCTTTATTTCTGAAGTCTGTAAGTTATTTAGGTACCTATATTAATGTGTTTTTCCTTTTGCCTGATGAAATGCCTAGATCATAAGAACATCTTTTTCCTACAACAATATACAGGAATTCTATCTGAACAAACGGCAAAAACCGATCGAACGAGTCGAAAGGCAATTATAGAGACATCCGATATGAATCGATACAACGATGCGGACAAAAACGTAATATTTCATACCTCTTCGCGGCGAGCGATACATGAATGATATACATATCATAGCTGAGTGGGTAGGGTATTAGCTCGCGATTTGGCCACGGCGCGGGCGCGCGGTCAACAATGCACCATCAGCAGCGCGCCCGTGCACCACGCGACTCATGCGAGGAACCCACAAACATGTGACGTTAATTCGAGATCATTCCAAGCATCTGCATGCCGCGCCCGCGCCCGCGGTCGCCGCTGCTGCCCAGCATTCCAGCTATGCTATGGGGAGACAAGGAGGTCAAGGTGGCAGCTGACTGCTCCGGATACGAAAAACAAAAGAAACGTTTGCTTGACGCACTTTCTTTTGGACGCATATTTTGAAATAATTCAAGCACTTTACGTGAGCTTAAGAACCCCATTGGCATTATTTGGATACGGAACCGGAAAGTGTTTCAGATATTAGGTAGGTTTGTTATATGTAGATATTGAGAGTGCATTCAATTCATTCGCATTTCATATTTTATTTGCCAATGTCTCAAAAATATGTGAAGTATTTTTTAGTTTTAGGTTCGGATCTAAACACAATCTTAATCTATAGACATAATTAAATATTATGTTCGCTATAATAAGGCCGCAGACGAAACTTTCAACTTCCACAGAATTAGGAATGTAATGTAACCTACACGTTCCCCAAAACCTTGCCCCAGCCTGAGGGTCGGAGGTAAGAGGAGCGAGCCCTCAACAAGAGATTACACAACAAAAGCTTCACGGGCCGCTCGCTCCGTTCGCCGAAGATTCCGCGCGGCACATTAACTCGTTTGTGCTCCAATTTGCGATCTAAGAGCCATAATGGAGCACCGACACAACGACAATAAAGGCGATTGTCGGAGACGCGGCGGGCGGGGAGGTGCGGAGAGGAGGGGGGGCGGAGGCATCATCAAAGCAAGTATGCGGAGGGTGCTGTCACCGCGGAAAAACTAATAAAAGGCGAAGTCGGGACGGAGCGCCCTCGGCCTCGCCGAGCATATTGTGCCTCTAAAAAGTCATTTCGGCGTAAAATGTCGGTGCCTACTCATGTGCATGTACGTGTGTATCTGTTGCTAAGAAATTCGGAGAAGATTTATGCTAACGGTTATACATAAATACAATTTAATAATTGATTAGTCCAACAAAAATAACAATGAAAATGCGTAAGACGAACGCCTTACGTAATCGCGATTTTTTGAGTGAGTCTTAAGTAGGCAACTATAATAATTTAGGTAGGAGATTCCTTTTCTAACTAACCGAGCGAGCGAAGCGTCTCCGTTTCAGCTTGAACCAAAATTCATTCGTAAGTATACCTATTATGCAAAAGTCGGGTTCCCGATTCTCCTCATTTATGAGCAGGTTGGATAATTATAATATATGTAGAATTTTATTACAGTCATTAATATCAATTATATAGTATGTATGTATGTATGTATGTAAACACTTTATTGTACATAAAAACAAAAAGAAAAACACATTACAAAAGAATAAGCTTGTACAAAGGCGAACTTATCCCTTTAAGGGATCTCTTCCAGTTAACCTTTGAGCAAATGAGTGCTAAACAAATGTAAATGGTAGGCAAACCAAGCAACATGTACAATACAAAGGAGTATTTATTTATTTATTATTTATTAGGAGAACCAACAGCTACATACAATACATTGCTCTTAGAAGAGGTTGCCCGGTGGGAACCTGTAATTGGCTTTCCATGAACTCATGGAAAGCCAATTACAGGTTCCCACCGGTAGTGACATTTTATACAAAAATAAAGTGCTCGCACAATGCACAACATCGCAACTACCTGTGACTACAAACTAAGTGTAATAGAACTAATTTAAATAAAACAACTAATATAATCAATGCACCAGACAGCAGATTCGGTTAAAGCACGCTCACTTAAAAAATTCGTTCGTCATCTTACGCCTTACAGCCGGGATATTACTGTTGAAGATGTCGATATCCAGCTCTTTTGCTACTTTATTAAGACTTTTACCAGCACGCAACAGAAAACTATTCTTCCTATAGTTACGCGAGGAAAAGGGAACTGAGAGGGGAGGGTAGTGTCTTTTAAGCCTGGATGGAGTATTGAAAGAAAGTTCAGCAAGCAGTTCAGGGCAGTCAACATTGTTGTTTATAACATTTAAAATATAAGTTATGTCCGCGATTTCTCTTCGAATGTGCAACGGAATGAGATGATGTTTCCTACACATATCGACATAATTCGTCGTCTTGTAAGGTATTTTTGATTTATAACAGAGGTATTTGACGAATCTTTTCTGGACGCCTTCTATTCGGTCTATATAAGTAGGTATTATAACATGGATTCCAAATTTGAGACGCATACTCAAGTTTGCTTCTTACATATGTACAAAAAAGAATTTTGATAGTTTTAACTCGAGTAAAATTTCATGAGTTACGCATAATGAATCCTAATGATTTGGTGGCGCTAGCAACAATGTTATTGATGTGGGTATCAAACAGAAGCTTACTGTCATGTGTGACACCTAGGTCTTTTCATAGCTGATACCTTTTTCAGTAACTGGTCCCTTAGTTTATATGCAGTTGGTATTGGGCAACGCTGTCTTGTAAAGGTAACTGTAAAACATTTCGACGGGTTCAGATCCAGTTTGTTTAATTGACAATAAGCATCAAGCCGCAAAAGGTCATTTTGGATGAGATCGGAATCCTTCAAAGTTTTCACTGTGGCAAAAATCTTCATATCATCAGCGAAGCAGAGTAATTTAGAAAAGACAAAGCAGTCACTTATGTCATTAATAAAAATAGTAAAAAGCAGAGAGTAACCATAACTATATAATAATACACATGAAAATGCAAAAACCAACAGAGAGAGAGATAGGTAACAGTCAATATAGGTAATACATATTACATAATATCTAAAACAGCAACCTAATCATTCGTTCGACAGCTACAATTCCTTTCCTTGAGCGATGCTACGGACTGCGTCTGCCTAGGGCGGGAGACAATTTATTCCATAATTTCACGGCGCGCACAGCAAAAGACATATCGTAAACGTGAGATTTATGCGGTGGGATAGATAAAGTCAGATTCGCACTTGACCGCAGGCGATGGCCACTATCATCCGCCATGTAAGAGAACTTCTCTGCAAGGTAAGGAGGAGAAGAAGGAATGAAAAGGACATTATACAAAAGACAAAGAACGTGCAAGTCTCTACGCTGACGGATCGGAAGCCATTTAAGTTGAGCGCGGTATTGAGACACATGATCAAACTTGCGGAGACCAAATATATACCTAATACAGACGTTTTGTAAGCGTTCTAGCTTGTCAAGCAGCTCCTCCCGGAGATCCAGGAAAGCAACGTCACCGTAGTCGAGAAGTGGGAGCAAAAGAGAGCGGGCAAGCATGATATTCGTATGGAGAGGAAGGAAATTCTGCAGACGCCTCAAAGAATGAAGGGACGCGAAAATTTTCCTACTGATCTCAGAAATATGAGGTGCCCATGACAAAGTTTGATCCATGGTGACGCCTAAATTTTTGACAGTAGAAGAGAAAGGTATAGGCGTACCATCAAAGACAATAACTGGCTTAGCTATAGATCTAAGAGCTTGGAAATAAAATGTGGGCTTCCATTTACAATAGCCTGCGACTTCTTGGCATTCACCATCAAACCAAAGGATGAAGCCGAAGCACGGATTGATTCCAGGTCCGAATTGAGTCAGATTATTTTATTGTTGGAGTTTATTGGAGTTTACTCCTTAAGAATCGATTTTCATATATAAGCCCGGGGTATGAAAAATATGGGGTGTAAAATCGAACGTATCTGCCGTGCTAATTTAAAAAGTCGTATCTCAGTATACGATCGGGGTAAAAATACGACTTCGTAATTTAGCAGGTTATGCGTTAAGCGTTATAGACTAAGATCCCAATATAAAATAACCTTCGCCGAGATGTTTATTTGATGAAATGTATTTTATATTTAATTGAATATGTCAATAATTATATTGCATATGGGTTGCCTAACAAATTTTAGTCCAGGGTATGTTTAATTAATAATAAAAAAAAATGTCTTAAACATTTCACCGGTTTGATTAATATTAGATAAATTCTATACCAATCGAAAGTATGAAGCCCATAGAATATGCAAACGTTAGGTTGCCTATTCTTTTCCCGTCACAACTATTGGGTAGCCAGGTATAAACAGGTAAATCTATACCTACTAGCATTTTGCAAAGGTCTGATTGTTGAATAGAAATTGAATAAAATTAAAGATTATTTAATTATGAATTTATCTAATAATCAAATCGGTAAAATGTAAAAAAAAAAAAATTTAATTTTAAACTAAACATACCCTGGACTATGTTAGGCAACCCATATGCAATATATTTTTTGACATTTTAAACTAAATATAAAATACATTTCATCAAATAAACATCTCTGTGAAGGTCATTTTATATCGGGAGCTTAGTCTATAACGCTTAACGCATAACCTGCTAAATTAAGAAGTCGTATTTTTACCCCGATCGTATACTGAGATACGACTTTTTAAATTAGCACGGCAGATACGTTCCCAAAATATAAGTATTGCGAGGATTTACGTTTGGTTGTCAAAGGCGACGGTTGAAAATTTTATCAAATTTTATTTTATTTATAAGTTAATTCAGTTTTAGAGTCCTTTTCGCTGTTTTTGCGATGAGTGAGTCAAGTCGAGGTGTCGTGAGTGATACGTCACTTTTAGAATGTGGGCAGCGGGCAGCTCCGTCGTGGCTATCTGAAGTGGAGTTTGATAATAAGGCAGGGCCGAGTCAATCGGATATTGTATCGGACGCTGAGTCCATGTCGGATGTGCGGCATATAGCGGTGAAGCGTACTTGTGGTCTGAGCGACGAAAGCTGTGGTTGTAGTGATAGTTTTATCACAATAGGCAGGAAACCTAAACGTTTGCGGGTTTTAGCAACGCCAAAACGCGGCTGGAGCCGGACGGTGTGCCTGACCTATTTGAAGTTTATATAGTGTCAAAAGAAGATTTACCGAAACAGATTGGTTTGGCAAAGTTGCTGCAATTTAAGGGTATAAAAGGAATTTTATCCGTCAAGTTTATGGGTCCACGTAAAGTTCGCATACAGTTTAACTCTAAGGATGATGCGGAGAAGCTTCTGGCTTCTCAGAAGTTTAACAATGAGACAAGACGTTCTTATTGGTCTAATATGGCATGCTGCATTTATGGAATTATAAGGCAGGTTGAGTTGGAGGTTGAGAAAGACGAATTTTTAAAGAATATTGAAGGGTCTGAAGACATTTTGTCAATATGTAGACTGAACCGTTTGGATCATGATGGGCGTTGGGTTAAGGCTGAAGCTATTCGTCTGTGTTTTAAGGGAACTTCTTTACCGCCATATGTTTATGCCTACGGTTGCCGATTTAAGGTAAATCAGTACACTTTCCCGGTTACCCAATGTTCAATATGTTGGAAGTTCGGTCATCTGAGCAGGTTTTGTCCTGCTACTAAAGTTACTTGTCCGAAATGCGGCGGGGAGCATGCCAATTGCAAAACGACTATTTTTAGATGCATTAATTGTAAAGGCAGCCATATGGCCTTAGATAAGTCGTGCCCGGTTTTTGTGAAGGAGTAAGAAATTCGCAGGATTATGTCTGCTGAGGGATGTATATATAAACGGGCTTTTTGGTTGTATATGCAAAATAAGGAAAAAAAGGATACGGATGTTTGTAGTTAGGATGCGCCATCTGTTTTCGAGAATGACTTAAGTTTTGGAAAGTCATATAGAGATGCTGTTTTGTCGAAGCCGTTACAACCTAAAGAGTCTGAAGATTCTGTCTGTCAGGCTGAGGGCCAGCGATCAGTAAGTCAGTACAGATTAGAGAGCGAGCCACAACAAGAGGTTCGTAAGCCACGGAAGTCAAAAAGAGTAACAGATGTGAAGAGGTCCGAGTGTCTATTGGTCAATCAGCCTACTATTGAGCGGGCTGATATGGAAGATCAAAGACAAAATAAGGACAAGAAGAAGAGACGTATTACTTTTGAAAGGCTGGTTGAGAAGACGAAGGATATTTTGTTTCTACCGAAAGTTGGGAGGAGAAGTTCAAAACGCTGTTTGGAGTTGTTATATATTTTTTGACATTTTAAACTAAATATAAAATACATTTCATCAAATAAACATCTCTGTGAAGGTCATTTTATATCGGGAGCTTAGTCTATAACGCTTAACGCATAACCTGCTAAATTAAGAAGTCGTATTTTTACCCCGATCGTATACTGAGATACGACTTTTTAAATTAGCACGGCAGATACGTTCCCAAAATATAAGTATTGCGAGGATTTACGTTTGGTTGTCAAAGGCGACGGTTGAAAATTTTATCAAATTTTATTTTATTTATAAGTTAATTCAGTTTTAGAGTCCTTTTCGCTGTTTTTGCGATGAGTGAGTCAAGTCGAGGTGTCGTGAGTGATACGTCACTTTTAGAATGTGGGCAGCGGGCAGCTCCGTCGTGGCTATCTGAAGTGGAGTTTGATAATAAGGCAGGGCCGAGTCAATCGGATATTGTATCGGACGCTGAGTCCATGTCGGATGTGCGGCATATAGCGGTGAAGCGTACTTGTGGTCTGAGCGACGAAAGCTGTGGTTGTAGTGATAGTTTTATCACAATAGGCAGGAAACCTAAACGTTTGCGGGTTTTAGCAACGCCAAAACGCGGCTGGAGCCGGACGGTGTGCCTGACAAGCTATTTGAAGTTTATATAGTGTCAAAAGAAGATTTACCGAAACAGATTGGTTTGGCAAAGTTGCTGCAATTTAAGGGTATAAAAGGAATTTTATCCGTCAAGTTTATGGGTCCACGTAAAGTTCGCATACAGTTTAACTCTAAGGATGATGCGGAGAAGCTTCTGGCTTCTCAGAAGTTTAACAATGAGACAAGACGTTCTTATTGGTCTAATATGGCATGCTGCATTTATGGAATTATAAGGCAGGTTGAGTTGGAGGTTGAGAAAGACGAATTTTTAAAGAATATTGAAGGGTCTGAAGACATTTTGTCAATATGTAGACTGAACCGTTTGGATCATGATGGGCGTTGGGTTAAGGCTGAAGCTATTCGTCTGTGTTTTAAGGGAACTTCTTTACCGCCATATGTTTATGCCTACGGTTGCCGATTTAAGGTAAATCAGTACACTTTCCCGGTTACCCAATGTTCAATATGTTGGAAGTTCGGTCATCTGAGCAGGTTTTGTCCTGCTACTAAAGTTACTTGTCCGAAATGCGGCGGGGAGCATGCCAATTGCAAAACGACTATTTTTAGATGCATTAATTGTAAAGGCAGCCATATGGCCTTAGATAAGTCGTGCCCGGTTTTTGTGAAGGAGTAAGAAATTCGCAGGATTATGTCTGCTGAGGGATGTATATATAAACGGGCTTTTTGGTTGTATATGCAAAATAAGGAAAAAAAGGATACGGATGTTTGTAGTTAGGATGCGCCATCTGTTTTCGAGAATGACTTAAGTTTTGGAAAGTCATATAGAGATGCTGTTTTGTCGAAGCCGTTACAACCTAAAGAGTCTGAAGATTCTGTCTGTCAGGCTGAGGGCCAGCGATCAGTAAGTCAGTACAGATTAGAGAGCGAGCCACAACAAGAGGTTCGTAAGCCACGGAAGTCAAAAAGAGTAACAGATGTGAAGAGGTCCGAGTGTCTATTGGTCAATCAGCCTACTATTGAGCGGGCTGATATGGAAGATCAAAGACAAAATAAGGACAAGAAGAAGAGACGTATTACTTTTGAAAGGCTGGTTGAGAAGACGAAGGATATTTTGTTTCTACCGAAAGTTGGGAGGAGAAGTTCAAAACGCTGTTTGGAGTTGTTGTTAAGGAGATTTTGGATTTATTTAAGGATTTTAATACCAATACCAGATCTTTCTTGAATGTAATGTTCAATTCAATATTGGCGGAACCCTTATCGGAATCGGCTAAATTTGTATACAGTTTTTTTTATGTAAATAGTGTATACAAATTTAGTTGTTTTCGTGTACATGTTATTTTTAAGTTTATACGGTTTATGTTTTTATTTATCTATGTCTTTTAGATGAATGATGTTGTGTATTAGGCCTGCTGGAGCTGGCATGTTCATAAAAATGATCAAAGTTCCTAAATAATACATTAAAAAAAAAAAGTATTGCGATACTACAGTAGAAAGGTCATATCTTTGTATGGATTTCATAGTAAGATACGGTTTTTTTTCCGTAGCACTGCAGACTGTAGTAACTAAACTAGCCGCTCGTGGGCGCTTTACATCACGCTTCCTTATTTAGTTACTACTCATGATCTCTCCAATTTGTTAAAAATGAATCGGAAGTAAATTTTCCTTGTCATCATCATCATCATCATCTCAGCCATAGGACGTCCACTGCTGAACATAGGCCTCCCCTATGGACTTTCATATATACCGGTTGGAAGCGACCTGCATCCAGCGCCTTCCGGCGACCTTTATAAGGTCATCTGTCCATCTTGTAGGTGGACGACCTACGCTGCGCTTGCTGGTCCGAGGTCTCCACTCGAGCACTTTTCGGGCATATTTTCCTTGTAAAATATTGTAATTTTGCTGTATATTATACTCGTATATTAATATTATGTAAGTGCCTACCTTCTCGTTCTTGTTTGCAGCACCCAACAGGGTACATAATGTGATACTTAAACTATTTACTAATCATTATGTGCAATAAACGTATTGAGTATTGAGTATATATTTTATAATCGTTCTTAAGGCCAGGCGCGCACCACGATTTTAGTCGCGCGATAATTTTGTCGCATAAATGCAAGATATGGGTTTATATGAGAGTGCGCGCACCACGATTTTCATAAACCCAGAAGTACGCTTATTTCTGCGACAAAATTATCGCGCGACTAAAAAAAAATCGTGGTGCGCGCCTGGCCTGAAGAGTAAACTCCAGTCGTGCGTCGGAGCTGACACACACACTTTTTTTTTATTTATTTATTTATTTACACACACAACTGTCCTTACAGGCTTACCTAATTCGACAGCATGGAATATTTACAAAATAGACACAAATACAGGCATAGTACACAAACACAACACTACACGTCAACTATTTATACTATTTACTATACAGCATAACATAAAACATAGAGTGTGGCCCTTGTGAATTCGCTAAAAGAACAAAAGAAAAGATCAGATACGTTTGCTACTCGATTGAGAGTGCGAAGCGCTCTGGTAAAGGGTGCTTGGCGCAGCAATTGCGTTCTGGCTTGAGGCTCCGCGAGCAGGCTGGGCCGCCGCCGTCGCCACACGTATTGCTGCGGCACGTACAAACTGATCTCCGCTAGGACTCCTGGGTTGAATACCTTGCCCCGCAATAACTTAAAAATATATATTGCTAACCCTAATTCCCTTCGGACTTCTAGTCGATTGTATCCAACCATGCCTAGTAAAAATAACGTAGGATACATTAGCGGGTAAAAAGGATACACCCCGTACATCTTTAAATATAAAAATCTAATAAATTTGTTCTGTATGCGCTCCAACATAAGCCTATATTTAGACTCATGCGGGCTCCAGATGACTGCATTACATTCTAGGTGACTCCTAACTATCGCCTCGTATAATGCTCGTATCGCATTCATATTATTAAAATCCTGCGATTGGCGCATTATAAAGCCCAGGTTTCTGAAAGCTTTTTTGCATACCTGAGTAATGTGATCTCGATATGTAAGATCAGCATTCAGAAGCACTCCCAGATCTTTTACCTGATCGACTCGCTGCATCACTGTTCCCTCCAGCATGTATTGATAGTGATGCGGATTCTTAGCTCTACTAAAAGAAATTACGGAACATTTTGACGCATTAAATGATAGCTTGTTCGCTAAGCTCCAGTTAACTACTCTACATATGTCTTCCTGTAATTTAAGACAGTCCGAGCTATCACCAATTTTTCGAACAAGCTTTAAATCGTCCGCAAAAAGCAAACAAACGGAATCCTTGACTACTTCAGGAAGGTCGTTTACCATTAAGTTAAATTGCAAGGGTCCCAAATTGCTGCCCTGACTCACTCCAGACCTTGTGAAATATGGCTCCGACCGAAAGCCAGCGCAGTCCACATACTGGCGTCTTTCCCGCATATAGTCAGCAAAAAAATATAAAGTATGTGGACTACATTAGTCATCATAAGGATACCTATAGAGTATAGTGGGTGTTGAAATTGAAAAGTAAACATATTAGGTAATACCTACGACACACTGTCATTGCGAAACAGACTCACGAGGTTTACAACTCACAGAGCCCCTAGTTTAAAATAATAATCAAATCGTTCAAATCGACCTGAGTAGGTAGGTAATCTACTTTAGAGATTGAAACGTTTACATGAAGACGATGAGTAAAAAAAAAACTCGAGAGGCAAGCTAGCAGAACAGTGCTGCTGCTGTCGGAACCGCGACTTTAGTAAAAAAAACCCAACAAGAAACAATCGGTAACGAGCTAATTACAATGTTGATTAGTATTGTAATTTGTGGAGTATCGCTCGCCGCCGCCGCCGCTCCGCGCGACCGCCGGCTAATGAGCCGGGTCTCCGACCGCGCCGCGCGCCGCATGGCGAGCAGAGAAATGGGCCGACACAGCTTCGCCAAATAGGATTGGGTTGCAGATTCAGTTTAATTCACATCATGAAATGAATATAGGGCCGCGACGTGCAAAATTATATGGGACTAGCATTAACCCGCGGCTTCGCCCGCGTTCCTATACAATAAACATTATCCTACGGGAACGATGCTCTTTTTTTCAGGATAAAAAGTGGGCTATTTGTTAAAGTTAGGGTATAATCTGCTCATGCATATCCGTCTAGCCGTTTTATTGTTGAAAAGTTTGAATGCATTTATTACGGCTGCAGGAGGTTTCCCGATGACTACTCCTCCAGTCTCGCCGCGCCGCCCGCACTGGCCTTGACGGCAATCGAAATGGCACCAAATACAAATTTAAACATCTGTTAGGATAACGGGACTCATTCCATACCTCAAAAGCAAAAATAAACCCCTTATACGATCACTTGTAGCTGTCTGTGAGTCCGTCTGTTACAACCGATTTGCTGCAAAACTACTGCACCGATTGAATTGCAATTAGGCACAAATGCTTTCAAGAATTTTCATGTCCACAAATGTCCCAAAAAAACATGAAAATGACACCCATATTCATATCACCCACAATCATAACGTCATCGCACCCCCACAGGGGAATGGTATTTCACGTCCGCTACGTTGAGTTTTAAAATAATTGTTGTACCCGTAATCAGCGACCTGATAAATAATAAAAATAATACCCATGTTGATTTTCACACTTTGTCAACACATTTCCCCCTTTTAGGGGTTCAATTCTTGAAAGGCCTGAAAAGCGTGTTTACTCATATTCTTAGAAATACTCCTGTGAAGTTTCGAATAAAATAGTCTAATCTTGTTTCCCCATACAAACTTTGGATCTCTATTTCACCCCCTTTAGAAAAATCGTTTATTAGTGCGCCCCTATACCCTATAAGGAACCTACGTTCTAAATTTAGACTCTTTAGAATCAGCGGTTTGGGCTGTGCGTTTAAAAACGACACCCATATTTTTAGACATATTTAGACATTTCTACCCCATCGCACCCTAACATGAGAGATGGTATTACACGTCCGCCATGTTGAATTTTAAAATCGTTCTTTTTTTAGTAATCAGCGACCCGATAATCCATAGAAACCAACTCTTCCCTCTTCCCCCTTCCGGGATACAGGGTACCAAGTTATCTAATCTTGTTTCCCCATACAAACTTTGAATCCCCATTTCACCCCCATAAGGGGTGAATTTAAAAAAACACCTTTCTTAGTGCACCCCTACACCTTATAAGCAACCTACGTGCCAAATTTGGACTCTCTAGAACCAGCGGTTTAGTATTTAGACATATCAACCCCATTTCACCCCAACAGGGGAAATGGTAATTCACGTCCGCCTCGTTGGATTTTAAAATTGGTGCGGTTTTGTAATCAGCGACCCGATAAACCTTAAAAACAATACCCATGTTGATTTTCAGACTTTGTCACCACATTTCTCCCTTTATGGGGTTGAATTTTCAAAAATTCTGAAACACGTGTTTACTCATTTATCGTTAGAAATACTCCTGTGAAGTTTCAAATAAAATAGTCTAACTAATCTTATTTTCCCATACAAACTTTGGACCCCCATTTCTCCCCTTTAAGGGGTGAATTTTGAAAAATTGTTTCTTAGTGCACCCCTACACCTTATAAGGAACCTACGTGCCAAATTTTGACTCTCTAGAACCAGCGGTTTATTATTTAGACATTTCAACCCCATTTCACCCCAACAGGGGAGATGGTAATTCACGTCCGCCACGTTGGATTTTAAAATCGTTGCGGTTTTCGTAATCAGCGACCCGATAAACCATAAAAACAATACCCATATTGATTTTCAGACTGTCACCACATTTCTCCCTTTTAGGGGTTGAATTTTCAAAAAACCACCTGAAACACGTGTTTACTCATTTATCGTTGGACATACTCCTGTGAAGTTTCAAATAAAATAATAATAACCAATCTTATTTCCCCATACAAACTTTGGAACCCCATTTCACCCCTTTAGGGGGTGAGTTTTAAAAAATCCTTTCTTAGCGGATGCCTACGTCATAACATCTACCTGCGTGCCAAATTTCAGCCCGATCCGTCCAGTGGTTTGGGCTGTGCGTTGATAGATCATTATGTCAGTCAGTCACCTTTGAGTTTTATATATAGAAGATGTTCGTTGTACTTATAGTATGTAAATTTGCATGGCATACCTATATAATTGCGGCCCTGCTTGGTTTACATTTACAATACAGGGGGGCTATGATGGTTGCGTTTATCAAGCGATAAATAAGTGACAAGGCATTTGTCACTCACACTCGCAGTTTGTCAAAGCGTGACGGATGCTTTGTCACTTATTAATCGCTTGATAAAAGCAACCATCATAGGCCCGCTGGTATTGGAGAAAAAAGTTTGGTGTGCACGAGCTCATAAGTTGTCATGTAGCAAACGCAATTTTAAACGAACATAACCGTTGAAACAGTCAGTTCGCAGTATTGTTACGCCGCGCCGCCGGACCTCTCACGGATGTATTACTTATATATATAGTAGGTACAGTCAACCTGTAGAGTAGTGAATTTCTACTTCTCATCGGTGTATTTGTTTCCAATGTAGGCCTATTCAGGCTTACAGGAAATGCGCCCATATCGGCCCATCACTAAATGATCAGTGCATGCGGGCACTATCGTAGTGCGGCCTGGAACGGCTCGTTCTGTTGTAGGTAAATCACTGCCGGCTTCAGCCGCTTTACTAAATACTTCTTAGCTGTAAAAGTATACAATTAGTACTTACCTAACTAGGTTAAAGATCTTTATCTTTATGCAAGTAAGCTTGGTAGCCGTCAATGTTGGTAGCGCTAACTTTTATCAGAAATGGTCGTAGCCGTCCGTGTCTACGTTGATGGTGGTGACAGGCGTTTGTTGTCTTTTGCAGGATTTCGCCATATTAATTCAGTGAATAAAGGATTTTGACCTTACAAACGGTCCGGTAGTTTTGAATTTTTGATATGTTGTCTAGGATGGTTAGTCAGTGTTTAAAATGCAAAATGCACAATTCCCCCCCCTCCGCGCCCGCCGCCATATTGAAAAAACCGGCACTTTCTTCATATTTTTTGCTCATATCTTCCTTTAGGAGCATTTTAGCTAGAAGATAGCTTCTACAATGTTATAGAGAGTTAAATTTACTACATTTTCCATTTTATATTTTGTTTCTAGGATAGATAGTTACGGACATATGCACATTTAAAAAAACTTAAGAAATTGCAATTTCCAACTCAAAAACAAACTTCTGGATTATATCTTCGTTTAGGAGCATTTTAGCTAGAACAGTGCTTGGGAAATTTTGTAGAGAATTAAATTTACTATAATTTACATTAAACATTTTGTTTCTAGGACAGATAATAACGGAGATTTATATTTATAATCATCATCATCATCATCATCATCTCAGCCATAGGACGTACACTGCTGAACATAGGCCTCCCCTTTGGACTTTCATATATACTGGTTGGAAGCGACCTGCATCCAGCGCCTTCCGGCGACCTTTATAAGGTCATCTGTCCATCTTGTAGGTGGACGTCCTACGCTGCGCTTGCTGGTCCGAGATTTCCACTCGAGCACTTTTCGGCCCCATCGGCCATCTGCTCTGCGTGTTATGTGCCATTAAGTGCCATGCTGCGTATATTGCCACTTCAACTTGCTATAATCCGGTGAGCTATATCGGTCACTTTAGTTCGTCTACGGATTTCCTCATTTCTGATTCGATCACGTAGAGACACCCCGAGCATAGCCCTCTCCATTGCTCGTTGAGCGACTTTGAGCTTTGAGATGAGGCCGATAGTGAAAGACCACGTTTCGGTGCCGTAAGTCATCACTGGTAACACACATTGGTTGAAGACTTTCGTCTTGAGGCACTGAGGTATGTCGGACGAAAAGACATTGCGTAGTTTCCCGAACGCTGCCCAGCTGAGTTGGATTCGGCGGTTGACCTCTTTCTCGAAGTTGGACCTACCTAATTAGACCACTTGTCCTAGGTAGACGTATGAGTCAACAACTTCGAGTACCGAGTTTTCAACAGAGACTGGGATGGGCACAACCTTGGCATTTGACATGAGTTTCGTCTTGTCCATGTTCATTTTTAAGCCCACCCGTTGAGAAACTCGATTGAGGTCATCGAGCATCATGCTGAGTTCCTCCATCGACTTTGCCATGACTACGATATCGTCGGCAAACCGAAGGTGAGTGATGTATTCGCCATTGATGTTGATGACAAGTCCTTGCCATTCCAGGAGCTTGAAGGCGTCTTCCATAACGGCCGTAAACAGTTTCGGGGACATAACGTCCCCCTGTCTTACGCCTCTTCTCAATGGAATGGCCTTTGTGCTCTGCTCCTGAACTCGGACCGACATGGTGGCGTTACTATACAAACACTTCAACACTTCAATGTACCGATAGTCAATATGGCATCGCTGAAGTGACTCGAGCACCGCCCATGTTTCCACCGAATCGAAGGCTTTCTCATAGTCCACAAACGCTAAGCATAATGGTAAGTTATACTCTTCAGTCTTCTGTATAGCTTGCCGCAGCGTATGTATGTGGTCTATGGTACTATAGCTTCTTCGGAAACCGGCTTGTTCGGGAGTCTGGAAGTCATCAAGTCTACGGTCGAGACGGTTCGTGATGACCCTTGAAAACAACTTATAAACATGGCTTAGAAGCGTGATGGGCCTGTAGTTCTTCAATAGGCTGTTATCACCTTTCTTGAAGAACAGTACCACCTCGCCTCTATTCCATGCTTTAGGCGTTTTGCCCTCGGACAAGACGGAATTAAAGAGCTTCTGGAGGACCTTAAGTACCTACCGGTGTTCCACCCGCTCTCAGAAGCTCTGAGGTGATTCCGTCTTCGCCCGGCGCCTTGTTGTTCTTAAGCTGCTTCAGGGCCATCATAATCTCGTACAGACTGATGTCCGGGATGTCTTCGGTATAATGTCGGGACAGCTTGGCTCTTGGATCGCCTACCAAGCTGTCAACGGGCTTTACGACTGAAGTGTATAACTGACCATAGAACCTCTCGATCTCGCCTAGAACCTCTGCTTTGGTCGACGCTATGCTGCCATCTGCCCGTTTCAGCTTGGTCAGCTGGCTTTGTCCAATAGACTTGTCCTTTGCGAACACTTTGGAGCCTTTGTTCTGCTCAATGGTCTCTTTAACACGGTTCGTATTAAAGAGCCGCAGATCATGTCGCAAGGACTTCGATATACGTCTATTAAGCTGCCTATATGACCTCGCGTCATCGGGAGACTGCAACTGTAGCGAGCGTCGTTCAGCCATGAGGTTTAAGGTTCGATCAGACAATTTCTGAGGTCTATCTTTACGGCGGGGTCTGAAAAAATTAGACCCTACCGCGTGGACAGTTTCCACTAGCCCGTCGTTGATCTCGTCCACTGAGACAAAGTTCTCCAGACAAGCGAAGCGGTTGGAGAGCTCAAGTTGAAAGCTCTCGGGGTTTTGAATATGGGCTCGAGTAGGTCGGAGGGTAGACTTCATCAGACTGGACCTTTCCAGTTTAACATTGATATTCAGTGTGCCTCTTACGATTCGATGATCACTGCCGGTCTTTACCCTATTGATCACAGACACATCACTGAAAATCCGTTTCTTGTCGGTCATGATGAAGTCAATCTCGTTTCTCGTGGAACCATCGGGACTTATCCAGGTCCATTTCCTGTGAGGCGGGTTCTGGAAGAAAGAGTTCATCATGAAGAGTTCCTCTTTCTCTAGAAAGATATTTAGGGGAGAGTAACCTATATTGAACCGGCGCTTAAATTGGACCACTAGTAGTATTTCTACCAAATAACACAATTTATTTACACTGGCAACAAAAAATGAAGCGACGACAGCGCCATAATCAGTCCACCAATTTGGTGTAATAAATAAATTGTGTTATTTGGTAGAAATAGAGGTGGTCCAATTTAAGCGCCGGTTCAATATAGGTTACTCTCCCCTATAATAGACGTAGGATTATACCTACTTATACAACGTGTCCCAAAATTCAACGATAAGCGGGCACCAGAGGATGGATCTGGTGGCCGATGATGGGTTGCGGATAGGCAGAGGGCCGGTGACCCGCTCCTGGAGGCTAGCCTTTCCACCCAGAGGGTGCCTCAGCGTGTCTCTGCAGCAGCATAGTTCAAGTCTGAGTTCGGGACGGGTTAGTGGTAGCACGTAAAAGTAAGTACTATCAACATTAAAAAAATGTCGGTTCTTGTTTAAAAATAGCTGTTCTTTTTTCGGCGCTAGTTTTCCTAGAGTATCCTACCATTTTAGAATCTTGGTTAGTTGCGTCAACTTTTTAAAATACTTGCCATAGTAGTGTCCATACTTTTTTTATGTACCATGATGAGTGAAAGTGGACTAAAAGAAAAAATCATTCAAACATTTTGGGATAAAAATAATTTTGATTATTTTTTGTGTTAAAACTACATGTATTCTGATATTTTTAAGGGCTGTGGTGGATAGCAGTGCTACTTAGGTTGCCGATACAAAAAAAATATCTGAAATATTCCAAAAATTGTAGACATGCTCGTTAAAAATACCATTAGGGGTGTCGATATTTTAAGAATTTCATTTTTTTTAAATAATTTCTAAAGGGATTGAGCTTAATTTTTTTTCTTTGTTTTTCTCGAGGTATTATGACCAGATCCATCCTCTGGTGCCCGCTTATCGTTGAATTTTGGGACACGTTGTATATGTATAATATGTTTATGTTTATATGTTTAATGTTAACTCTCATTGTATTTGTAAAGCAAAATGTTACTAAGCAAACGTTGCATACCATCACTGACGCTATATAAGCAGGGTATTATACCTATTCCATTTGCTTACCAATTACACGGGCAGACAAAAACACTCGAGCGCGAACCCCTTTATTTACACTAGAAGGAGTTTCCGAGCGTTTAAAATAAAACGCTAGTGCGAGGGTAGCGCGGCGCAGGGTGGACCAGTCGGTAAATCGAGCCGCGCCGGTCCATGAGCATTCCAAGCGCAATTAAAAATCAAATAATGCGCTCCCTCGGAGAGGGCTGCTGCAAGCTATGTAATATAGCAGCTGCGCGACCGCGACCTCTCGCGCCGTGCGCGCGCCGACCGACCCGCGGGTACTACTGATGGCCGCAGGAGGACGCCGTAGGTACTTCAATAACGTACGAGTTTCAGGTTTTCAGATTTTCATTAACATGTCCAAAAAGTTGAATCTAGAACGCAACGCGGATGTTGCCATTTGGTACTTGGTAGTATTACCCGTTCGGCCCGTCCACGGGGGCTACTTCATGGGCTCAACGGATACAGAACGCCAAATAGGAAACAAATATTACGTGTAGCATGTAGGTACAGTTAACATTAAGTTGCACGGAATATAAAACGTTTTTCTGAGTTTTTAGCTGCAGGTTAGACGATTTCTCGCATTTAGATTTCAGTGCCCAGTGTACTAAACAATTTCATGTAAATTAATTTAGCAACCTACAGTTACTTCTTGTAAACATTCGAATATAAACAAACCAGACGAGCACACTTGAATGCGGAAAGTTCCACATAATCAAGAACATACTTGGTTGGAGCCGTCCCGGCGGTCAAAGGGAGCACCACTCACCTTTCCTCAATACCGGCCTCTGACAAAGGACGAGCGCCGGCAGCCGCCCCGTCCGAAAGGCCGTAAAACATATGCAACCGTATGGTCTTCAATGTGTTTTGTCACCGAGACACAGAGTAATGAAACCCGGCGACCCGCGGCTAATGAAAAGTTTAATATCCCCGCACGTGTGCCATCGAGATGCACAATTTATTGAGAGTAATTTCGCATGTCATAAAACCGAATTAATGTCGGACCCTACGCCAATAGCTGGATGTATTAATCTTTTTAGGGCACTTGTCGACCTGCCGGGCGCCAGGCGGCGGCACGTGCTGGCCGACACGTGCGAGCGACAATTGGCGTGAAGCGGGACCAAACATATTTGACTGCACCATTTGCTGGGAGATCGTTTGTGTCGGACAGTGGATACATTCTGCAAGTAATGTTAGACCCTCTTTAAAGCAAATAAATACGCAGTTATTATCCTGTCAAAAGATTGTCCTATCACTCATTGCGAATGCTTCATACTCTAGCTTCTTGTCCTCGATCTTTGTGCCTTGGGTTGAGATGGGTAAGTGCGAGCATAATAAAGTTGAACAAATTTTGCAGAAATAATCCTGGTAATATACGTACCATAATAAGTATCTAATATATTGTAAGAGATATCATTAAGTTAAGATTAAGAACTATCTACCTAATTAAGAACTATCCACCTTATTAATCTAAGTATACAACAGTTTGATGTTTGACAACCGTTAACCGTTTAAAAGTACTCCGTGGATAATGTCGTTGATTGTACATAGAGTTTAGAGTACCACCTATTGTAACATCGATTGTAATATATTATGTACAGTTGTTTATTGTCCCTAAAAATTTATAAATAAATAAATACCCGTGCAGAGTTACATTTTAAACCCCGACGTAAAAAGAGGGACGTCACGTGTCCGCCCTTGGGATCGCAGTTCTTGAAGAAGTAAACTGATTTTAATTCGAGGTTTTCGCGTCTCAAACGTAACTTAAACAATAAGAATGTTAAGAACAGCTATGATTTAAGATAATTTGTTAATTTTTTTTCGACTGGACGCTTTCCTCGTTTCAGCCGGTCGTACAGCAATCACAACAATAGTGATTAGGAACTATGCAATTTCTTTGGTGGGGTCAAGTGATGATGAGGATAAAATGTGCTCAATCCAACGTGCTGTGTAGGTAGGTACAAGTATAATACTGTGCATAATATGGGGATGCAACCGAAATACATTATTATTATTATTACCTCTTTCATTTTATTACGCATCAAAGAATTTTATTTTAATAAGCGCAATATTTATTAAGTGAAATTAAAATCGACAACCCTCTCGCTCGAGCAGCGGAAACCGAACCTGCATAAATCAAACAAGTGCATATGCGTGGTAATTGAATTTGGGGATTATCGTAATATTCCATTCATAGAGTGACCCGACAGACAGACGCCGGCCCCTGCGATGTAGCATGTCGCCGGAGAGAGCGCGCGCGCGAAATTAGCGTGTCAATGGTTTTATTAGTTTTGAGACGAGAGGGGCCTCGACTCGAGTGCTTGGGGCGCGACTTGTTTGCTCTCGGCACCTGCTGGTCGTAAATACACTTTTTTTAGTTGGTAAATTGACCTTGTGAATTATGTGATTTTTACTTTTAAGAATTACGCATAAATTGATCTACTTACGCATATTTAAGTGCAGCTTTCTCAAAGTGAAATTAAGGTAATACCTAAAACAATATTTCACTCAACATAACGATAATTAAAGGTATGGATAAGATAACGCAAGGTGTACTCAAACTTAACGACACGTTAACCCACGTTAGCAAATAAATCACTGGACTGATTAGGAAACGTTTATTTTTAAACTATAAAAGTTAATAGGCGTGCAAATGGCACGTTTGTTAGATAACGAAGTAGGATAGCACGTACATTACCTAAGCCATGACGTGGTAGAGGGATATCACTGGAGCTCGGGTGCAGTCGCGGGGCGCGCCTGCGCCGAAGCCGGCCCGGAATGTCGCCCGGCCCGGCCGCTACCGCTCCAATAAACAATGCGATCCGAATTAATGCTACACAACTATTCCAAAACTTTATACAGAGGCCCTCAGTTAACATATTCTTTTTTGTTTCGAAACAAAACACAAAAACTTATACATCTTGATAAACATTAAGGCCCTATTAGAAATAAAATCAATTTCTAACATAGATTCACGGCCACCAAATTGTAATTAATAGTGCGGCGAAGAGGTTTCAACGCGGCGGCGGCGGCCCATAAATAACGAGCGGTCTGTCGTGCTCGTGCTGTGGTGCTCGAGGACTCGGCCTCGGACTCGGCTCGCGAGGAGCGGGCAGCGGCTGCGTGGTGACAGTGCGAGACGGATGCGCCGCGCCGGCGCCCCGGGGAGCTGGGAACCGCCCGCGATCACGCGATAAGAACCCAGATCCGTATCCTCGCCCGCGACATCAATCACGGGTCACCGGCGCCCGACACGCCATCGTTTGTCAAGTGCGCTGCTTGAGAAATGATTCCATCACGCACCGACAGCTGAGGATGACGCCGCAGCACCCCCCGCCCCCGCCCCCGCCCGGCGGTGTTTCCGCGAATTATGCGTCCGGGCACCGACACGACTTCGAACTTTAAAAATTAGGAAGGTCGATTAATCAGCGCGCGGGCGTGTAGCGTCCTTAATGGGTTTTTAATTGGATCGAATAAAGCGCTGTCCGAATCACGTTTAATTAAATACGTTGTGCATCATCGGCCAAGCTGAGTCGTCCGCGGGCTCCCGCGTCGTGTCCGCGCGGCCGGCGAGTGGCACGTGAATCGAGCGACATCGGCATAAATCAGCGGCGCATAATGAGGCGCGGAAGCGGCCGTGGTGCGACAATGCCCAATTGAATCGCCTTTGATGCCTCACTCGCGTTTTTGTTGCAATTTGTTCAATTGTCCACCTGTCCCGCGTCCGCGCGACCGCTTCATCCCCGCGCGCGCTCGGTTCTCACGGATATTCAGAATCCTAAAAATCCGCGCGCTCTCGGTCGCTCGCGGTGTGAGATGTGGACAGATAAGGTCGATAAATTTAATTAAACGTTTCGCAGTCTCTCACGGGTCGCGGGGGCCGGAGGGAAGGCAAATTTGTTGGTCCCGGCGTCGGTCGTTCGTATTAAATTAATTAAGTGCGGCGGCGACTCAAAGAGCAGACGTCGCGAGCCCCGCGGAAAAAACGCCCCGAGTGGTCACCGCGGTCACCGCGGCGCGACGCAGCGAAAAACTGGTAGCCCTTTAGCTCGACCGCTGAATTCATTACTGACCCTTTCTTCTCGTCGCCTAAACAAGTGTCTATTAAAAAGATGAAGCCGAACGCCGGTAAGAATTCCAATTTGAACGGCCTCGTATCAGAAGTTCTCGACACGGAGCTCGGGATCCGCAACTCACGCCGCGGATCATTATGTTGCGCTGAAAGTTAATTTGCAAGTTCTCGCATGAAGTTGTCGGGCGCGGGCTCCATCCCCGAGCCCTCCGCGACTGACAGCTCGAGGAAATTAGAAAAACTTGCACGTCGGAATTGTCTCCCGCCGACAACATTAAGCTAATATTTCAATTGGAATTGTCGCCGGCACCTGAATACCGTTTCCGGTGGGTTTGAGGATTCATAATTATTTGAGTATTTTTTCAGGCTCGCAGCACGCGACGAGCGGTTGCATATGTATAAGGTAGCAAAAGATATTTTAATGTCCGTCGTGACGTGTAGAGCGCGGTGCGGCTTGTGGACGGCAGCCCGAGCCGGCACGCCACTCTGACCCTTAACTCCAGGGCCCAGGGCGTCGGGCACTCGTCGCCGAGCGCCCAGTAGCGCGCGGGGCCGGCAGATGGCGCGCTCCCATATCACGCATATCTGAATAGATAGCCCTCTAATATCCAGCAACCGAAGGAAAGGTGCTATAGCCCTAAGCGCCCCATGCACACTTAATACCTAACGGTTCCGAGGGAGCGCGTTATTGGTGACGGAGCTCTCGGGCATTTTTTGCCATTCCGAGAAGCGGGCGAGTTTAATCGCTTCTAATATACATATAATTTGTTTCGATGCCGCGTCGATAACAATTGTGTCGTTTACATATCATTTGAGAATTATTTTGATTGAAATTCCTCGTCACCGCTGCCTCGGCCGAACTGATAAAGATAAGTGAGGCGGCATCGGCAGCTGGCGTCACCAATATTTATGAGGTTTACTAAATCTTAGCACACGGAGTACGAGTAAATAGTGATGTTAAAAATAATATTCACCAATCGGTGTCTGGTCAAGTATAGGGTCGATCATCAGACGTGAAACGCTACATTATAGGTAGGCGTTAACTGCTCCATGCTTGCTGTTACGGTTCTGCTGACTGGCTGTCCACTGACACAGAAGCTCGGAGTGGTGAAAATAAACCAATCAGGCTGCATCTTTATGAAGCCCTATTAAAGAATCACAACACACTTCACACACAACGTACCAAATACGAATATTTTATGAATTATTATTAAGGTAAACCTTTCACAGGAAGTTATCTTCTGCATCTCATTTATTAGCCGCCGTCACAATCGCTACATGGAACAATAAATCAACTTGAAATATTACACAACGATTTATTAGTATGCGTTATCTGAAAACGCATAAATCACACAAATACCGAATAGATACGCATTTAATTAAGAAGTTAGTAGCGAAAGGCGGGCCGCGCGCGGCAGCACTCACTATTAATGAGTTCGCCTGCTTCAGTAACGTCACACTTCACAGGGTCGGGTCAGCGCGACTATTCGACATTCCCATAAGCGAACGTAGATGAAAACTAGTGAATTTTCTGCGAATCAACTTAGTTATGAGAAAAAATGTAAATCTCAAGTTAGTTAAGTTTGCAACTAGTATGTATACGGCACCGCATACAAATGAGGTGCAAAGTTAGAACGCAACCTATCACATTTGTTGTATGGGATCCCACTAATTTATTTATTTTTGCAACTGAAATTGATCATCTGTTTCGCGGCTGTAATGAGAAGTAATTTTGAGCGTGATTGCTGACCGATGGGACTGTCCAATGTTTGCCCGCCGGACGTCCCTGCATGTAAACATTTAATTAATTTAATTCCTTGTTTAAATTATACTATACTAACATGGAATAAGTATCATTGTCTAATATTTTTATGGGTCTCTATGACCTGAAATAAAAGTTTCTCTTCTATTATATTCTCTCATTATTCATGTAATACAGCCTGGTGACAGTATCGAGCAAGAAACGGCAAAAAAATCACGTTTGGTGTATGGACCCTTACTTAAATATTAATTTGATTCCGTTTTGGTACTTGTTGTTATAGCGGCAACAGAAATACATCATGTGAAAATTTCAACCGTCTAGCTATCACAGATGCCGTTCAATAATCTTAAAAACTTTTGCATAATTGCATGTAACTTTGTTACAGTCAGATGACAGACAGACAGGCAGACAGACGGACGGACAGTGAAGTCTTAGTTATAGAGGGTCCCGTTTTTACCCTTTGGGTAGTGGGTACAGAACCCTAAACACAATTTCGAAATATCATACTTAATATTTTCTTCGGTTTCCGCGACTGTCACACATTTAAATAAAACAATTTATCATACTTAGTTCAAATTTTTACATGACTGAGGAGTCCCAAAAGTTTAACTCACTTTGATAACCTTTTATCTACTGTGTAACTAATTCCTACGCGGTGTTCGAAATATATCGGTGTCGTGGAGTCTATAGAACCGGATTACCACCGGCTTGTCTATTTCAGGGCGCCCATCTTTATTGATCTAGAGGACTTATAAGTCGAATCGTTTGCATGATTAGCAATTTTTTAGACACTATATAACTCCTGGAGATAGACCCACGATAGTACCGCCATCTACTGATACGCACCTTGTCTATGCTGCGCTGGGCGCGCGCAGGCCGCGGGTCGCCTGAAATAGCGTCGGAAGTAAATGACGCGCTCTCGCGACATCGCTCACGTTTATTGCCGCGGTTATGACATTTATTTCTGTCTCATGTTCCAGCCTAAACTGCACCTATTTGTCAATCATCAGCGTCATGTTTGATCTTATGGTTCTTGTTATCTCATTTCATGATTCATTTCAGTGCTGCTTTTCCTGAGCTTTTGTTTTGCTCATACGGTTTTTGATTGATTATAATGAACAAAGATATACAAACTATTTTGTCGTCGTCGAACCAAGCTAGTTCGTCGTCTAAGTGGGTTTTATTTTAATATGAAGCATTACAATTCCTATGGCGAGGTATTTTAGGTGAGGCTAGTCTAGCTAGCTAGATGTTACGCAACACGCGAACACGCGTTTCAAATGTAACCGGCGAATGTCTGTCCCAGTGGACTGAAAGTCTAAAGTACCAACAACAATTAATATTGTATCAAAGTGCAATAGCACAGCGTAAGCCGGGATTTGATGTGTGAGAGGAAAACTGTTATACTTACTTATAATAAGAAATTCAGTCGCCATATAAAATATAGGGTCCTTTATCTGCCGCCGGTGAACTCGTACGCCTGGTGTGAAGTGCAGCTTTAAGGATAGCTTAATAAAGATTAGAAATTGTAATATAGTTTTTGTGTAGTTGAAGGCTTCGCCTAGCCGCGCCCCGGGGCGCCGGGGACGCCGGTGACGCGGGCCGCGGGGCGCCGCCGTAAATAATGACGTTTGATAATTGATTAATCGCGCTGCTGTGCGCGGGCGCACCCTGCCCCTCCTCTCCTCTCCTCCCTCCTTCTCCCTCCGCCCCGTGGGTCGCGACTGCTGATGTTATCGCCACATTCCGCGCCCTTCATGAGCCAATTCATTATCATTTGGGTTGGAGACCGCCCGCCGGCAGCACCACGCCGCCAGGGGAGCCCTTGTCCAAGCTTGGATTAGAGACCTAATTGTGGGAACAGACACAAGCCTGTGACAACACAGATAACAAAGTATGGCTACATTCGACCAACACACAACAAGCTGACTCATTTCAGGCAGTTATTTTCAAAATGTCCACTTGTTATCCGGGCGCCAATCCGTGAGAGACTGAGAGATCACTATTCAGCAATAAAACCGCTTGTTTTTTATTTCTACCTACATTTTATTTCTTGTTAAGGAATGCAATAGAGTAATCACATAAGATTAGCAATCTGAAGGCATTTTGACCAAGATGAATCTCAAGTTCAAACAAAGGTTCAAGTTCGGAGGACCTGTGCCGCGCTCCGCTCGAATATCCAATTTAACTAATCAACACTAAAAGCAGGGGCCCAATTCGAGAATGCCGTTGGAGATATCTCCAAACGTCAAATCTCCATTAGATAACAGTTATATCGCCATTGAACTGTCATTTAAATGCGATGAGCTTAAAAGTGACAGATCTCATCTCAATTTTGGAAATACGAAGGCGATAATGATTGTCAAAAATGTTATTCATGTATATAAATTTCTGTTTCGAACGAAACGTAACGGACTAATTTCACGTACTACGCGGTCAATTTAGAGTATGCGCCTGTTATTTATGCCGTCACATACAAAGGAAACGAAAATTTTGCGCGTCCGAATTGACGAAGTTGCGATATCGCCACTTGTCAAGTAGGCACACGTCAAAAGTGACGGATGGCGATGAAAATGAGAGATCTCCATTATATCTCTAAAATTGGTCGAATACCCCCCCAGGATGTTGTAACTGAATGACATGCTATGAATGAGTGACACACGCTATGCCAGTGCGAAACTTTAAACATCTATCTAATTCATCAGGGATATTTTCTAGAAAAAAAAAACACCTTTCGAACACTTTTATGTATTCTTGAAGAACAACCATGTCAAATTTGCCTCAGATTTCCCAAAAATACTTTTGACATCACAAAACACAGGTACTTATTATAATATTGTTGGTTATTTTCGTGATGACGTGCACTTAATAATTTTATTATTAGTTGACACATCATCAACACCCTAGGTAGGTACGTAGTCTTTTTTTTTGTGCCGAGTCTTACCAGGACACCCCCCCTGACTTTTGGGCAAGTGGTTTCTGTGGCCCACGGCCATTTGCATGCAATTTAGGTTCCAATCTGATTATAATCATTAGAATAACTAGTCAATTAATAAATTAGTATGACTGGTATAGGTATAAGGCGCCGCGACGATGCTATCGACTGCGCAGAGACGAGATATTTATTGGGGAACAAAAAGCTGCATCCACATCCACATCGAGGGGCGATAAATCGTGTAGTCATCGACTTCAAACGGCGCGGTGAGGCGGAGGCTAGAGCGGGGACCGACGTCGACTCCAATATAGGTACTACTTGATTTAGATGATATCGCCGACCCCCTGCCTACTGCGAGGGGTCTTGATACTTGAACTGATAGAATACCAATTTCTACTAGTTTCTACTTCACGATAGTCCCCAAAATTTTTGAACTTTTCATTTATCAAAACGATACCAACTGTGTGCGTGCAATGTTAACTAAGTACTTCACACTCGTACTAACTTTCCGAAAAAAAATGTTGCATTTAGGACGTTAGTGCACAACTACACAGAGTTGTGCACTAACGGTAACGGTGGGTTTAGGTAAATTTCACCGGCAAAAAAAATGATATTAGTACGAGTGTGAACTACCTAATGAAAATAATAATATTGCTTTGCCTGATTCAATTAATTACTTGAACTACCTAAGTAACGACGGAGAAATATAACTACTAGTGGAGCTCCTTTCTAAGGAATACTTACATAACATATATATTTGCTGTCTGTTAATCGTTATGTTAACGGAAGCGTTTTAGCAAAGTCGGGTAAAACAATGTCCATAGTGGGGCAAAAAATTTACAATAAAGTACCCGTCAATATCAAAGATATAGAAAATGATATAACGTTCCTCAATGTTTTAAAGAAATGGCTAACAACCAATGCTTTTTACAGCATGGACGAATTTTACCAATTTAATAATTAAATAATATAATATTACCAATAATGTAACTACCTCATCCAATTTGTGTTTAATAATTAATATTTTTATAATAATTTGTATTTTTAATAGTAATAGAAATAATGTTTTTATAATGTATTGACTTGTAAAATGTTGACATTTTATCAATAAATGAGTATGAGTATGAGTATATATGTCGGGGCAGGAGTGGCAAAGGCCTTCTGAACAGCAGATGGGTTCATCTTTAGTGGGCGGTACAGTGGGTACAATCACGCACGCAAGGCCAGTTACACAACACAAACACAACAGTGACAAATACTGTCACAAGCACAGTATTATTATTACGAGTATATCATAAACTGCCTCGCTTCTATGAACAAAGACTTCCTTTGCTATGCGTCAAATATCACCTAAAACTCAATCTTGCAATAACATTTTATTTAAAAATGATTGTTATACATGAGTATCTGAACAAGCATCAAGAAGTGTAGTCCACAGTAGCGGGACAATATCGATACGTCGATATTACGTCGGTGATCAAGCGCTGACCGCCGAAAAAACACAACTCTTTATTGATTTACAACTAATGACGATCATTCGGTGAACTGACACCGCTACCTGCACGCGACGCAAAAAAAACAGTTTTTGTTTTTACTGTTCATAGATAGGTATGTAATTTAATGAATTATATTGTCAATTATCGAAGTAGGCACGTTTATAGGTAATAGTTTCATAGGATGGATTATAAAATTTGTCTTACCTCGACCCGGTGTGGGAGTAGATTAAGTATTATAAATTATAACTAATCCCATAAAAAAATGTTAAATGGGAATTGAATTCAATATTAAGAATATGCAAGGTTGTTAACTTTGCCGTCAAATAACCCTTAACCGATGCCAAGTCGATTGGCGATACATACAAGTGTTGAAAGGTCTTTACAATGCCGCTAGCATGGCCGTCCAAATACAGAGCCGGCAGTCTGAACCTATCCCCATGCATCGTGGTGTGAGACAAGGGGATGTTATATCCCCCAAATTGTTCACAAATGCATTGGAGGATATGTTCCAGACGTTGGACTGGAAAGGACAAGGCAGTAACATAAACGGTGAGTACCTTTCACACTTGCGATTTGCAGACGACATTGTCATCCTGGCGGAAACGCTGCAAGACTTGCAATTTATGCTGAACGGCCTAGCTGAGTCTTCAAAACGCATTGGCCTCCGGATGAACTTGGACAAAACTAAGGTTATGTTCAATGAACATGTTGATCCGGAACCAATTGCGGTACAGGGCAGCTTTCTCGAGGTTGTTAAAGAGTACGTCTACCTTTGGCAAATATTGCAGTTGGGTAAAAACAACTTCGAGAGAGAGGCTAACAGAAGAATACAGCTGGGCTGGGCAGCATATGGCAAACTTCGTCGGGTCTTCACATCGCCAATTCCACAATGTCTGAAGACGAAAGTTTTCAACCAGTGCGTCCTACCCGTAATGACATACGGTGCCGAGACGTGGACACTCACGGTTGGGCTGGTCCACAAATTTAAAGTCGCTCAGAGAGCTATGGAAAGGGCAATGCTCGGAGTTTCTTTGAAGTATCGAATTCGGAACGAAGTGATCCGTCAGAGAACCTCACCGATTTAAAGTGGCAGTGGGCTGGCCATATTAGCCGAAGAACCGATAACCGTTGGGGTAAACGTGTTCTTGAGTGGAGACCGCGGATCGGCAAGCGTAGTGTGGGACGCCCTCAGACTAGATGGAGCGATGATCTGTGCAGGGTGGCTGGCAAAAGCTGGATGAGAGTAGCCGAGGATCGCGTACAATGGCGTGCAGTTGGAGAGGCCTATGTCCAGCAGTGGACAAGAATAGGCTGATGATGATGATGATGATGAACCCTTAACCAATAATATACATAAATAGGTGTTAAGTTCTGCGGTTAATCATTAGAGAAGTAAATAGGACCCTATATTTTTTTTGTATTTGTATATAATGTAAATTGACGATCACTATATGTATGATAAGTAATGTAAACTGACATACTTTTATATTTTACAAGAACATTATATTGTTGAGACCAATAGGTAAACTAAACTTTTACTGTCAATTTTTTTTTTCGAACCTGCATATATTTTTGTTTATTTGTGTAACTCAATATTTTTTGAGCTCCGAGCCGTCGGACTGACCAGGACTCACTGGAGCTTTCTATGTAAAATAGTATTTTCTTTTATTGTTCTTTCTATATAGGTTATAAATGTATCTATTTAATCGATTTTTAATCGAAACGCAAAATTTGATCACAACACAGCCTTAAAAAAAAGCACGTAGTACGGTACGTAACTGTTTATGTAATGATTTATTATCCTTAATATACTTCAACACAGTGATAAGAAACGTAAAACATGCAAATATAAAGTAGGTAATTAACGTTTATAGATACTTGAAAAACCACTAGTATGTCATAGCTTGTCTTTTTTATGAAATTCAGTAGGTGGTGCAGATTTAGTAACCTATATTCGATTGAAATGTACTGGGACCCACGCACAATCGTATGTGAAACTACCTACATCCTACATCATCTACAGCAATCAACTTACCTTTTTATAGTTGCTCTTCTTACTGTTGTAAGGTCAAAATAAATTATTAAGTTCTATAAAAAGATCGGGGTGCTGGTAAAAATCAAGCAAGAAATCAAAATAATGCGAACTTCAACTAGTAAAATAAAAGAGACCACGACCTTACGAACTATAGGACACCGATGCAAGGAGGGGAGAGAGGGAACTTCATCTTACCCACGTATACACAGATCAAGAGATAGGACACGGATAGATATTACACCCAAGTTTTACATTGGGGAATAGCACTAGGTATAGCCTCGTAAGGCCCAAGCTTATATTATACCATCAGAGCTAAACGCCCAATGTACATTACAATGTACAATATCTAATAATGTGCTTGCGGCCCATGACTTATTTTTTTTTTTTTTTTGTTAAGAACTTGTCCAGAATTTTTTATTTTTTTTTCTAGATGCAGACAGATAGAATGCAACTAATTTAGAGACAATCGGTCATGTTCATTTTAATGCACATTGGGTCTTTACGCCATATCGCATTTGAAATAAAACACAACGTTATAAATTCGTTTTTTTAATTGACATAAGAAGAAAATCACCTAATTTCAGTCATACAGGCATTTAAATGCTTACAAAAGATCCCTAAATTAATATTTTTCAACTTTGGTTGACGTAACAATAACGAGATCGCATAAAATACAGACTATTTACTTAATTTACTAAAAATCACATACTTCTGAGATACTAGTTTCATATTTTTTTTATAAAAATGTACGTAAAATCATCGTCTTAACATTCCTAAGCTAAGCTAGCTAAAGAGAGAATATATTTGACATAGTTCACATATATATTTGTAGCAAAAATAACACTTACAGTGTATAAATCTTCTAAAAATTGAACACAAAACATAAAAATATCAAAAAAAATACTGTCTTTTTCATCAAAACAAAAACAGAAACTTATACAAAATGTAATATGCTTACAACACTATCAAAACATAGTAACAGTCTTATAATAATTTAATTATAATCCATATCCAAATTTGTTAAACAACCGATGGAACAAAGTCTTCCATCTCTGATTCATCGAGCAAGCGAGTGATGTCTTCATCTCGAAGACCTAAAATAAAAACGAATGTAAATTAATTACATAGCAACTAACGCCCGTTGTGCATTACGATGCACATGTGTTTTCAACAACAAGTTAAAAATAGGTAACAATCATATTTCAATAAAATAATGACTAATTACTAAAATATAAGTCTTTACCTTCATAATCACACAGTTTTTAAACAAAAGAATACAAGATTAACGTAATAAAACCAGATTTTACTTACGAGATCTCCGCTTGGGTGGCATGGCTGAGACAAAATGGCCGATATCTATGGATTCCTTTGAAACCACAAATGTCATCAAGTGTCAAACGTCACTCTTGTCATCTGTCATTCAGAGCGTTTAAACAAAATGGCGGTTCGCGGCAAAATTTTAAATCAATGTTATGAGAAAGTTCATGTACATCGTAATGTACAGTGGGCGTTTACTTGTAGGTATAGCCAAATATGCTGGGCCTGAGTTACAATCCTTACTTTGTTCATTGTAATGTACAGTGGGCCTTACGAGGATAGGGCGATGAATTCGTGAATGTCCCAGATCGCAGGTGTTTGTACCCATACGTGTGCGATCTAGGGCTTTACGAATTACCGCCCGTGGTTTGTCTAAAGTTTTCCGTGTTGCCTTGGCCTAGGAGTGAGATTTTCTCCCCGTGTAGTGGGCAGAAAATCCCACTCACGGCCATGGCCAAGGGTGACGTAAAAAAAATAAACACCGACCATTGACGTATGACACCGACTAAGAAAAATTTCTGCGGCTAAAGCCGCGTGCTTAAGATATAGTAATATTTCCCACCCCTAGTCCGGTTAAAATATACCTGATTTCGTGTTTGTATATTACATAAATTTATATATATAATGTAGGTATATAATTATTTTGTGTTACAAAAAATGTCCCTCGCAATTAGGAACCAATTGAAACTGGACATCTGTCAATTAAAAGTGTTTGTCGATATGTCGTCACAAGTACCTTAGTCTCAACCCACCATTATAGGTAGAAATCTTTACACAAATCACTTGTATTTCATCTGCAATAAATGATTAATTATTACAGATGGTTCACATCTAGGCTGAAAACGTACCAAATCGATCCTCACAAAAACCAAGAAAAAAGAAACTGGCTGTAACGCACACACCGTAGTCACATACCTAAGTGTTCCTTTTTTGCCAATTTCGGTTCAGCATGTTAAAAATCGGATACGCGACCCTTGTTGGGTGATTAATGGTCAATCGATCTTACAGCAACCGTGGGAACTTGGGAAGAGCCCGGCAAGGCGGCTGACGGTTGTTGGGATCGATGGACACAGTTAGATAAGGGCAGCGCACTGTCGATCGCTGTGGACGCAATGATGTTCAGCGGTGGCTGTATGTCGGCGAATGGGTACACTGTACAGTAAAATGTGTATAGGTATTTGTTAGTTACTTATTTTGTGTAACAAAGAATGTTATCAAATCTTGGAAGTCAATTTTAACCTATATACTTCTAACCTGTATGTTACCTATTTAGATCAGTCATTACAATAATTTGGTATCTTGGAGCTGTTCTTATGATGGAGATGGAAAGTGGCAGTAGGAACAATGGAACTTTATGTTTGGGCTCATTTTATTGTTCTAGATGAGCAATTAACGCGTTTGTAAGAAAGTACAGTCAGCAATAAAAATCTTTTCTGACAAAAACTTATGCCTCTTTATAAGCTGGTGGATATAGCCGCTGTTAGGGCTGTTATTGATGATGTAGTATTAATTTCAGCGCTTGTCGCGATCAGGACCAAGTCACCTGCGAGATCCCACGCAGATACCATCTGGACAGTCCTACCTGCTGTACCTAGAAGTGCTACCATTCGATGCCGGCTGTATCTAATTACAACCCCGATAGAATCGCTGTAATGAAGTAGCCCTCGATCTTAGTCCCGCGATAACCATCTGCGGGCAGCTTTGTGCGGTAGCGGCGTGTAAACCTTCACCTCTTATCTTATCTGCGACATTAGGCCGGTGTGAACGGTCCGTCCGTCCTTCCTTATGCGGACGGTGTAGGGTCGGGCGCGGCGCGGCGCGCGCGTAGACGACGTGGGCGGCGGCGCGCCGTCGCACCTCGTAAAAAGCGACATCGGGTATCGGTCGCCACTGTTTTAACCATTAACCTTATCGCGGCCACTCAATAAGAACCCACAGCTAATTAGATGAGCTGAATGGCCCCCTCCCTCTGCGGCGGCGGGAGACTTGCGGACGCTGACTGGGCGATTAGATTGGAGCGGGTCGTTAAGCGGTTACTTTATTGCGGGTCTACGCGGCGCTGTTGTCGAGGGTCACAAATTGATTGCATCTCGTTTCCCTGTTACACATCCGAATGCTACTGACTCACCGCGTCGTTGAACATGGTTAACTCGTAAAAAGTTATTTTTATGAGTAATGAGTACATAATGTGCCAAGTCCAAACAACCTTTCTTTATAACATCTCTATTTCACTAGTTGGTTCTAGTCTGGTTGGTCTGGTGAGAGACCGCTCCACGACGGTTAAAATACCGACTTCAACGAGAAGAAATCGTATATATATCTAAAACTGACCGATTTAAAAAATTTATGAAACATGTAATGTCTCATTTTTTATGTGGGTAGATACACCACAATTTTAATTTAAACCATGAATAAACAATGCAAAGATCGACACACAAAGCATAAGGAAAAATTCGTCAGGTGTACGTGGAGCGAGGGTAGCGAAGTGGCTAACGCGCTGGACCGGTAATCCAGAGGTACCGGGTTCGATTCCCGGTCCCTTCCACCAGGTAGCTCCTTTTTCAATTTTTCTTTAAGCTTTGATCTTTGTATTCATGGTTTAAATTAAAATTGTGGTGTACCTACCCACATAAAAAATTAGACATTACATGTTTCATAAATTTATAAAACTAACAGCGCCCTCTCTGGCTTGCTCGTTCATCGCTGTAAAGTGGTGCAGTAAGATGTGAATATTAACGTATTCACATAGAGGTCGCTAAGGTGTAAAAACCTTTCAAATAAACAATGCAAAGATCGACACACAAAGCATAAGGAAAAATTCGTCAGGTGTACGTGGAGCGAGGGTAGCGAAGTGGCTAACGCGCTGGACCGGTAATCCAGAGGTACCGGGTTCGATTCCCGGTCCCTTCCACCAGGTAGCTCCTTTTTCAATTTTTCTTTAAGCTTTGATCTTTGTATTCATGGTTTAAATTAAAATTGTGGTGTACCTACCCACATAAAAAATGAGACATTACATGTTTCATAAATTTATAAAACTAACAGCGCCCTCTCTGGCTTGCTCGTTCATCGCTGTAAAGTGGTGCAGTAAGATGTGAATATTAACGTATTCACATAGAGGTCGCTAAGGTGTAAAAACCTTTCAAATAAACAATGCAAAGATCGACACACAAAGCATAAGGAAAAATTCGTCAGGTGTACGTGGAGCGAGGGTAGCGAAGTGGCTAACGCGCTGGACCGGTAATCCAGAGGTACCGGGTTCGATTCCCGGTCCCTTCCACCAGGTAGCTCCTTTTTCAATTTTTCTTTAAGCTTTGATCTTTGTATTCATGGTTTGACCGATTTAAGTTCTACGAAAACGCCGAAATCACCACGGATTTTAATACAAGAGGAGTAGGAGACTCGTGTCGAAGGATCGATTCCTCATGGACCTCGGCTTCGGATCTTCACTAAAATATTATCGAGTTAACGTATGCTTCCTCTCGAACAAAAAAATCCAAATCGGTTTATTATTCAAGTAGCAAAACAAGCTGCAGAAGCACGGTATACAGCCTTTATTCAGCATAAATTAGCAGTATAAAGGCTGTACAAGCGCTTATTTGCTACTTGGGTAATGATGGACGTCTGAACCTCCTCGTTATGGAACTCGGCTGTCATATTTCTGCGATTCTTCTTTGAAAACTGGATGCTGTAGACCAACGGAATTAGATAGTGTTGTATTTAATAGTGAGTGTGTACTGTATACCTATATGTATGTAGTCTGGTTTCAAAATCAGGTCAAGCATTCGATACCAAATATTGGTCCTACAAACCAGATCCTTTTTTGTGAAAACAATCCTATGTATTACCTAAGTATCTTGAGGTAATATATATTTCTATACAAATATCCCATCTCCCATCCAGTGATATTACCACTGCGGCGGCGGGCGCGGGCTGCGTGTTAATAGCGCGTATTGTCCGCAAGATGGCCGCCGGACGCGGTAATTGCGTTCGTGGAAGCGGCAGATTGCGCAAAAACCACCCGCGGCAATTAGACGCACCCTCCCCCTCCTCCCACCCCACACTCTGCCACCGCAACTCACATAAATAAAACCTACTGCCCTCATCGTAAAGTCTGGCCGTATCTTGATAAACTCCCATGAGTTTGTCTTTGAATTAATTAGTAGTTGCTGGTTTTGAAATCATTAGCGGTTCCTGGTACAGCTAGGGCGCGGCGCGGCGCGGCGGCCGGCGCGCGACAATGTTGCACGGGCGGCGGCGGGCGGGTACCTACGAGTGTTGCCGCGTACGTATCGTAGGTACGTAATTGTCGCACGCATGCGGTACACACAAAAACATGTATCTTTTAATCTAAGTATATATTCTACAGAGAACCTGACTCTTAATTGCTCTTTCCCACGATTTAACTTTGCTTATGTAGTGTATGCCTCAGTTGCAGTTTTACAGTAACTTAGTTGTTTACAACAACATAAACATATATTGCTTGAGTGGGCAAATCTTAATAATAAAAACCCATGTAACACTAATTTTAAGGTTCTTTACTTTACAATCTTTGATACAATAATATATCATAACCAACCTGAAATAATGGACTTTTCATGAAGAACCCTATCTCCAGCAATCATCATACTTCATGGCGACCCTGCCTTTCAAGAACCTGTAATACCAAAACTACGAATTTATGGAGCTAGAGCGGAAAAGAAGATAATGAAGATGATCAAGAAAGAAGATTGATTTCTTTTTGTCAAGAAAGAAGAATAAAATTTATATACATAACAAGACAAATCAAATATAAATCAAGAATGAAGATTTGAAGTAACTTGAAAAAGAAGAAGACAATTATGAAAGAAGCCCATAAGAAGAAACAAGTCTCAAGAAAAGAAGAGCGTTGTCCAGAGTTATCCCGGCCCATCTCAAGAGGTGTCCAGGGAAATCCCGGCCCATGCTCGAGGGTGTCCAGGGTTAGCCTGGCCCGTCATCGCATCGCGCATCAGCAACGGCATCGTGCTCCACGCGCCTGCCAGCCGCCAGCGCATCAACGTCCCGCCATGCATCGCGCAACGTGACGACACGTGATGATGATGACCTCAATATCGTTAGGCATTACTCCTACGTAAGCGTTGAATTAAGTAAGTGAATATTTTATTGTATAAATAACTTGTGTTTTCGGTTATAATTATTTTACATTCACGCACGATTTAATTTTATTATGTCTACTGATTTGCAAGATTTATATTTTAAGTTGGAATATATAAGAGAATATTTAGTTAAACTTGGCCCTCAGAGGCGTCAAAAGGAAATCGCATCTAAGAAATTAGAAGAAGCGAATTTGTTATATAAGCAATTGGACTATATTGTGCCTCAAGTGAATAATGAGATAGATACACTTAAATTAGATAGTAAAACGGTAGATTCATTGCAAAAAATAATTAAGGATATAGAGTGAGTATTTAAGAAAATTCAAGCCTTAGTTACTTACGTAGATAGTAGTTGCCAAACCAGTCTAGAAAATAATAATCGGAGAATACAAGTTAGAGTCAATGAACCTAACAATTACTCGTATGACATTCAGCCACGATGCGAAGTCGTCAAAAATATCCCAACGGCACATAATGAGGATTGCGTAATTTTAGCAAGTGAAATTAAAAAAGGTGTTTATGTCGCAGGTGTTATTTCAACACCAAAAAACGGTCAGATACCAGTAAGAATATTAAATACAACAGACACTACGATAAGCGTAATTTTTTCCGAATTAGAGATATTAAGTTTGAATAATTTTGAAGTTTGTACATTTGATGAACAAAAAATTTCTCCCGAAAGAATCAAAAAACTTTTTCAATTACTTGATTTGCATTCTTACCTAAACCTAGAGGAACAAATTAGTATAGAAAATATTTGTGCAAAATATGCAGATATTTTCCACATGCCAAGTGACACACTAACTACGACAAATTTGTTGAAACATTCCATTAAATTGAAACAAGATATAAACCCAGTATACGTTAAACCTTATAGGATACCAAACTCATTAAAAGGGGAAGTTCAAAAACAAGTTCAGGATATGTTAGATAACGACATTATTGAAGAATGTACTTCCGAATGGTCCAGCCCAGTATTACTAGTACCCAAAAAATCAGACAAATCAGGAACTAAGAAATGGAGACTTGTAATTGATTATCGTCAATTAAATAACAAAATACAGGACGATAAATTTCCTTTGCCCAACATTTCAGAAATTTTAGACTCGCTATCTGGAAATATTTATTTTTCAAAATTAGACTCGTCACAATCATATTATCAAATGAGTTTAGATAAATCCTCCAGGAAATATACAAGTTTCACTACTGATAAAATGTATCAGATGAAGAGATGTCCAATGGGTTTAAAAACGTCTCCAAGTTCATTTAGCAGACTTATGACGATTGCTATGTCTGGATTAAATTACCAAAAATGCTTTATTTACCTTGATGACTGCATAGTTGTAGGAAATTGTTTAGAAACCCACAACAAAAACTTAGTTAGTATAATGCAAAGATTACGTGAAGTGAATTTGAAACTTAACCCCAACAAATGCGAATTTCTGCGGAAGGAAATCATATATCTAGGCCACAAAATAACATCAGAGGGAATATTTCCCGACTCGTCTAAAATAGAAAGTTTACAGAATTACCCCAGGCCCACCAATGTCGACGAAGTCAAAAGATTTGTCGCGTTCGCCAATTACTATAGACGTTTTATAAATAAGTTCGCCGAGATAGCTTATCCATTAAATGCACTATGTAAGAAAAACGTAACTTTTGCCTGGACGTCAGAGTGCGAATCGGCATTTCAACGACTTAAACAAACTCTTATCAGCCCACCAGTATTAGATTATCCAGATTTCTCTGAAAACAACGTATTTATTTTGCATACAGACGCTTCAAAAACAGGATTAGGAGCAACATTATCTAACAGCAATGGTAAAGTAGTAGCGTACGCTAGTCGTAACTTAAAACCCGCTGAAACTCGATACCCCGTCATTGAACTTGAATTGTCATCAATTGTTTGGGCTGTAAGACATTTTAGACCCTATCTGTATGGCAAAAAGTTCAAAATATTGAGTGACCACCGCCCTTTGAAATATCTGTTTGGAATGACTGATCCTTCGAGTAGACTTACGAAATTTAGACTATATTTAGAAGAATACGATTTTGAAATTGATTATGTACCAGGACGCAACAATGCAGCTGCAGACGCATTGAGTCGTATACCTGTTACGTCACAGAGTTTGAAAGAGATGAGAGAAAACGTTGTATCAGTCATTACCAGAGCTCAGAGTCGAAGATTACGTAATCAATTAGATGACAATATAACGGACTTGACACAGAGAAACATTCCCACAACTTCCAGGTCTGATCAACCTAGAGTGGTGGAAATTCTCAAACGACCCAAAGACTGTATAGAATTAGATATATTCCCAACGGAAAGTTACTTGAAAAATATAGAACAATTACAAAAGTTTCCCAGTTATAATGGTCAGTGTACATTTGTACCTGACAAGTGTGCTATAGTTGTAACGTCTCGATCGTTATCTACCGTAAGTGTGTTAGCGAGAGAATTACAAAGTTTATGCCACAAATTGGATATCAACGAGCTCGTAATTATTAAAAGAATGGATATCCAACAGTTCATAGAAAAATTATTAAAAGAAGTTAAAAAATTATCTGGGACAATTCCAAGGTTTCTTGTTACCAAAGATGTAACTAGAGTAACTGATCAAGATACAAAGACAGTTATTTTGAATGACTTCCATTTGTTGCCCACCAGTGGTCACGCGGGGGTAAACAGAATGTTGAACAATATCAAAAGATACTACTTCTGGCCGGGAATGAGTAATGACGTCAATAATTATGTTAAAAGGTGTAAAAGTTGTCAAATACAGAAACATGCAAACAGACATGTTCGACAACCAATGGTTATAACCACAACACCAAGTACTTCTTTTGAACGAATAAGCTTAGATATAATGGGCCCTTTAGACGTAGATAACTTTAATAATAAGTATATTTTAACTATTCAGTGTAATTTAACAAAGTACGTAGAAGCTTACCCTATCGATAAAAAGGAAAGCGAATTAGTTGCTAGGTTGTTAGTTAATAATTTTATTTTACGTTATGGCATTCCGAAAGAAATTATTACTGACCAAGGTAAAGAATTCATGTCATCAATTATGACAGAAATATGCACCTTATTAGGTATCGAGAAGCTAAATTCAACTGCCTATCATCATGAAACTTTAGGAGGAATTGAAAACACGCATAAGAGCTTAGGAGCCTATCTCCGTATTCAGTGTGAAAATAACACAACCGACTGGAGTTCTTGGCTACCATTTTGGTGTTTTTCATTCAATAACATAGTACACACTGAGACAAAATATAGTCCATACGAATTAGTTTTTGCGAAACAATGTAATTTACCGAGTAATTTGAATAAGAATACGGAACCATTGTATAATCATGAAAGCTATCCTCTAGAATTAAAATATAGATTTCAAAAAGCGATTAATGACGCTAGAAATAATTTGCTAGAATGTAAAAATAGACAGAAATTTTATTATGATAAATATGTTAATCCAATTAAATACAAACCAGGAGACTTAGTCTTGTTAAAAAATCAAGTTGGAAATAAGCTAGAAAATATTTTTAAAGGACCATATGAAGTTGTAGAGGATAATTCACCTAATGTTAGGATTTTTAAAGATAACAAAGAATATGTAACCCATAAGAATAATACTAGATTATTTAACACATAAATTTATTATAGTAATATTTTCAAATGTTAAAAACTTAACTGTTTTTAAAATGTGAACGCTCAAGTAATATGTGTTATTATTTCTTATTTTCTTTTTTTTTCTCTCCTTTCCTCTTTGTTACCGGGGGGGTGAAGGATACTTAGGAAGGAGGTGTAGTGTATGCCTCAGTTGCAGTTTTACAGTAACTTAGTTGTTTACAACAACATAAACATATATTGCTTGAGTGGGCAAATCTTAATAATAAAAACCCATGTAACACTAATTTTAAGGTTCTTTACTTTACAATCTTTGATACAATAATATATCATGACCAACCTGAAATAATGGACTTTTCATGAAGAACCCTATCTCCAGCAATCATCATACTTCACTTAGTAAGTAGATACTTATAGGCGGTTATCACACTGTCGCCGCATCCCAAGGACTTTTTCAAGAATACTGTGATTCGTATACAAATCGGATCAACACACTGACTCCGCATCTCCGTGCAGCCGATTTTGTATTGCCAGCCACTTCGCACCGGGATGCGGCGCCGTGTGGTAAGCACCATAGCCGGATACAGAAATGCAAAACTGAAGCATACATACATGAATAGTTTAATTACTGACCGACCGAGAGGAGCGAGCGGAGCGCCTCCGTTTCAGCTGGGCTGAAAAATCTTACGTATGTCCGTTTGTTCGGATTTCCGGCTGTCCTCGCCGACGCATTCCTCAACCGATCCTCATGAAATTTCGTGAGCAGGTTCAATTTATTTATTGTAGAGTCAGTTCGGCTTAACTCGTTAAAGCCGTATTTAAGCTATTCGAAAAAAGATTGCGTGCTCTACAGCTCACAGAGCCACTAGTTATTACAAGCCCGCAGGTTCGCAAGGCGCCATGATTTCTTTAGAGATTTTCACAGTTTATAGTATACCTAACGTACACTTTCACGAAAATATCGTCAATATCAATTCTCAGGCTCCATCGCGACGTGCGCTCGAGATTCATAGAAGTGACGGTGTCAATCTATAATTACAATCTAAAGACAGTGATGCGCCTCAAGCGACCCATGAATTGAAAGAAACAATTTTAATTTCCTACTAACCTTAGTTTAAGTGCATCACCGTAATGACATCGACTACCGAATCGAAATCACCGAGTTTTTCTCACGCAATCGTGCCTAATACGAATGCCGACATGTTTCCGAGAATGTAAGAATTATTCTTAATTCAGCGGCATAATTCTCCCTCGACCGTCGGTCGTCGCTAATGGATATAAACCCGTGCAAATTTATGGCCAACTAATTAAATACCTATTATTTCACATTTCCCGTGTTGCCACAATTAGCATACCGCGTTGAACTCCCGGAGAATGCGACACGCTCGCAGTCGTTCGATATCATATGAGCGTGTGAACTCCACAACTGTTGACCATCTTTACTTGTGTTCCAGCACTGCTGGACAGCTGGGGAACAGGTAGGTACAACGGCTTATGATATTTTTTTTGTTTGTTTTGGACTGTGCCTTTCCTTTGTGCACTGGGCGCTCATCTCGTCAGGTCAGGTCATCGTCGTCTACTTAACACCAACAGGCTGCATCACTCGTCGAGTTGAAGTGGTGAGTCGAACCAAAGAGTGCCACGGTTAAACCTACTAACTATTTTAGATGAAACTTTTAGAAAAGAGAGTGACAACAGACCACGAGGTGGATACCTTAACTACTCCAAAGGGCGTAGCATGTCACCGGTGCGGTGGACGAGTAGATAGCCGTCTACTTATTATGTTTACAAGTCTTAATCATTGTTATCAGGTCATTGTAGTGTATATAATTTGAAAATAGTAAGCTACTAGGAACCGACATATAATATGCCTCCTATTCGTCTCAGTTTAATATTACCAACATACCTAATATATCTTCGCAATACGTAAGGTCATCTTAGAGATATCAGAAAGTAGTAGAGCCAAGGTCGGCGGCTGCGCAGAGCGAGCCCGCGCTGACATAACTACAAGCAATTATCTAGGTTTTTGCGGCGGTCGAACAATTAGGCGGCCATTTAGGCCATTTGAAATGCCGCGGGAATGCGTCCCCGGGCCCGCTTTTGACAATCTCAGAATAAGCCGCGGAATGTGCGCGCGGGCAGCGGCGGCAATTATGGCCGCTGCAGCCGGAGCTGGCTGCATGGGAGCGAGGCAGCACACCGAATCACCAATCCGACAAAAACATCAGTCGTGAAACCGCGGGAATACGGCGCGCGTTTCTAGCCATATAATAGGCATGTGAAGTGAAATCTGTCGGTTAGGGACCACGGAGCCTTATAGGATTGCTGCGCTATCCGGTAGGATAAACGAGTACCTAACCGAGCTAAATGCTAGAGAATCATCAGTCGTATCCGTAACAGTCAATAGGTTCACCTATAGATCTGTAAAGTATTGTGTTTGCACCAATTCAGAGGAAATGTATGGTGCATTATACCGAACGATGTTACATTATTCCAGTTTTCGGATGTTCTGCCGTCCTCACTTTACATTGTTCTCATAAGAAAGGCATCATATTTATTCGAGTTCGTTTGAAAGAGCTTGGTTGAAATGGAAGCATAAGGCCGGCATGTATGGGAGTCACGTCGCCACTCGCGAGGCGCGGCTTTCGCGGAACCCCGCGCGTTCGGCGTTCGCAGAAGTGGCGAAAAACCGCGCTTCGTGGAAAATCGTATATGCTAGATACCTGATCCGACTGCCCGCGCTAGCCGGTTCTGTGCGCCTGCGCCGCGCGCTAATCCGGTTAGTGATTAGAGTTGTTGCTCTTTCTGGTGGCGGCAAACGGAGCATTAAGTTTGGTATAGCCAGTGGTACGTTCTTGTTTCTATATGCAATACATGGATGTATCACCAAAGCCGGATAGTGCAAGTACTGCAGGTTTTTAACTCAGAGCAAATAAAAATTACTTGTATAGCATTAGTGTATACACTTTACTCCTTATATTTAATTAGTTAGGAATATCAAGTCAATGCAACGCAGAATAAGTGCAATGAAGAATAAGTGCAGCGTGACTTTAAGCCATCAGCTATTCTTCTAAGTGTTCACCTCGTTAGCACGCGTCAGGGTTTGTGGTGCACGCGTCGTGTGCCGGGTGAGTCGGTGGTGTGTCGTGGCACCAGCAGGATGCAGCAGCCGGTGGGCGTGCCCGCCCCGCCCCGCCGACATCGGCTCCTGCTCACAACCGGAATATCAGCGCTTCAGCCCGGGATAGGGTCATTTTGAGTCATAAATTACTGTGCGCAAGGCTCACAATTTTCTCAAACATCATTTTCCTTTCCTACTTGATTTTCGTAATATTACAGACTTGACAAAATATCTGATTGAAGTACAGATGCGGAGCCTTATTAGTTCACCAGGCACCATTGATTGGTCCCTTACAATGTTCATTCGGTTAGTTATAGTATTTTTGGGCATCTAAAAGGAAAATTAATATACGATTGTATGGTAAGCTGATGGTCTTAAACAGTTTTCCAAATATAATTTAGAAATTTCGTAGGCTTGTTTGGAAGAACCCAAAATAATACTAAACTAAGTATTTACTTTTCACGCTGAAAGTGCATGATTCCCGAGGGCAAGATCGGAGAAACCACGGATGTTACTTGACCTGAACTGGACCAAGAAGGGCCCAATACACACATTAGCCCTCTGTTAGTACAATTGAATCAAAGTTTGAGTGAAAATATACAGTCGCAGAGACTAGGTTCGTCACTTTTGGGCCTTAACAACACCACCACCATCACATACCTAATGTTGTAAAGTGACGAACCACTAGGTAGTCTCGGCGCCACAGGAGTGAGCACGCGGCGCGGGCTAGCCGTTAGATGACATGCCCGGTAAGTGTGTAAGTAACCTCTGCCGGCAACAGAGCGCATGCGGGCGTCGCGCGTCCGCGCGTGCTCATGCTGCAGATAGCCAACTCGGCGGCTGCCGCTAGGTAGGCGCAAGCTAAAACACCATAGAAGGTGATCTCTTTTGAACTTCACAAGAGTCTCCTGATACCTGATATTTGTTTTTTATTAGCCGTTAATGTAAAATGCGCCACCCTTGGTCTTGGAACGTGATGCCACGACCTGCTATGAACGCATTCTGAACAAAGGTGTAAAGCGGAGCTGAGCACCCAGGTGTGTGATGGTGTACTCGTAAAGGCCGATATAAATCATAATAGGTACTAGTTCTCGTACACATTGTATACCTAAGTATTATATAGGTACGAAAGAGAAGTATCCGAAAACTCTCTAAGGTGTTATCTCACGAAAATTACGTTTTCTCAAACATGCAATGAAATATTGTCTTTGCGTTCCTTATAATAGGCTCGGAAGTATCGGTTTTTGGGCGCAACAACTCGAGAGGACTGTAAAGGGATTTCATACTGCTTTTCAGGCCTAGGCCTGCAAAGTAACTTTTTTTTTGTTTCAACAACAAGGTCATTCACACAGCTGGCTGGTTTGACAAAAAGCAGGTTTTGTTTTTAAAGGTTGGTTGTTAGACACTTGTGGAAAAAAAAATCAAGATAGCGACTTTTTTTTTTCAAAATTTCAAATTGGTGCTAGGCGGCTAAAACTCGGTATCGGGGGGCTCTCGGGGCTCAAAAATATGAATCTGAAATCTTGTCCGAAAATTCGGTCAAATTCGGAAAATATCGAAAAAAAAAAAAACGATTTGTATGGAGAAAATTTCAAATTGGTCCTAGGAGGCTGAAATTCGGTATCCGGGGGTTTTTGGGGCTCCTGAGTCAGAATCTGAAATCGGATTTTTAAAATTCGGTCAAATTCGGATGGGGCTCTCGGGGCTCAAAAATATGAATCTGAAATCTTGTCCGAAAATTCGGTCAAATTCGGAAAATGTCGAAAAAAAACGATTTGTATGGAGAAAATTTCAAATTGGTCCTAGGAGGCTGAAATTCGGTATTCGGGGGTTTTTGGGGCTCCTGAGTCAGAATCTGAAATCGGATTTTTTAAATTCGGTCAAATTCGGTATCGGGGGCTCTCGGGGCTCAAAAATATGAATCTGAAATCTTGTCCGAAAATTCGGTCAAATTCGGAAAATATCGAAAAAAAAAACGATTTGTATGGAGAAAATTTCAAATTGGTCCTAGGAGGCTGAAATTCGGTATCTGGGGGTTTTTGGGGCTCCTGAGTCAGAATCTGAAATCTGATTTTTAAAATTCGGTCAAATTCGGAAAATATCGGACAAACAATATTAAGTGTTATATATTCTTTGAAGTATATTTTTTTATTTCATTGTATGTTTGAGAAAAGCACTATACATGCCTCGTCGTGAAAACGGATTCCCGGCCTCGTATCACTATCCGGTATATACCTACTTGGCCGGAAATCCTCATTTTCCCGGCCTCTGATGTAATGTACTATTACAAATTATAATACGTTGAATTGAAAACCAAAAATGCCTTTGCAAAACTACGCAAGAAACAAAAAAGTCGGAGAACTTTTAATGAATCGGGTATGTGTCGGTCACGTGATGTTGAGATTGTGCCCTATTCATGTACGATGGTTTACTTACACATTTTCCTCATATTTAGGGTCGTATTTACATACGCTATTACAATGAGCTTGTTTTTAAATACAAAAATTCCTATGTTAGGATTTATCGGCGAACATAATTACTTATTGCTAATGTCTGCACGGTGAAGTGTCGGCGCGGTGCGGGATGCAAAGCACCCGCGGCTGCTCGTCGCGATAGCGCTGCACCGGAGACAGGCTGGAAAGTGAGCCACTTGTTATGCTGACATGGTTTTTGCTATCGTTATCTATAGCAAATATGTCTCTAAATGCACCAGGCAGTACCTGCGGTAATAGAAAATTATGCTGAAAAACTAATCAATTTAATAGAGGTCTCGAACACAAGCTTCTCACAGAACACCGACCCAAGCAGGCTAATAGTTACGCTAATCGCTTTTAAAAATTCCCAGTTCTCGCTCCCTTGGAACATCGACGGTAACAATGGTAACCTTTCTTTTTTCCCCAAAGCCACCGATACGAGCCTCCGATGCGATCGGCTGCTCGCGGCAATTAGGGCAAAAACCGCGTGTTGTTAGCGAACGTGTGAACAAGTGAACAATTAGCACAACTACTCGTGCCGGGAGGAGGTTCAAACGCGCCGCCGGTTCCTAGAACAGGGCGCGAGCCGTGCCCGGCCAGCCGGGACACCCGGACAGGCACCGCGTTAATGAACGTGATCATAAGTTCGCTGACATTTCACATTCGCTATATCTTGGTAGATGAAAATTCAAAATTGTCATATGATTAATATTAGGTAGACCAGAGATTTCCTGCCGCTGTTAGTTCATTTCATTGATCATAAAGAGTCCAACAAGCTGCCATCCGTACCCAAAATCAAATAGTGAATTTGTTTTGTTTTATTCTACAAGAATAAGAACAAGAATAAGAGGAAAGTTACCTCGATCAGACATCGAGAGACGAGCCGCCTCGTCTGTCAGGGGGACCCTTAGAATCAAACATCTCACGTGAATCAAACAGTTAATTATCCGCGTCTACCATTACAAGAGGCCCCGAGCCTTTGAAGGCATCCCTTGAGCCGCAGGCGGCGGCCTCAGCCACGTCTGCATCATGTCGGGAAGTTCCTCGGTGCATCACACGGCTATAAATCCGCGCAATTACACACAATTATGTTCATTAATTGTGTTAATTAGCGGGGTAATTGCGGCGGGGCCGGCCGCCGGCCTGCGCTACACGCGGGGATTAGCGCGGAATAGTTCGGCATCATCTGAAAGGCGAGGGGTTGTGATGCGAAGCCGCAAATATAGTACTTTGTACTCGTGTATAATGTGGTATTTATATATATTCAAGATGTTACTACTTTGTCAATATCAAGCTCAGTGACTACTTATCGAAACAAATTATTCTATTCATAGTTTTTGAATAGTAAAAACTTCATTAAATCTGCGAGTAGTTCGCATTACCTTCAATATGTAGAATGCCTGCTTGGTTATTTTCCGGTATTAATTGTTCAAGAAACTATTTTGATTAACATCGACGTAGTACCTACCTTACACAGCAGTTTCAGCAATGTATCAACGATATCACGGAAAAATGTCCCTATAATTACAAATCGTTATAATAAGAACTGTTAAGTAATCATTTCACAAAAACGTTCCATAAACATACATTTCCAAAAAATATTGTTTGAAACTGTTCATTACACAAATTATTTAGGTACCTGACAAATAATCATATGACGAATCATCGCTTGACAAACTATTCATTTCATAAACACTTCAATTGGCAAATCAATGTAGGTATGACAAAGTATTAACGTTTGTTAAAAAATGCACTGATTTCATGGAGGTAAAGAACGGGAACATTCTTATGTCATTATTTTATGAAAATATAGTTTACAAAACTTGAAAGTTCTTGTAATGAAAATATTCAGTAAATAAGTACGTAGGTTAGGTTAGGTTTGTACGATATTACCTAGTAAGCGCACGAGCCGTGAGAGCGAAGCGAGTGGGCCGCGCGCGGCAGCAGCGCCAGGCGACCTACTGCAACGCCTGCAAGCGAATCCTACCATATTCAATTTTCCACAATGAAACATTACTCAGATCAGTGTTTTTATAAAATTAAATCTATTCAAACTTGTACGACCTGCATTCGTGAATGCTAAGTATAATAACATAATGAACTTTATCTACCTATCCAAATATCATATTAAACCCTGCATGATGCGTCAAGAACCGCACATTATGACCACCATAAAAATAGACTGTCTATTTGGAACAAATTTCTTATACAAATTTATGAAACATGTAATGTCTCATTGTTTTTAATGTGGGTACACACCACTATAGTAACGGCTAGTACTATTATTTAAACTTTCATTTGTGTAATAGACTGTATTTATCTAATGAATTATATAATGAAGAATGGATCTAATAATATAATATTTCACAATAGGTACCTAATCATAATTAATGTAGGTAATATGTTTTGTATCGTATACTACGATAAGCATGTAAGGTTTAACTGTTAGTGCTAATTATTGTAATGAATAAATAAATAAATAAAACAATTTTAAAATTGTGGTGTGTATATACCCACATTTTGAAAAATTGGGCAAGTGCGAATTCGACTCGCGCATGAAGGGTTCCGTACCTATATATATAGGTATAACAAGTTTGTTGTATGGGAGCCCCCCTTAAATATTTATTTTATTTTATTTTTAGTATTTGTTGTTATAGCGGCAATAGAAATACATCATCTATGAAAATTTCAACTGTCTAGCTATCACCGTTCTTGAGATACAGCGTGGTGACAGACGGACGGACGGACGGACGGACGGACGGACGGACGGATGGACGGACGGACGGACGGACAGCGAAGTCTCAGTAATAGGGTCCCGTTTTTACCCTTTGGGTACGGAACCCTAAAAATGAGACATTACATGTTTCATAAATTTATAAAATAACAGCGCCCTCTTTCGCTTGCTCGTTCACTGCTGTAAAGTAGTGCGGTAAGATTTGAATATTAACGTTAACGTATTCACATAGAGGTCGCTAAGGTGTAAAACCTTTCAAATAAACAATGCAAAGATCGACACACAAAGCATAAGGAAAAATTCGAAGGATTGGTTGGAGTTCGGGTAGCGAAGTGATTAACGCGCTGGACCGGCAATCCTGAGGTACCGGGTTCGATTCCCGGTCTCGTCCCCCAGGTAACTCATTGAAATTTTTCTTTGAGCTTTGATATCTTTGTATCAATAATTAAAATTTCTTATCTGTAAAAATGTTATTATTGCAAAATGATACCATCAATTTCGATAATATTATTTCATTCAAATTTCGAACATCTCTGAAAAACAAAGAAATGTGATTTGACTTCTATTCTAATCTCAGTCGAGATGACGTTTAGTTCGAAATGAATTGACAATTTGCAGATAAGTAAATAAGTAAGATATCGGACGATATGATAGTTGGGGCCGACTCTAGTTTGTCTCTGAATTAAACAAAACTAGGTATGACAGCTGCCAGAAAACTTCATTACCGCACTGAGAAAAAAAATTGATTACATTAATCAAAATTTTGATTGTTTTAACAAAGTAACTTAATGTATAGGGAGCAGATAAAGTTAACTGATTGCAGCAATCAAGTTGAAATGATTGAAAAAGGTAATAAAGTAACTTTGTAAATCCAGTCATGACTTAAATATAAAAATCATGTTTGTTGACTACTATAATCAAGAAATCCTTAATAAAACCCATCAACGTCTTTACAGATACAATTAAAGAAAATGTTTGATGAAATCAAGTAAAATGATTAAATCAATCAAGTCTACTTTATGAAATATATATAGTGCACGATTCAATTAATCAAGTCTACTTTATGAAATGTATATGGTGCACGATTAAATAAATCAAGTCTCCTTTATGGAATTTATATAGTGCACGATTAAATCAATCAAGTGTATTTTATGAAATATATATAGTGCACGATTCAATTAATCAAGTCTACTTTATGAAATGTATATAGTGCACGATTAAATAAATCAAGTCTCCTTTATGGAATTTATATAGTGCACGATTAAATCAATCAAGTGTATTTTATGAAATATATATAGTGCACGATTCAATTAATCAAGTCTTCTTTATGAAATGTATGTAATGTACCAAAAAAGCCACAGTAGGGCTAATCCCGTTCGTAAGGACCATGTAAAAAATGCACTCTGGTCTCGAAGGGATAGAATCAAACACCGAGATTGATAACAATTCAACGTATGTTTAATTCTTTGAACTATATGCACTCCACACATATCGACAAAATAACAATAATAATTTACAGTACTTATGCATTTTATGGTAAACAAACGTTGGCGCGATGTACAATTCACGCTCTACGGTACAGCGCCATCTATCAGACAATTAAGACAACTAACTATTTAATAACAACTTAAACACGCATGATTAGTTGAAATAAGTTGATTATTTAATTCAATCTCGTTTATGTTTGATGCAATTAATTGCTTTTAATTGAATTAATGTTTTAACTTAATTCGTGTGTTTAAGTTCAATGATACCATTAATAAACTGACTTAATAGATTCAAACAATTTCATAATTGACTTAATAATTTTAGTCAAATACATTGCTTAACTGAAATAAGTTGATTATTTAATTTAATCTCCTGCCTGTTTTATGTAATTAATTGCATTTAATTGAATTTATGATTTTACTTGATTCGTGTGATTAAGTTCAATAATTAACTTGATAACTTTAGTCAAGTACATTGTTTAATTTTATTAAGCGCATGATTAATTGAAATAAGTTGATTATTTAATTCAATCTCGTTCATGTTTGATGCAATTAATTGTTTTTAATTGAATTAATGATTCAAGTTACTTCGTGTGATTAAGTTCAATGATACCATTAATAAACTGACTTAATAGATTCAAACAATTTCATAATTGACTTAATAATTTTAGTCAAATACATTGCTTAATTGAAATAAGTTGATTATTTAATTTAATCTCCTGCCTGTTTGATGTAATTAATTGCATTTAATTGAATTTATGATTTTACTTGATTCGTGTGATTAAGTTCAATAATTAACTTGATAACTTTTGTCAAGTACATTGTTTAATTTTATTAAGCGCATGATTAATTGAAATAAGTTGATTATTTAATTCGATCTCGTTTATGTTTGATTGCAATTAATTGCTTTTAATTGAATTAATGATTCAAGTTAATTCGTGTGATTAAGTTCAATGATACCGTTAATAAACTGACTTACTAGATTCAAATAACTCCATGTTTCGATGAGTAAAGTAAATGATTAAATTAAAAGTCAATTAAGAAGTTGATCAAATGAAACATTGTTACTTAATTAAACCTTTCGATCAATTTAACTTTGTTGTAGTTATAAAGTATGCCTTGTGTATATGATCAATTAAATAATTAATTCAATCATATTTTTTCTAATCAAGCAAAAAGTCGACTTGATTAAATCACTTTTTTCTCAGTGCGCCATAACCGGATAAAATTTGTTTTGATGCATAAAATTGTTCGATTTGTTGAATTTAAACCATAATATTTATTTATTTATTTATTTATTTATTTATTTATTTATTTATTTATTTATTTATTTATTTATTTATTTATTTATTTATTTATTTATTTATTTATTTATTCAAGGAGAACCAACAGCTAATTATGACATATAAAAGGAAAACTTAAATAGAATTACAGAGCCAATTACAGGAACTCACAGATAGACACCGTATATGAAACATATAAGTAACAAACGCGCATTATTAATACGGCGCGCACACACAGCAGAAATACGTATACCACTTACAGTTTATTCATGAAGCCTTCCTAGGCCAACAACAACGATCTGAGCGATCAAGATGAAATAGATATTTCGGCGACGCCTCCTCTGCATATTTTTATGGTGGTCATAATGTGCGGCTCCTGAATGCATCATGGAGGCTGATGATATGTGGGTAGATAAAGTAGTTTATGTAACTGTACATAATTAGGCATTAAAACACTCGTGTGGTGTTATTATGAAACTCGCCTTCGGCTTGTATCATAAACCCACACTCGTGTTTAATGCCCTTCATTATGTAGGTACAGTCACATAAACTACTATTATTATGTAAGTAGACTAGGCTGCGCCTACCGTTTGAGACCACTATTAAGAAGAGCCAAAAGAAACTCAACAGTCATTATTTTTTAAATTATTTTTTAATTTAAATCATACCAAATGACACATAATTATTACAATGATACCTAAGAATAGATTAGAATAGAATATTCTTTATTGCACACCTCAACAGGAAATAAATACAAACAAATTCAGATTACACGTAACATTCAATAGAGGTAAACAACAGGCGGTCATATCGCTAAAGAGCGATCTCTTCCAGACGACCTTTGGGTAGCGAAATTAAATAGAAACGTCAGAAATGAGTAGGCGATGCAAAAGTAATCATGGAATCTGTGGAAAAAAAACTACAAACAAAACAATTCTTCTAATTCTGTTAAAATTAAAATGTACTCGTACTTAATGTGTAAACCGTTTCGGCATGTGTATCGCCAATATTGTGAGTGAGTATCGGTGTGGATGTCGCGTCGTTCGGCGAAAACTCGAATCAATGCAATCATATTTTGTATTCTAGAGCAGCAGAGTAAGATGCAAAATTCCTTAAATTAAAGCAAACCGAAGGGTATAGCCATCGAGTTCTAGCCGTTTCGCCACTCGTTAAGCTACTATTCGTATTTTATTTATTTTAAATTAAATGTAAGTTTAGTATTGTCAAGGGGATTCCAACAATCGTTTCCTTAAGTGTGTTACGAGCGGTCTCGGAAATGTAAACACGTCTATTTGAGTGGTGCGCTGGCGCAGCGGAGCACCCGAATTTGTCAATTCCCCAAATGGCCATTGTTTCCCGCTGCCATTAGCGAGTAACCGCCGTAGTATTAATACCGCACCGCGGGCGAGCGGCGGCGGGGCGTGGGGTGGCGGCGGGCCGATTTATGCGCGCGCGCTTACCGGAGATTTATAGGGCGCGCGTCGTTGTCGCATGGACTTGTATAGAAAATAAAATACCTCATCATTTTGTATTTTTTTTGGATAAAAATTGCTTTTGTTATATTTACCAAAGAAGGTAAAAAACAAAAACAAATTATTACCTTTTCTAAAAGCTCGTTTTCAAAGCTAGGTAGCTAGTAGTATAATGCGAACTCCTCGAGGATATTGCCATCTTCAAAATGCAGAGAATTCCCCCTTCCACCCACCCTTGCCGCTGCGGCTGCACCAGGCCGCGTGCCACACAATCCTCTCGGTCCAGGAGGGGCTACTCCGAAGTTCTAAAGTCCCGCTCATTCGTATAGAAATTGACCCCAGATCGAAAGAAACGATACTAAACAAACTTCGGGGTTACCTACTCCTCAGGGCCTCGACGTCAACAACGTGTAAACCCTGTACAACTTAGGTAGGTATATCACAATCGAGCAATCAAAGCGCGATGGAGCTGGTACGTAGGTTAGGTTGTTGGATCTAAGGTTGTCCGAACCGGCACTGGTGTGGAAGCGGAGCGGAGAAAATTTATCAACGAAGCCCAAAAGAAGTGCATTTAAAATCTGAGGAATGTGATTGGTCCATTTTACTCAGCTCTGCCCCAGTGGACTGGCAGCCTATTTAAATTCGAAAACTTCGTTTTGTTCATTCAAATATTTGGCTTCAGTAACATAGCAGAATACTAGCTCTGAACTACGAATTTCGAAAAGTTCAAGTGTAAGTTCTTCACACATACGCAAAATATTTTAGAAGCGGTCTTCTGCACGTATTATACCATATGTACAATTGTACATCATAGCGGGATTAACGATAGTTTGTTACGAAATTTGTTTTATAATACTTACCTATTGATGAGTAAAAATATAACCAACGGGAATAACAACTTCCTAAGTTGTATGGAGTAAACACAACAAAAGCAATCAGCGCAGGTTATTTGCGCGCGCGGGGCGACCTTGTCCCATGCGTCTTGCGTCGCGCTGCTCGTGTTGTGTGTGTCGTGATCGTGATGCAGGCGGGGACACATTTATAACGTCACGATGATAAAGTCACAGTGGTCGGCCGTTTGAAAGTGTCACTGTGACTTGTCACGAATCTCGAACTAAAGACTTTACACAATGACAATATGTCGAGGCGGTGCTCCGTCCCGAGGTTCGAATCGAACGCTAATTCCGGCCTGCATGGCACAGCAGTCGTTACTATAAGGTGTAGCTAATATAATTATAGGTAAACAATAAAAAGGTTAGGTTTACTCCGTCGGGAATACAAAGAAGTATGTGATATGAAAAACGTCGTGAAATTAGGCTAACACCTAATACTTATCCCTAATACAAATACAAATATAAATAATTTATTTCACATAATTTTAGGTACAATTAAGATCTTAAATAATATTATTCGTATCACTAAAATCTACAATACATGGCATGTGAAATTGAACAGCGTAGGCACTACGCAAGTAAACCTACTTACAATCTACTTATAATAGTCTAAAAACTCCTGAACACTATAAAAACTCTTTTCGGTCAGCCACTTTTTAAGAGCTCGATTAAAGGGTACAAATTTAAGGTCCTTTATTGAGTCAGGCAGTTTATTAAATATTTTAATGCACATAATGTAACTATTTTTAGCAACTAATGAAATGATAATTTTGACTGCGGTATAAACAATTTATTGCGATATTGCGAGCGTGAACGATTCTTAAACATTTCTATAGCGTAGTCAAACATATGCTCATTTTTATACACAAATAAATATACCATACCATATACATTAGATTATACCTATATAGATATATTAGAGATATGTTTACAATAATGAATAACGTACCAACTTTAAAGTAGTAATGTTAGTGTAAATCACAGTGACTTTTTCGGGCCGACTCTCATAGCGAATGAAAATGTAACACTTTTCCCATGTCTATTATGCAGTTGTGACTTTGTGAGCGCACAGCTTCCGCGCTGCGTAACATGTGTCTGTTGAGTCGCGCGGCTCGCGTCGCGTCGCGTCGCGGCTAGATCTCACTCGCGATGATTCACGCCGCGTGTCGAGTCGATCCTCGAATTAGCGGCCATAAACCAGCGCGAGGACTTTGGCGTCAGCCTCTAATGGAGGTGATTAATAATCGCGGAATAGCGTCTTTGTAGCCATCGCGGGACAATGGCGCGCAGATCATGCTTCTATCTTTATTCGATTTAAGTAGCGACATGAGCTCGTAATTCATTGAATAAGCGAAGCGAAATCTAATTGTGTTATTACACAGTAGGTATAAGTAAGTAGGTAGATAGAAACATAGGAACCTATGCGTTGTCGGCGATAGACAGTCTTCCATGCCCAAATTACAATACAACTTGCTGCATTGCATACCTAATAAACATAGAACACGTATATATCTACATCAAAATATAGTATATGTCAGGGCGTGGACTCAGCATTGGGTCAGCGAGTAAAGCAAACTTGCAAAACCCTATTAATTAATAGTTTCGCTTTTCTATTTCTAAAATATTAGCCTGAATTTTATTGTTTGTTTTGGAAATTGAGTTCCTCAGGATATTTACGCGTCAGCTATTCATTTCATTCTTCATACGAGTATATCTTTCCCGTGTGGATCCGCCAGATGCGGCGCGCACGCACGTGTGGACGCAGCGCGCGCCGATTGTTCCACAATTTATGGTCTCTATTTGCGGACAACTCTGTCGCGACACCTCTATCGTGCTTCACGGCGCATTAATCCGGGAAGACACACATTAATCCGGGAAGAATAGGCGCGCGCGCAGGTTTCCGCCGGAATGTTCCGGTGTCTTATTCCGATTATCGTGGCCCGGGATTCATAAAAGTTTACATCATCTACGTCTCTATGGGATAAGCTTGGGATTTAATACTTAATCACCTTGTGCTATAGCGACCGAATTATTTAGTCACGTCTGTTTTGTTGGGTCCAGCGCTATAAACTATTGAAAGTTGAACCTAGACGGCGGGTTATTGAAATATCTCTATATATCGGTGCAGAGGTAAGATGATGCAGGGTTTAATTTGTGTCCAAACCGAACGCAGTGCATTTAAGTGTCTGTAGTACCTAATACCTTACCACCAAAATATGGATTCTGTAGTTCGAAATAAATGCATTTTTTTTATTTAGTGCGATGGCAGAGATACCTACTAGTGGTTGGCCATTGGCATCTTGTCGTGTTGTTAGCAGGTAAGGTATCTAATCAGCGAGCTGGTCGCGGGCCGGCCGCGGTGCGCGGTGCAATGCCGAAGGTAAATGTCGCGCTATTATTAGCGGCATTGTCAATGGCCGCTGATTTACGCCGCGCGGCGCTGCGCTCTTTTTGCCAGTATTTCGGTATTGGATCGCAGATCCGAATCGCTTTGTTATCGTCATTCCAGACGTCCCCATAAAGCACGCGGCAATAAACATCGGCACTTCGGCGATACCCGCCGCAGACTGCGGGGCGGACCGGAGCGCGAATGAAAAAATATAAAGTTTCCTTGATAAGTATTGGTCGTTAATATCCAGGATGGCTCGGCTATAGTGGCACGCATGCGCAGCCCTGAAACGCGTCGGCTCCATTCCGCGGTTAACGACGCCCGTATTTCACGAGGCCTCGCCGTCGCATTAATTCTCGAGCGCCCATTTAAAGCATTTAAAATTACTTATAGCCAATTAAGTTTTATGATTTTGTGTCGTATGAATATAACATGGAGGGTAATTACCATGCGCTCGCTATCGCCCGACGACGCGCATGCGCCGCGCGGTACAAGCGCCGTACACGGCACACGGCGGGCGGACACGGCCGTAAACTGAAAAACTAGATAACCGCGGTGCCGTATGGCGTCCGCCACCGATGTTGTGGAGAATGCGCATTTACATAAATACGAGTACATATACGCAACATTGTCTTGAACCCGCATCTTAATAATTCGCTAATAAAACAGATAATATACGACATTCGATCTCCCGCTTATTAAAAATAACTTACGATAATTACAAAAAACCGGAAAGTGCTCGTTTGTCATCGTAATATGTGACTGAATTAGACTAATTAGCAATAAGTTAAACATGTTTTTACTCTTTTAACGCGAGCTCTCGTGACATCTCTATAATCTATATCGGTACGAGACGCGAGACGAATAGTTATAACCACACGCTCATAACATAACTTATAAAACTGAGCTGTTGACATCTTATCGCCTATCTTTTCCCCCAACTGAAAATTCGACACCATGAGCATAGTGACACGTTCGATACATTGATGTACGAGCCTGCAATCTGTTTCTGTAAGAATAATTTCCTGCCTCTGACATGCACCTAAACTAAGGAAAGCTAAGACGTTCGAACCTTCAAAGAAATAGCGTAACCCAAACAACGCACCTGTGTAAGGCTGCCTGTCCACTGAATCCGAGCGGAGAAATTAAACAATCAGGCTGCATCTTTGTGAAGCCCGAAAAGGAGCCTGAGAAATGTGATTGGTCCAGTCTACACAGCATCTCCGCTCCATCCTCTCCGCTCCCGTGTCCGTGGCCAGGCTGCCTCACTCCCCTGGTGTTGCAGGCGTTCATGAGCGACGGTAATCGCTTCACCATCAGGCGACCCGTCTGCTCATTTGCGTCCTGCCTATATCATTACAGTAAATAAACCGGGCAAGAGCATACCGGGCCTTGCTCAATGGTTTCAACCAACCATTTAGCCGGCAGAGGGGGGGGGGGAGGTCACCTGACTCTAGGAAAAATTACCTTTAAGCGCACGTGCGGGGGAGGTACACTAAAAAAGTTTTTTCATGATTTTATTCTACCACTTTGTCAGTGTGCCTGACTAACGTATATTCATGCCAAATTGCCAGCTTTCTAGTATGAATTAGTCTTTGAGCTAAGCTGCAGAAAGACGGACGGACAGACGGGCATGGTGAAACTATTAGGGTTCCTTGTTGACTACGGAACCCTAAAAATTTATCGATCATCTGTGGTAGGTTAACTATACTTATAGTAACAGTATCCGTCGGAAAATCGAACTGGGAGATTACAATGACGCCAAAACGCCATTAGGAGCTTGCTTATATCGTGTGACGCTTGTGACGTGCCTAGTATGACCTAGTGCTCTGGTGTAATACATATGTATACCGCTAACGCGTACTGTTAGAGAAATAAGAGTTTCGAACGTGATCGGGACCGGAGAGTATCACTTTAATAATATGTAAGCACCAGTTGACACGAGTCCATGTGTCACGTCGCCGCGACCCCTGTGCCCCGCTAAGCCACGTAATCCCGACTTACCCGGCGTCGACACTCGGGCGACACGACGACACGGCCCGACGCGGCTTAGCCCGCGTGCGCCGGCGCGCCCCAGAGGGATTAGAGGGTCAACAGGGCTGCCACTGCCACCACGCGCGTACGCGCATATTGACGGACCCAACCGGCGTTTCTCGTGTTCATGTATGATATAATCTTTTTTTATTAAAGCAGTTAAGTCTGCTAGCGGAAACCAAATGATTACATTGGAGCGAAAAAATTAGACTTTCTATACAATTTGAGACGATGATGCTGATCATGAAGTCAGAATCAAATGTTTACGGCAGATGCAGCTGTTGCAGCTACGATGACACCCGCAGGGCAACTGTTTGAAAAATTCAACGGCTCTCGCAATTAATCTGTTAGCATCAATTTTTACTCCTATAAATGGAACAATTCAAGAGTGAATTATATACACTAGCACTTAGTTACTGGAATAAAAATTTAATTATCAATTTATGAAAGATGTAATGTCTCCTTTTGACACACGAAGCATAAGGAAAAATTCGAAAGGTTTTTTTGGCGTAATTGTAGCGAAGTGGTTAACGCGCTGGACCGGCAATCCAGAGCTACCGGGTTTGATTCCCGATCTCTTCCACCAGGTTACGCATTTCAATTTTTCTTTGAGCTTCGATCTTTGTATCAATGGTTTAAAAATTTAATTGTTCACAAGAATAACGATTCGACTGTAAACATCTAAAAGACGAAAACAATTTTTATTTTATTTTGGGGAATTATTAAAGAATCAAATGCTAAAATCTGAATATATTCATTTATGGTTGCTGTTATTGTGGTTTCTTTAGTGCATGAATTATTGGACCTTTTTCGAGTTAGTCTGTTTGCGTGGCAACCCTGCGGCTTAGTGCCAGGTGATTGCGCAGGCGACGACACGAGCGCAGTTGACAAAACAAACATCCCGGAGAGCTGCTAACTCCTCTCCAAACATCCCCCCCCCCCCCCGCACCATGCCTAAGCCACTTAACTCCAGCTACCAGCCAGATTAATTGCTACACAAATACAGAATCTATTTCGGGTAAACAGCAGCTAATACTGTCCCTCAATTGCTTTTAAAGAATTTGGTTTTATAAGCCCGAACCGACATAAGAATAAATACTCTGCGTCGGATTTATTTTAAAATGTTTATCGATGAGTGTACACACACGAGGAGTTGGGGAGACGGGGCGTCTTGTCGGCTCCGGAGCGCACGGGACCTGCCGTCGACAGGCGCCCGGGAGCGCACGGGACCTGCCGTCGACAGGCGCCCGGGAGCGCACGGGACCTGCCGTCGACAGGCGCCCGTGGAAGATGCTGTTCCGCACAGTCGGCTCCGGAGCGCACGGGACCTGCCGTCGACAGGCGCCCGGGAGCGCACGGGACCTGCCGTCGACAGGCGCCCGTGGAAGATGCTGTTCCGCACAGTCGGCTCCGGAGCGCACGGGACCTGCCGTCGACAGGCGCCCGGGAGCGCACGGGACCTGCCGTCGACAGGCGCCCGTGGAAGATGCTGTTCCGCACAGTCGACTCCGGAGCGCACGGGACCTGCCGTCGACAGGCGCCCGGGAGCGCACGGGACCTGCCGTCGACCGGCGCCCGTGGAAGATGCTGTTCAGCACAGTCGGGGACAATGACGGTGAACCACTTACAGAAAGTTGGCCTTTACGATGGCAAGTGGCTAATAATAACCTTGATAACATTTTTAGTAAGATTTTATGAGCGATTCAATTTATTTTATTACCTTCCATTGGCCTTACGTACGTATAATGCACTTATTTTAATAAGTTTCGCTCTTCTCGAAAGTAAAATTAGACAAACACAATGAAACTACATATATTTTTATTTTAGTCCAGATATTACGTACCTACAGTATGTACATACTCAAAATGCAGTTATGGTTATGATGCAGCCTTTAAGCTTCCATTTCATCCGAGAGACTGAGAATTCGGCACTTTAAAGTAAAATTCTTGAGAGATATACTCGTATATATAGGACTGAGCAAATTTTTAGTGTCATACTAGAAACCATTTAGTTGTACAGATTCAATCGTAAAGCAATAGGTATTATTTTTCTACAAAAACTATACAAAATAAGGTGAGCCGCGGAAAATTCCCTTGCGAGTAGAACCTCCCATTTGTTGTTATATAGCGGAAATAGAAATACAAATACAAATACAAAATTCTTTATTCGATAAAACGTACATGGTGTATATACAAAGGGATGGTGCCATCCGGTAAGCAAAATATTGCCTCTGTTGGAAGACACCGCTCTTCTTTAATTATGGTCCGTACGTTACACTATTTATTAATTTATTATATACTAGGTCGATGCAGAGTCAGCCACCGGCTAAGCTTGCACCATAGATTGGAGCGGAGTTTTTTTTTTTCGAAATTTTCTCTTCGTCACGACCTAGCGAAATTTAAGGTAAACGCAGGTATTACCGACCCCCTTAAGGCAATTTCAAAATGAACCATCATTTTTAAGGATGCTGATTGCTCTCAGATTCACGTTTTTATTTTTTTACGTTTGTATTATGTGTAAATTCTATATTTTCTATGTTAAAGGCTACTGAATAAAGGTCTATACTGTATAAAATAATTTATATAACGACGAAGTCGATTGTTGCTAATACCGACTCACAAAAATGCCTGTGAAGCTATTAACGATTTTTATGCAGCTATCACCGATCGTAAAAATCTATATACGATCGGTAATAGCTTCTTACTGTTGCTACTACCGACCCCTATGGATCGCTAATACAATTTGTTAGTGCAAACATATAATTTATCAGCGACTCATAAAAAGTAGGTATTTTATATTAAGTTACACCTTCTGACTTTAAAACAGATTGTAATTAATTAATATAACATGAAATATGAACCCATGCACACAGTTTTAAACAAAAAACAATAATTTTTAATGTACCAATTCAAGAATCGACCTTCCAAAAATATGTCATTATTAGTTCAATTAACAACGTGATAAAAAAGAAAGTAGAGAACAATACGTATGTCGCTAATATATTTTTACAAAGAACCGATGTTTTTATTTAAATTGGGTTATTAAAGTACCTGTGTCATTGTCATATAATGACATAATAGAGAAAAAAACAAAACTCTATTCTGAGGCCATTACTGACTTATGGGTCGGTAATAAAATTTGTAAGTGCAAACATATGATGTATTAGCGACTCATAAAAAGTAGGTATTTATTATTAAGTTACACCTTCTGACTATAAATCAGATCGTAATGAATAAATATAACAAGAAATATGTACCCATGCATACAGTTTTAAACAAAAAACAAAGAAAGTGTCCGGTCACAAAGTAGGTGAGATATACAATAATCTATATACGATCGGTAATAGCTTCTTACTGTTGCTACTACCGACCCCTATGGATCGCTAATACAATTTGTTAGTACAAACATAAAATTTATCAGCGACTCATAAAAAGTAGGTATTTTTTATTAAGTCACACCTTCTGACTTTAAAACAGATTGTAATGAATTAATATAACATGAAATATGAACCCATGCACACAGTTTTAAACAAAAAACAATAATTTTTAATGTAACAATTCAAGAATCGACCTTCCAAAAATATGTCATTATTAGTTCAATTAACAACGTGATAAAAAAGAAAGTAGAGAACAATACGTATGTCGCTAATATATTTTTACAAAGAACCGATGTTTTTATTTAAATTGGGCTATTAAAATACCTGTGTTATTGTCATATAATGACATAATAGAGAAAAAAACAAAACTCTATTCTGAGGCCATTATCGACTATGGGTCGGTAATAAAATTTGTAAGTGCGAACATATTATGATGTATTAGCGACTCATAAAAATTAGGTATTTATTATTAAGTTACACCTTCTGACTATAAATCAGATCGTAATGAATAAATATAACACGAAATATGTACCCATGCATACAGTTTTAAACAAAAAACAAATATTTATAAATGTAACGATGCATGAGTCGACCTTCCAAAAATATGTCAATATTGGTTAAAATAAAAGCGTAATAAAAAAGAAAGTAGACAACAATACGTAGGTCGCTAATACATTTTGACAAAGAACAGATGTTTGAATTTCAATTGGTCTATTGAACTACCTGTGTTATTGTCATATAATAACACAATATAGAAAAAACCGAAACACTATGCTGAGGCCATTAACGACTTATGACTCGGCGATAGCTGCCACAACTAAAACTGATGAAGCTAAGACCGTCCTATTTTATTTTAAGGTTTTATCGTTTCAAATAGCTTTTTTTTCAATAAAATGTGGTATGAAATCCAGAACTGACACTCAACGGAACATATTTAATAACACAACAAAAAGTATAGCACTCACTTATTCGAATAAATCGCTTAAGTAGAAAAGTCACGTGCTTTACCTGATGGATTAAGGCCTAGTACGACGTGAACTTCACCCACGCTGTCTCCGCACAAACTGGGTTATTTTGTCTCTTTTTTGCACTTTCACACACACTATCGCTAAAGTAAATGATGGTCTAGGAACCAACGTGTGCGTAGCTTCAGCTATCTATATCTAGAATAGTACAGGAAGCGTAAAAATTGACTTTCAATTTATAGGTCGGTATTACCTGCAGATTTTCGATGGGTCGTTGATACCTGCGTTTACATTTGTGCATTTTAAAACAAAAATTTCCAAAATCGGTTGAGAACTCGCTGAGATCTTCGCATTGTTACGAAGTCCATTCGAGTCGATCCAATGGGAGCTTCGCTCGCTTCGCTCCAATACTAGGTCGATGCAGAGTCAGCCACCGGCTAAGCTTGCACCATAGATTGGAGCGGAGTTTTTTTTTTTTTTTCGAAATTTTCTCTTCGTCACGACCTAGCGAAATTTAATTTGTGCATTTTAAAACAAAAATTTCTAAAATCGGTTGAGAACTCGCTGAGATCTGCGCATTGTTACAAAGTCCATTCGAGTCGATCCATGGGAGCTTCGCTCCAAAAAGAATTAAAACATAAATTATAAAAAACAATGGTAGTTAATACGTATTGTAGTATACAAAAGAAATACAAATGATGATTTAAACGAATTAAATTTGTTAAGCTTAATTTCAACGTAGTAAAATCTCTATTACCTCATAACTTTTAGTTTTTAGCCATTTAGTTATAATTAGTTTACATTCATAAATTCATAATATGGTTTTGGGTAAATATTAAGTACCTACTTTATTGATTTTATTATATACAGTGAAACTTGGATAAGTGGGACCTGGATAAGTGGGAAACCTGTATAGCTGGAACCCGTGCTGCTGTCCCGACACTTTACCACTGAATTACCTCTGTTAGTGGGACAAAACAGACCTCTATAATTGGGACTCGTTTTTTCGATTTTGTCTTCATAATTACCTCCATAACTCAGACAGCGGGCGTATTTAACCTCTATTATTGAGACTACATTTTAAGTTAATCTTTTAATAAATGGTTATCTTTGAATTTAAAGATTTCGACCTCTATATCTGCGATAACGTCAATCCATTACCTCTCTAACTGGGAGTTCATTTTATTTGAAAATGCGAGAGAGTAAAACACTATTTGTTTTGCACACCAATTTTGAAATGTCAACAAATTGTAACCAACATTATACCTAAGATTAAAATATTAATTAAATTATAATATTTTAATAGCTGACTCCTAAAAAAGGACAATATAAAATAACAGATTTATTTAATTGACGCATTTTGTTGTATTTTCGTACTGTTTATAAAAAAGAGTTAATGATTTTTGTTTATGAGGTACCTTTTTATTACTGCCAACGATTATAATTCATTTATAATTATTATGAAATACATCACCTACCTATTTTATTTAATAATCTCTAACCTCTATAACTGGAATATCCTCTTTTTTACCTCTATTAATGGAACCCTATGTAAATGGGACAGACATTAATCTATACCTGTATATCTGAGACACTGGGTAAGTGGAATACCTCATTATGTGAGACAAATTTTCTGGTCCCTTCAAGTCCCAGTTATCCAGGTTTCACTGTATATGACTCGAACTTGTTTTCAGTTGCGATTTTGCAAAAGTGGTTCTAGTGTGTGACGGAAAAGCTACATTACTGATTGTTATTTTAGTGTTATATTTAGGGTGATATATAAGAGTTTTATGTTTTGTAAGCGTAACTTGCAATATACATACATATACAGTTTTATCACGGACAGGAGGTTGCTTATTTGATAAAGTGATTCAGTGGAAAATCTAGCTCTTTTAAAGTAAGTACATACATGATCTTCACTGCGCACGCCGAGCACGCTCAAGGTCGATGAAACGGCTCTTTGCAGCTCCCCCCAGATAGATATGCAGTATACTAAAACAGACTGTACCAGAGATATGTATATTTCATTTAGAACATTACGTGATTTTGATTTTGATGTGATTTTTTCACTATTTGGTACAATATGCCTCAGCGCCCTGAATATCCAAATCATTTTCCTTACTCTATTGCCAACCTGGTCCAGGTGGGAGTACCAATTTAGATGCTCGTCTAAGATAACTCCCAGATATTTAGTTTGGGGTACCTTATTGATAGTAGGGCAGTGACAATTGGAGTTTAATTTCACTACATGAGTGGATCTTTAGATCCATATTGAAATTGGGTTGTGTATTAGAATTTGTGATACTGAAGAAATACATGCATCGTCTGTGAAAATGTCAGCTGTGTCAGCTATTACGGTTCACAAGATACAGTGATACAATAATAAGGATACTGTTTTTACCCTTTGGGTACGTGTTAATAGACATAGTTGTATGTGTTTGGGTTTGCGTAGTCAACGACGAACCCTTATAGTTTCGCCATGTCCGTCTGTCCGGCTGTCCGTCTGTCCGTCCGCGACTTAGCTCCGTTATCATTAGTACTAGAAAGCTGAATTTTGGTATGAGTATGTGTACATACCTATGTATCAGGCCGACAAAACGGTAAAATGAAAACTAAAAAAAAAAAATTTTTTTCGGGTACATCTCGTACATCTAAAGTACCTAAGGTAAATTATTTTTCGTTCCAATACTAGTGTTTGGGGTGTTAATGAATAGGTCTCTTGAAAATAATAGGGGTCTCCAAACACAATTTTTTGATAAAGTCAGCAATTTAACCAATTCTCCATGTTATGGAAACCTGTTGAGAAAGCGTATTTTTAGAGCGCCGCTTCCGCCACTGATTTCAGCGCTCGCGAGGAAGTCACCGGCTTACTCTCATCCCTATACCTACAATAATGTCTGCAGCCGTCAAGACATTAAAACGTTAACTGTTTTCGAAGCTAAAAGGGTAGTGAAAACATGGCTACTTACTTTGTCATATGATGAAACTGAAAAGCTAACCAAAATACCGGACATAAGTTGAAACGTATGTCGCAACAAAAACAAAGTGCAATTGCCGCTGTCTCGTGGGTCCTCTTTCACACACACACACACACACACACACACACACACACACACACACACACACACACACACACGCACACACACACACACACACACACACACACACACACACACACACACACACACACACACACATACATACACACACACACACACACACACACACACACACACACACACACACACACACACACACACACACACACACACACACACACACACATCCCCATAACGTAGTTACTAATAGTACATTAAGCAGTAACATAATTAATTACAACTATAATATTATATCCTTTTCTCTCATACCTATAAATAAATATGTAATTCGCACTCGCAGACTACCGAGATACAGGCACAGCCTAGTTCGGAGTCTGATGGATAACTCACATGTTTTGTAAGTAGTTTTGCTAAAATAAATTATTATTATTATTATTATTATTATTTTGGAAATATTCGCTCCGAAAATCCAAAAAACAGCGCTTGAAATCTTTCTCGTAATTTAAAGTTAGGGCTTAAAATCGCTGTTTTAATCCCATCTATTGTGATGGATGGGCAACTACGGAACCCTACACTGTGCGTGGCCTGATATGCTCTTGGCCGGTTTTAAATAAATAATATCTGTCGATAACACAGAGGGTAACAAAGACGTTGTTGTGGGATTCCGAGTTATTCGGTCTTCATATACATAATAATACCTACATACGTACTTAGGTACGTACCAACCGCTTTCTTTACCAAAAAAAAATACCAAGATAAAACAATATCTAAATTGGTACTGGCACTAATGTTCACTTGGCAAGTCTTGTTCCTTGGTGCCTCATAAACATGTAGCTGCCATCATGCATATCTCTGGTAAGTTACACATTTAGGTATATACCTTAGTATTTGCCTTAATCTGCAAACTTCCTCGGAACGCTTATCCAGCTTTTCCTTACCGTACGTTCTCGCCCGTTAGATCAAACATTCTTCGAAAAATGCATTCACCTGCAAGCTAATCCATTTTTTATTTTGTTTTATCTTGTAAAGTTAATATATTTTATAACTAGGTATTATGTCTTCAACTTGATAGGAATTTATTTCATATCTAATTTTGACGACGCATTATCGTTAAAATGTTGCAATTTTTAAATGTAAGTATAATGTACAGTAAGTTGCAGAAACCTGACCCCCCGACGTAGGTACTGTATATAATATACCTACCTACATACGTATGACCGACGTTATAAGCGGGCGCGGATCCACGTTGTAGGCAAAGTGGGCAAGTCCACAAGATACATTTAGGTTTATCGGCTGATAATAAGTATGTACCTATCTATGGTCTCTGTTGCTCGATTCGCACATGACCGACACTTTGTATGTGCCCACAACCTTTTAGGGGGCAGGATCAGCGCCCGTAGGTAAGGTTAGTACGTGTACGGTCAAAACATCCTGAAATCCACCCTTTATTGACATTAATTTTCGTAAATAATGACACAAAGGTAAATTAAGAAAGAAAAATTGAATGCGATCTACTGCAATCGAAGCGGGATCAATTTTTCTTTCTTAATTTACCTTTGTGTCATTATTTATAAAAATAAAAATGTGGTATTACCACATAAAAAATATGAATCGATAAAAAGATTCTATACAAATATTAATTTTCGTAGCTGTTAGGAAAAGTCTATTCCCCTCGTAATGTGTACCGTAGAGGACGGCCTCCTACCCACACATTACTCATGTCGCCCCCTCCCCGGCCCCCCGGCCCCGGCCCCGGCCCCCGGGCTCGCGGGCCCACAGCCCGCCCCCGCAGCCTCCCGCTCGGCGTGATGAATTTATTCGCGAAATGAAGTGAGCCGGGAGGCAGAGGGTGGCCCGCTAAATTGCTTGTGACAATTTGATTTACCGTGAGGGCCTGTTTTATTACCGCCATTCTTGAGATTCTGCCTGTGTAATTGAAAAAATCAAGAGGGAAGTAAATATTCCATGAACAATTATGCACCATCAAAGAATATTATACCCGGGTACTAGGAGCTGATTTTTTGTTTCAGGCGGGAAAGCACGCACGCCGGCATCGGTGGCGAATGTCAGGGGGCGGGGCCGCGCAGGCGCGCCGCAATCTCGGCCGTCCGGCCTGCGCATACGACGCATCTCAACAAGTACCTATCGAGTTGCCGCAGCGAGTACTTACATGGGAAGCCACTGCACATTGCCAAAGTGATCTTGAGATATATCGCCATCTGCACAATTAAAAGCGACAACAAGTTAATACCTACTCACATTTCCTTTAAAGAAATCAAGAACTCAAAAATTACCTGGTCAATATCTTTACAAAACCGCTGTCTGTTTATGGATACTTTCCTACCAAGTACCAAGTATTATTAAATATGAAACATAATACAAATTCTCTTATATTTGGTATAATGGTGAATCTCTTCTTGGTTGATATCTTCTTCAATTCTGAACGTCGTGGGCTTCAGCTTCCTCCTTTCCACTCGGTTCCCGGCTGTCCTCCTTAGGGCGGTTGCTACAAGAAGGCACGTGATTCGAGTCGTTATTCGAAATGATCCCATCGCACTTAATCACAGCAATCGCTCAAGATCGCTTGTTTACGAATCGCAGCGCAGGCTGCCGACTGCAGGCTGTGCAGTGCATGCACGTCCAGGCCCCGCCCCCGCCCCCGCCCGGAGCGACGCACTCGCGCGGGTATTGTTCGAGGTGCATACACGGCGAGATAAAGCGCCCATTGTGCCGCTAATGGCCTCCGCCGTTATTAAATTAATCCGCGGACGGTTCCCAGAGATAATACCTAGTTTGAACTAGACTTCGAGGTATAAAAAAAAATACAAGCGCGTGCTTGACTCTCGTGGCGGAGGTTCCGCCGCCACACAATGCTACTTAAATATCTAATTACCCAAGTTATAAATCGCATTTTACTTTTATTCCGTACTAGAAGGTGGACACCTTCTTCTTCTTCTTCTTGGAAGGTGGTCGGAGCCAATATATGGTTTCTAACTGTGCCTTATGAATTCACCTGTGTGAAATTCGCGTACTAATATAATTTATCCTCTTCAGGCTCCGAAAATTAAGGAACGTTTGTCGATCTTTGGAGCCTAAGGTTACTAAAACTATGGTTCATCGACAAATATATTACTGTCTACTAACTATTTCGCTTACAGAGTAAAATCTTTTTGGATACAATGTTTAATTTTATAACTATTCATTCAGAACTTAACAAAAGGGGTTTTTAAAAAAGAAACAAACCTAACATATAGGTAAGTATACCTACCATGCATCGTGTCGTGAGCTTCGTGGTAGGGTTCCACTACGTTGCGGACGGAACCCTAACCAGCCGAGCGAGTGGCACCGTACAACGCCGAGTTGCCGAGTTGGTTCGCGATCGACGTTCCTAATATAGTATAGTATAATAAACAGGAACCTTGTTACAATTTTTACATCGTAATCTATTTATTAAATTACGATGTAAAAAAATTATATTTATAAAATGTATATCTTGAGATGTTACTGCATTTATGGACTTGTAATTGTTAGCAGTCATTTGGGAGGAGGTTAAGTAACTACATAGGTATTTACGTTTTTTATCAGTAACTAAAAGGCACCCCAATGATTGGGGGATGTCTAGAAGATGATGGAGTTCTCTTCTAGCATAAAAAAATATGACTTTGACCTCTTTTAAGTGAGAGTGAGCTTCATCGTCGGACAAGTGCACTGCTACACGGCTCAATTAAAAAAATCTACGTTAGACACATCCGTTACCTATAGTGGTTACCTACTTCTGCATTTGCGCGACGCGTTTGGCTCGGTTTGTAGACACCTGCCTACTGAGCCGGCGGTCCCGGGTTCGAATCCCGGCTAGGGAAAATATTTGTGTGATAAACTCGATTATTTGTGCTTGGGTCATGGTTGTTCTATGTATTTAAGTATATATTTATCTATATATACCTAAGTGTATATATCGTCGTCTAGTACCCATAACACAAGCCTTCTTGAGCTTAATTTGGGACTAGATCAATTTGTGTGAGGTTGTGCGATTTATTTTTATTTATTTATTTTTTATTTTCATATTGTATTGTTCGTATGCAGACACACTACTAAATACTGACGTGACAACGTATATTAGGTATGTATGTAGCTACATGCATTTGGTGGTTGATGGTGGCGTAAATATTTTCGCCACCGATTTCCCACAACCACGATACATTACGTGGACTGGCTGGTTGTAAGATACAATGACAGAAGGTTTCAGGTTTTAGCAATAAACGATCTGCGCTATATCAGAATGGGAAATGGCTCCTTCACGATTATATAACAGAACTCGATCATCTAACGATCCCCCATAGATCTATAGAAGTGCCAATCTTGCGGCTGCCATGTCGCTCCCGCCTCGGACTCTGTAGATAATGAAGGAACTTGAAATTTAAAACATTGCCACTAAGAAGCTGTATGAATCATCTGATAAGACGTAAATATGATGATGATGATGAATCCTTTAGTTAAAATTTCAGTCATACTGCCGTGCAAAACCTAAAGTGCAGTACGTTCAATGGGAAAACGTATTCACTTCACTGACTGTAGTTTAGGTTGTGTACGGCAGTATAGAAAAAATCGCGTAGAATTTATTTTTAATGAAGCGTATTGTTACAGTAATATCGCGTAAGGACATGTTTGATAGTAGAAAGCAGATAATCAGTTAGTTTTTTCATAATTTTTCTGTATTTTTTGTGTAAAATCTAAAATCATAAACTACCTCTTAAAAACTTTTACAGAACAAAACCAACCTAATCTATTGAGTTGTACACAACAATTTAATAAAAAACAGAAGAAAATTATTGAGAGAGAAAAGCAGTGCCTGTTATGTTGTCGTACATGTTTTACATATTTCCCAAGTGTTTTCAGCTGAGAAATCAGTGGGAAAATAGTTTGAGGAAATGAATGCTGGTATGCTTTCATATGATTATGATTACTCATACATTTCATAGTAAGTAGGTAAAGTGATTCGCGCCGCACCGCTACGCGCGGCTACGCGCGGCTACGCGCTACGCGGCGCTACGCGCTACGACTGCTGCGCGAACGCATTCCTCGCACATTACTTAGATATAATGAAGATCGTGAAAATATATTTGGCCCTTCTATCAAAGATTTTGACAGACCTATACGTGATTTTATAGCGTTGATAGTATGTTGAGAAGTGCCTATTCTACGATTTGCTGCACTTATTGACTTTGATTGCGAACTTTATGTTTTATAGAGTAAAATCAAGGTTTCTGAAATAAGAGATTAGCTTTCACAGGAATCAAAGTGGTTCAAAGGTTCAGAGCCGATCGAAAAAACACAAACAAATAAATAAACGATCCGCGGGGCAAAATAAAAGCTTGTAATATTCGATTTGGGTGCGATTGTGCTGCGCGTGAAAGGTGTTCGTTTTGTCGCGACGACTTAATCGCGCTATCTCCTGATCTCCCGCGCGCGCGCAGCTCGCAGGGCTGCCAGCCGCCACACTCGCTCGACTCGCTTTCTAGCTCAACTTCTATTCCTACTGCCTACGACACGACTATGTCAGTGCTCGTTTTCCAGAGAAGCCTTGAAATTTTCCTCTGTTTCGCGTGTTTTTCATTTTCGTTACTTCTGGCTGTGTCCGTCCGGAAACGCTTTGCCGGAGTTGTTGACGTTGATAAGCAATACCGTGTTTCACCATAAGGGCACACGGGGCCCGTGACCAGGGCCCCCATTCTCAGGGGGCCCCGAAGGACCGACAATTTCTCTCACAGAATAAATGGTCATACTTAGTAAAAAAAATCTTATTATAATTCGCTTTTTTTACTTTCCAAAAGGGCCGCAAATTCTTGTGTGCCCAAGGGCCCCAGCCTAGTTTAAGACGGCCCTGTTGATAAGCTGTTCCGATGCCACATGATGCTTATAGTACTTAATCTCTTTAATTTCCTTGATCTAGTCAGACCCACGGGTAGGTGAGGCAAAGTAATTTAGGAGTTGTTGGTGATTGTGGAGGGCGTAGTTTATTCTTTTGTTGGGTGAGATTGGAATTATCACAGTGTCGCGCTACCCATTGCATGAGCAAACTACTTATATTTCTATACTCAATGATAAAAACAAATCCAAAATGAAGCGTTAATTGGAAAACGAGAAAGTAGTAACTATAGTAGTAACTAATTGTATTGTAAGTAAGTACCTAGTTAGGCAAAATGAAAGGATCCTATTCTGAAAACCCAAATCCCCACTCATCTAGCATTTTATTTTATATTTTGTTTTTGTATAGGTAAGCACTATGTCGGTTACCTTGGTTCTTCTGCGGATATCCTCATTTCTGATTCTATCGCGCAAAGAAACTCCGAGCATTGCCCTTTCCATTGCACGTTGCGAATTGCACGTTCCACGTTCCTAGAGTGGGCGACCACGTATAGGAAAGCGCAGCGTGGGTCGGCCCCCGACTAGATGGACGGATGACCTCGTGAGGGTAGCGGGAAATCATTGGATGCGGTCTACACAGGATCGCACTTTGTGGCGAGTCATGGGGGAGGCCTATGTTCAGCAGTGGACGTCTGTGGCTGATAGATAGATAGGTAAGCTGGCCATTAGTCCTTTTTTTACGAGGCCTGAGGTATACTTAATTTGTCAGCTCGATCGCTTCTGCTATCAGTTACCTACTCATCTTCGAAGTTGACTGATGAATTTTTTTTTAAATATGTTTTCTTAACGCGTATCGTATTTGCATACCTTATTCCATTCGAGAATCTTAAAGTTTGCTTGTCTGTTAGGACTTTTTATGTTTTGAGTGATAGTTTAAGGTGAGTATTAAAACTCTTTAATTTATATTTTTGGAGCTGATTCTCATACAGTAATAGGCCATTAGTAATGGCCAAGATATTATTTTTAATTTTTCACTCACACGATTTTCCAAAAATAGTCATTTATTTATACCCACTTTCGGGAAATCTTGAGACAAAGTTAATATTTCTCAATAAACTACAGACTACAGACGTACATAATTCCGTATTCCAGATAAGCCTTTTTCAAAAGAAGCTTTAGTTTATTTCGCCTATGGAAGTCAACAAGGTGGGACGCGAATGCCTAATAGAATACTTACTCGTTAGAGGAAAGAGAGGAACTGTCAGATTCGGGAAGCGATTAACTTTATTGCTATCATTGTCATTAATGTATTTGTAACAATGAAGTTGTGTGCAATAAGATATAAGTAATTGACGACGCGTTTGGCTCGGTTTGTAGACACCTGCCTACTGAGCCGGCGGTCCCGGGTTCGAATCCCAGCCGGGGCAAATATTTGAGTGATGAACTCGAATATTTGTGCTTGGGTCATGGTTGTTCTATGTATTGAAGTATATATTTATCTATATAAGTACGTATATCGTTGTCTAGTACCCATAACACAAGCCTTCTTGAGCTTAATATGGGACTAGATTGATTTGTGTGGGGTTGTCCGATATTTATTTATTTAAGTAAAACAGTCACAAGTTCTGACTTTTTTAATCTAAATCTACAAAAATGTAATATTAAGACTATTTTAAATAAGAATTAAGCAAATTATAATTTTTACCAGCTTTAAGTATTAAATACCCCTGCGCATTCTTTAGATTTAAAATTGTAATATTTGTAATAAGTATGTTTTGTTAGATGAAGTGTGTTTGTTATTATTTTTAGTTTTATAATTATTTATTTTCTTATGACTTTGGTGCTGTTTGTTAGATCTCAATAAAATTTTCTTCCTTTCATTTATAATAGTACCTATACCAATACGTCTATGATTCACACCACAAACATCACCATTATTCAAATTATTAGGAATGAAGTCGACATCAGTCGTGTAGCTCTATACAGGTGTTAAATAGGTATTATAGATCTCATTGTTTTCAACACTCGACAAAAAGCTAACGAACAACAGCCCTGTTACTTCTTCTTCTACATTAATGTTGGAAACGTATCGGTTTGAACCAATTTCGATTTATTTTTGTAGATAACAAACAAAATTAAAACACAATTTACAAATATCTAAAACTCTTGATACTATTAAATTCATATTTATTCAGCGAATTGAAAATCACTAGTTTTTTTATCTAGGAGCGTCTAGGATTTCTTCGTGATAGTGGTTATATTATATATAATATATTACACAAGTTGTGAGTAGAGCAGCCCCGCGCACTGCGCAGCCCTGCGCGTGACACTGATATACGATCGCGCGGTATCGCGGTTATCTGCGCCCGCGCCGCCGCCGCGCCGCCGCGCCGCTTGTTAATTGTGCCGCGACACTCAAGTAATATATTCTCACCCGGGCTCAATAGGCTGCACTATATTATAACTAAGGCGGCTATAGCTTAGTTCTTGCCTGCATGTGAAACAAGAATGGAAAGTTATTATTTTATTATTTTTATTTTTTTATTTTATTTATTTGGGGCATCAACAGCAATACAATTTATAATAATTAACAATATAGTACAACAACAAAAGCCAATAAAAGATGTCCACAAAAATACAGTAAGCAGAACTAGTTACAAGAAAAATTAAACAAACATGGTATGCTGGTATGCTCGATCAGGTTAGTGCGCATGTGTGTGTGCGTGAGTGTGTGTGTGTGCGTGTGTGTGTGAGTGTGTGTATGGAAAAGGAAAGGGATATTGAATTAACTATTATCTGAGCTTAACATTAAAGAATGAATACGCTTCTTCAATGTCGATTTGGTACAGTCAAATAAGTCAATACTGCTAAACAGTTTATTATATTGTCTAAGGAACCGAATTAATGGGGAATTCTGTGCATAATTGGGGAATTATAACAATAGTAAGTCTATATATCAAGCAAATGCTAAGAAGTACCGACATCTAGGCTCCTACTTATCTAGTTCTGCCCATGCAGTGGGACCTAGCGGAGCAGAGTAACTTAAACTTAAGAGTGGATTTTACAATATTAAACACTTAATTTTAATTGTGTAGACACCATTTCGCGTTCGCATCCCTCGTGTAATACATTGTAGCGTTTGCAACCTACAATTTGTTTTGTCTATGATAGCTGAAATGATGTTCTGTATTTGTCTTAAAACAAAATAGGGACCACTAAGTATTTTAAGTTTTACGTGAAAATTATATTAAATAGATATACACATTAATTCAAGAACAGTTAAACAAGGCATTCGTTTTTTTTTAGGCTAAAAGTCCTTTAATTAATTAGTCATTTGTTTCAGTTATTTCAGTAAATATGAAATTAGTCTATTCGTAACGGAAAAACTCAACAGACACTTGTCGCAAAAAATAACAAAAACTGACACTTGCTGTTATTTTTTTAATTCATTAATAACGGGTATGTCCCCCTCTCTTGTTCACACACTCCTGAAGCCTAGAGTGCATCCTCTCGATCAAATTTCTGATGTTTTCTCCCAGGCACGTTTCAAAGCATCAATGAGCTCCTGCTGCAGGTTGGAAACCTCTTGCGGATGCTCTCTAACCCATCGCTTTAATTGGTCTCAGAGATGTTCAATTGGGTTTAAATCTGGACTATACGCTGGCCATGGTTAGGACTTGAATACGGGAGTTTTCCAGAACAGTCGAAGTTTCCTGAGATACGTGTTGACGGGCATTGTCTTGCATTAAGATGTACTCGGGGCCCACTCTTTGTGCGAACGGAATCACATGAGGCCTGATGACTTCGTTCACGTACCGTCGTGCTGCCACGGTACCCTGATTTAAGAAAACAAGCTGAGTTTTACCGTGTTAGCTTATTCCAGCCCAATATCATTACACTATTAGGACCACCAAAGCGGTCAATTTCCTGGATGCAGACATCAGAAAATCGCTCGCCTTGACGTCTCCATACTCTGATTCGCCGATCATCACTACAAAACTTCACTTTACACTCATCTGTGAAAAGCACCATACCCCATTGATTTATGCCCCAATCCAAATGTTGATGGCGCAAAGTTCATCGATTTGCACGGTGAATCCTTGATAGGGGAACTCCTACAACTGGTCGTCTGGACCGTTGTTGGTCTTCATGCAGTCGATTACGCATGGTTTGGTCACTAACACAAGTCCCCGTTGTCAGTCGTAGACGATTTTGCAACTTACGAGTCGTCACCGAACGCTCTCGTCGGACACTTAACCGGATGTAACGACCCTCTTGTGCCGTAGTCACATGCACTCTACCCGACCCAGGCCTTCCCATAGTACTGCCAATCTCTTGAAAGCGATTCCACACATTTTGGATGGCTCTGCGAGAAAATCGATCCTAACGCATCAGCTGCAGACCGCTGCGAATAACCCTCAGCAAACATTGTAACGGCTCTGGTGCCAGTAATAGTGTCCATGTGCCTTGGTTGTCGTGGCATTACTGGTACAGTATGATTAATTCGCCAACAGATGAACAGAAATTAGCTTTGAGCAGAATAAAGAAATCGTTTTTTTTGTTTGGATTAATTTCTGGTCTGCTATGAGACTTAAACAACATTATGAATAAGGTGGTTACTGAAGGATGCGGGACATTATTAATTAAAGCCAGTTATTAATTAGTATATGTCTAATAATTAACAATAAAACGAAAATATATAAGTGGCCCTTATTTTGTTTTGACGAGTATACATTAATTCTGAATTCAGTTTGTTAATTACATCATATTATATAGCATCTTTTAGAATCATCAGCACACATCTAGGGCTTAGCTCATGTTAAGACTCTAATTGATTTTTGTACAATTGTCCCCATATACAATTTTTTTTTTTTTATATTAATAGGTAATATATACCTATAATATAAAAAAAATATTTTATCCAAGAATCATATCATCACTAATCATAATAATAAGAAATTCTTTTTTTGCTGAACATCTCCATTGGCGATGTAAGGTTCGTGTGTCATGTAAACCTAAACAGTCACATGCAAGAGGATCTAAGTATTACGTGAGAAATCACGTAATGGAACATAACCTAACAAGAAATTGTTGGTAAGTTTTTTGCATCAGGAAATCAGCCCCGCGCGGCTTCATTGATGCGGCGGTCCCTGTCCCTGCGGCAGGCAGGAGCAGCGCCGGCGCAGCCCACGGCCCACATGTGGGCAGCGAGGAATTCGCTAACGAGCCCACTTCCCGCCGCCTCATTAGACCACAGCCATTAGCGACACCGATTAAGTTGCAGGTGTCAGGGGTCATAAAAAAGGGGACATTACGGCTTAGCTAAGCTGCAGTGACATTGTGTACTGTCACTGCAATGTCTCCTACTTTGGACTTATTTTTCAGAACTGTCCGTTTGCATAGTTCCCACGGTGTCAGGAGGAGAACTCCTTGGGGTTTGGGTTTGGCTACCACTGTACTGTTATCATCATCATTGTCTTAGATGACGTAACTTTATACCTGATTATTGAGCCTTCCATTGACAACATTGTTAGTGGGAACTCCTAGCGATGATACGACATCACATACTTATCTAAGCGAGCACGATGTAGAAAAGTGGCCACATGTTCTCCCTGGTCGGTAAATCACGTCCTGTCACATTATCGCATCAAGCCCGCCCCGCGTCGTTAGTCACCGGCTTGATGTCGCCGCAGTGTGACAGGCGGCGCGGCGCGGCGGCTGCAGCGGGCTCATTAGCGGCGCCGCGCGATTAACCGCCGCGGCGCGGCGCGAGTGTAACGCGACCGTCGCAAAAACGTAGGAAGCGGCCGCAAACAAACCGTTAAAGCCAGCGAGCCGCGCCGGCGCCGCCCCCGCCCGACCCACACGACTCTTCTAATTATGTCATATTTTTTACATATCCTAAGTTTTTGTACAAAATTACATTTGTATAAGTACAATACAAATATGTTTTGCTTTATTACACAGCAACATTATTTTACAGTTACGTAGCAAAATTTCAAATGTGCTAAAGTTAGAATGAGTTATAGTGGAGCTTGCAATCTCACAATTATTAGCAGCTAAACGGTAGATCATATAATAGCAAACTCCGCAGCACGCGGAAGTGGCGACCTTGCATCCTCGCTTCGCTTGGAGCAGCTCGTAAAACATTTGTCCCTCACCGCGCCAGCAATCCCAAATAAACGTGTTGCTCCAGCGCGCTGCGCGGGCGCGGGTTCCCACGGGCCGCGGCCGCGGCCGACGCGCATTCCGCGTTTCCGCGCCGCATTATTCCTGCGCCCGCGCCGAGGAATAAAACACTCCCGCGCTACCCAAGCTACATTGTGTGGCGCGCAAGGAGCTATTAGGTACATTAGATTATTCATGTACATACATGTGTTTTATATTTTATAGGTATACCCGGATTTTCCTGGCTTGGCCCATGCCCCAACTTATTCGTCGGGTACTGTGGATGAAAACATATTCGGCCATCTTTCTTCATAAACAATAATGTCTGCCCATACCCATATACAAAAAGAAGAATAAATAGATTATGAGGGCGTAGTGCGTAATGATACTCGCATTTAGTTATGACTTCAACATTAAGCTGAATAAAATGCATGAAAAGTTTTAATTTGCATGCTCTAATGGGTAGATTATGCGACTCTACGAAAATTGTAACATCTTCACCAATGTGAATTTTCCATAATCGTGCAATAAAGAAAATTTCAATTCATTTCAATCTGCCGATCCTATAGTTGTTGAAGTTGAAGCCTAGGTAGGTAAGTACATCTTTTTAGCACGGGTTTGCTTGGTTGGTTGTTTGTTATAGCCAACTGAAAATGGACTTCGTGCCTATTCTGGAAGTCACGGGAAAAGTAGATAAATTTAGATTTTAAAACGTTACCGAATCAAAACATATTAAGAGCATTTCACAAAAAGTTTGTACAAAATTACGACGTCAATTAATGTTTAACTATATAATCTTAGTGATTTCCAATAAGTACATTGATTTCAGATCATAATTAAAAATATAAGCATAATAACAGAACCTTAATTATCAACCATAAGCCATGAAATTGAAATAAAATTACTAAAATAATTGGTAACGAAATAGGAAAAACATATAACAGAAAAAAGTTTTCAACGTACCAGTCTTTGGCTGCTAATGTGTTTTTATTAATTTAACCTCAGGCGGATTCCTGGCGCGCCCCGCATGCCGACGGCTCGTCGCTAAACGAATACTATATGTAATGTATCTAGTACCAACTTGTACATCCCTGACATCCCTGCGCATGATCTATGAATCGTTATATCATTGCAATTCCTGGATATAACATTATAAATTCATCATTTCCTACTGACTTCTCTTATGTGACGCGATAACATAACATAAACAATAATAATCGCACCTCAACCTTATCCCCGCAACGATGAACTTCACTCAACAATCAGTTAGTCGATAATTTGTAAAGATAAAGATGTCACGTCAAATATGATAATTTCCAACATTTAGCCAGTAAGTGCTGTGCAGTCATTTTCTACAACCTTTCTACATATTTGTTTCACCTGTCGCGGCCGCGGTGTAACGTCTGCTATCATCAAATCTTACAAATATAGTATTTGACCCAATGTCCCGGGTTCCGATCGAGTTGAAATATTTAGTAAGTACCGATTTTTATTCGTGGATATTTTCATCTAGACGGCGATCTTTAATACTGACGAATATGGAAAAAATATTGATTGTATACTTACTATGAAAATTATTTAAAATAAACAAATGAATACACCCTTTAATTTGTTTATTGTTTTCATTCTGAAATGAACATAAAAAATATATATTTATGTTGATTAACATTTAAACGTTGACAGTAACATCGATATATTTATTTGTCGATAAAATATTTTGATACATTACTTTAGTATCGGTGCCCCGAGTTAGCACAGGTATGGTTATAAATAAGTTTCGATAAAGTATTTTTTTACAAGCTTTTATTTAACTTGCATTGTAGGTATGTATGTATGTTTAAAGTATGTTTGTTCGGGTGAAATCTTGCAACTCAATTTTGAAGCAGATATCGTCAACCGATTGAGCTGAAAATTTGCATACTTACTTAACTTCGATGACAATACAATAATATGGTACATACCATGGGGCTGATCTGATGATGGAGCCAGAAGGTGGCCATAGGAACTCTATAATAGAAAAAGCAATCCGGTAGGAGTCACTGAGACAATTCTAAAGAGACTTTTTGACAGAAAATTATTTTTACTTTTTTTGCTGACTGTACCAATTCCACGATATCAAATTATTGTCACGTCAACTATATATACACGCCAAGTTTCATGTTTATACGAAAATTAGAACCACATTATTATTACGGACACCTATACGTTTGGTTCATTCATTGATTAAAGCACTTACCTACATACATATATATCTACCTACCTGTCCCGGGGCCCCAGGGGTGGGTATTTGTTTTAAGGCGCCGGGCTATCGGGTCTATCGCTCAATCAGCTGGGTGTAGGGCACCGAGACATCACCACAATTACCTGCTTAGTATTCCCTGCCGGTGCCGGGCGCGCCGCTCACCGCCGGAGCAGTTGTGTGCTTTACGATCGACAAACAACTGCCTCAAACGACGGTCTTAATGAAGAAGACATTTAAACAGAATGGAACGGCGTGAAACGATCGGTGTTTCGTTTCATTACAAGTTCATTAAGTTAGCTGTTAGGAACTGTCTGTTAAGGATACCTTCTGTTTAGTATACCTACATATAATAGCGGTGTGTACCTACTTCTTTTATAGCAAAACGCTTCACTGAATGCTTCAGTTCATAGAATTTTAATTTCATAGACAAATTTTTCCTCGGAAGTCATACATTTTTCAAAAATCTTGAAAATGTCAACCTTAGATTACTTAGGTTATGTTAGGTTTGTGTTCAAACATTCCAAAATATTTTATGGTTTCAGAAAAAGACGTCTTAGATGAAACTAAGTTTCTATGAAGTATCAATTCGATGAAACGTTTCTCTATAAAACAAGGGCAAACCGTATAATAGCATGTAAACCATAAACCCATTTAAAGTAGACAGATTCTTACAATTAATTTGAATAATTTTTAAATGAGTTGTATATAATACATATATAATTTACACCCTGGCTCCATATAAAATGAATGCGACTCAGGATAATGACTCTTTCAAAGCTACGGCTTCTCAATAAGCCAATAAATATTACCAACGACAGTCTGGTGTGACGCGCTATTAACCACGGCATATACCTACTTACCTTTAGGTATTTCTAGTCAAGGCCTTTCAATTTTTATTTATTGATGTTTATGCATACGCATTGCGCATCAACCTACCTCTTGATTGATAATTTGACAGTTTGATTTAAGACATGAAAAACATACAGAACGTTTATAATTTATTGACGTTTATGCAGTTACTTGAATAAGTGTAGGACATTGGATCTCAGGAAGATAAATTATAAGGTGTATAGAGGTACGTACTCCAATCATTAACTATTATACTATATAGTCTAGCCGTAGAAAAGGCGACTAATTCAAAATGCTTATGACCCAGATTGATGTTGGACGTTTCAGTTCCCGAGAGGAATCCCGTGAGTGGAGTGATCGTGTATTAATAGCTCGTTTACGTTTACACGACAAATTGTGAGTGGCGAGTGTCGCCGTCGTGGTATCGCTTTCGGGTCATTAACGCGCCGTTAGCGTAAATTAAGCGTCGTCGCGCGCGCCGGCGCAGGCTACTCCTCGTCCTCGGGACAGGGGATCAAGTTAGCTTTCGCCGATGTCATTATTTATTCCAGTATGAACTGAAGAAGGATGTATCGCTTGTCTGTAAGAGGATGTAGGATGTTACGCTGCGCCAGTACATTACAACGATCATCATCAAGTTCCACAAACAGACATGGTATCAAAACAAATTAAGTAGCATCTCCGCAGACCGGGATTTTCTGATGCTGCAACAATGCTGGATGAACGTGGATGTTCACACTCGAATAATTTGTACTGGATGGAGTACCTTATGCTTTCATTTCATTTTAGATTCTAATACTACTAGAACAATAGTACCTACGTACTTGTGAAAAAACATTTCATAGCCGGAAACGGAAAGCGGTGTTAAAAAACAGCGGGGATTTTTCAGGATTAAGTACAATTTTTCCAAAGTATTAAGTAGGTAGATGTACCTACCTAAATTTATATTTGTGCCTGCTTGCCATTAGCTACTCCTCTAGGAATCTATCTAGGTACATTGTAATCGTATGTAGGTACGATATCAATAACAAATAAACTGAAATTATATGTATAATGGAAGATTTTTGTTAGCGCGCCTGCTCCTTTGATTGGACTACCTACCGAATGGACATAACTGTGAGCGCGGTTAGAAGCTCTTTACGAGCCCATTGTCTCGCTCGTGCGGCGCCTGAGTAACGCCGCGGCGACTATGTCCGACGCCTAATTTAGCCTATTGAGTGTCGCTGCAGTGCGCAGTGGCCAATAATAGCACAATAGACACGTGTCGACGTGCCGCCGCGGGATACTTATAGGTAGGTACTTACAGCACCAGCACCGCCGCGCGAGTCATGTGCGCGGGCGCAGCGCATCCGCGGGCGACGCACTTGAGAGTTAGGCATAGGCATTACCTGGTTGAAAAGCCTATTGTCAATGAATTAAACCAGTAACGTAGCTAACAATGCTCATGAAAACAGCAATATGAGTTTTGTGTGAAGTAGGTATTATAACTCAAATGTCACAATAATGCCATGCAAATTATGGTCATTCATCAGTTATGTTATGTCAATTAGTTATTTTATTACTCGCCTACGCAGTACCTACATCATTTCGTAGGTCGATATATAACTATGTTTATGAAAGAGATACCTACAAACCGCCTACGCAGTACCCACATCATTTCGTAGGTCGATATATAACTATGTTTATGAAAGAGATACCTACAGACAGACACATACCTACGTGATGCTGAGGTACCTACTCAAATACACTAACAGACTTCAAGCAGATTGGCCCTACATAATGTGACACCCTTATTTTTTGTCGGAGTTTAAAAACAAACAATCGTAAAAGTTTATAAACCTATAAATAAAATAAATATGTATGTAATTAATGTGCAGGTATATAGGTACCTACACTGAATATTTATAGCATTTGTTAATAGTTTAATTTAATATATTTGAGATAATTAATGCAATCATGCATCGTGTAAAAGCAAGAATAAAGCAGAGAAGTCAGACATGTACAAATTAGTTTTAAAATGAAGTGCTATTATGCACCGATACCGGCGCGCATCCAAGCAAATAAGTACAACGATTTACTTGACACGTCCTCCAGCTCGTAACAATAAGTAGTGTTGTCTGCAGGCGGCCGGTGGCCGGTGGCATCACTCCCAGCGCTACCATTTAGGTACCTGATAGATATTGAAACCAGCTCTTTAGCGTGGGTACCCTTGCTGTAGGAGAGGGTCCTACTAGCTATGATACCAATAATATAGGTCTTGCAGGTTACCTAAACTTGACTCTAGCTACTTTAAATTGCGATATTATATGAAATATCATGTCCATCTCCGTAACCATTGACTGCATAGATTTTTCATTTATTATTTATTATCAAGTGTAATACTTAAATTATTCCCATACAACGAGTCCGGTGTCCTGTAAATATTCAATTAGAGGCAGTGAATAAAGTCCCCGCGGCGACCGTGTCGCTCGCCGTCGCTAAGTATCGCCCCAGCGACTTAAATTAACTCGCTTTATTTACGAATATTAGGTGAAAGTACCGTCTCCGTAACGCCAACCTTTTCATTAGTGGACCCCTGAGACAAGTGCCACGGTTAAAGCCTTTAATTATGTAGCGTATTCGAGAAACAGAAAACGCTGTTTACCTACGTAGCGTAGCAGAGCTGCCTGCGCCTACCCTACCATAGTACACTCCAGTCAGTGTCACCACAGAATAGATAATAGTTGGTACAAGTTATACAAGTATAGTGTCACTCCCATTCAATTTGATCTCCAATAGTAGATATACATCTGTTAGCGAGAAGTGATCCCACAATACAATTATGACATATAACACTTTATATTAATCTCGCGGTTTTTACACATAATTTACCCTTAATTTGGCAATGTGCCGGGATCAACCAACTCTTTGACCATCTTTTTCTACTTATTTTTATCAAATTACGATTTCAAACTAAATATACCGGTCCGGTTGTGACTGTTGTGAGTTGAATAAAAAACATGGCGATTTAGGGTTAGGGTCGTAGGGACTAGGACTATTAGGGTAGAGTAAGTTAGTTTGAAAAATGACTATTACATACGTCCGCGAAACCTCGTAATCGTATAATACCTTAGTAAACACAATGACTTTTTAATAATGACTAGGTAGGCAGTATGTCTTGGTTGCACGATTGTCATATAGCAAAAAGCCGTTGTTGTACAATGAATAGGTAGGTTTTGGGCCATATTGCATTATGCCTTGGCTTGGTCGTAAAATTACACATTATGTATTTTGTCTAGATAGTACAACGTCTTGGAATAAAAGCGTCTAGGTAGCGACACGTCGTGATCGCACAACGTCCATGTTATAAAAGATAATGAATTGAATATTTGTACAAAAGCAGTGGTTGACATGAAGCAGGCAAATAATATTTTAACAAAAAGGCATCCAACTCAATTAAATATTATCCTGATTAAGACGAAATTTGACAAAACAACAGCTTGATGACTGTTTATTTGTCATTAGATTATGTCGGCGTTTTGCAACCGCGACTTAATAAATATTTAGCTAAATGCTTATTTTGTAATTTTACTAGGTATCAGTATGTTCTGCTTCTGCTACTAATAAGTCGATTTGCTATAAGCACAAAGAGTCAAAGACCTCCTACAACTAAGTCCAATTTTGTACCCAGTCATAATATTACGGCATTTTATGTGCTTGGACATTTTGCCACCGTGACCTAACAAATATTAGACCTTCTTCTTACATGAAATGAAATGAAATGAAATGAAATAATTTATTCAGTAAGTAGGCCACAAGGGCACTTTTACAAGTCAGATTGTGAATCTACCGGCATTTCGCAAGAGGAGACCGCTGTTGAGAAGAAAGCCGAAAGAAACTCAACAGTAAGTCATTTTTTCGTAAACAATACTTAGAACAATTAATTACATTACATTAGTGTTATAACTATAACTAATTATTACATGCGTACACGTATAGGAGATATATAGATACTCCAAATCAATGTTAGGTAGGAATATTAAAATAAAATTTTAACGATCAATTTAAAATATTAAATATACCCAGAGATGTATAAAGTCTCTAGGTGTCACAACATGCAATAAAATATAATTACTTAATTAATTTAATTCCACAGAGATGTATAAGGTCTCTCGGCGTCAATGTGAATAATTTACAATAGACAATAATTATTAAACCTAAATTTCTTAGAGATGTATAAGGTCTCTAGGCGTCACAATATACAAAAAAGAAAAAATAAATAATGATAATAATAATATGCTTATAGTTAAATTTCATTCCTCAGGGATGTATAAGGTCTCTGAGCGTCATTATTCAGTTCAGTACACTAAGTTTATTAGAGATGTATACAGTCTCTAAATAAAAAAAAATAAAAAAATAATAACTTCAATCGAGTACAGGATGAAGTCTCTCACGTCAATTCACTAAACGCTGGTAAGCAGTTACTACACAACTAATTTGGCCCTTGCTAGTGTGAACAGACATAGTCATTCTTCGAATTAGTTCTCCGCCAGCCTCACCGTCACCGCGCCATCTGTTAGTCTTTGTTCTCCTCACGCTCATGGCTGGCCGGATTTTAACCGATATTGGTAGCTGCACATCCAAAGCTGATTATCGGATACTTTAACCCTACTAAGGTAAAGAAAAAAGTTTTAGGTACCCTGACGAAGTTGGGCACCTCCTAGAGGTTTGTTAATCTATACCGTGTCGACTGCCGATTGGATTTCGCTCACAGATAAGACACTACATGGATTAAAGTAAATGCCGGTAACGCGGGCGAATTCTTTCATAAATTACTTACTTCCAGTTTAATCAGATACTTATTAATATGTACTTAGAACTCATAGTCTAAGATCCCGCATACTTACGTGTGTAGTAGGTTCCCTCATCGGATACGAGTATGTAAATGGGAAATTAGTCTAAAGAACTTGGTGTTGGTAATATAATGGTACCAGGTACCTGTTACTAGATTATTGAAAGCTTTGTTGCCTTGCCTTGTTTGCAAAATAAAGTCTGAATCTTAGAATTACTGATACTTAAAAATACCCCATTAGATTTATTTACTAGGGAATTAAATTTAACTTAAATTACCCCAGGCGAATGATGGGCGAAATACAACGTTTTTTTATTTTTATGAAACAAATAAATGACGTTATCTAATTGTATACTAAGGTATTACTCTCTATTTTCTCTTTTTGCTAGCACAAAATAAATTCATCAACATTGATATTAGACTTGAGAAGGACTGCATACTCCTTAAATGAATTAGTCAGGGAAAGGAAATCATAGGACATGAACATGACGCGGTGTAAGTAGGTACAGAATAAAACTACAGGCGAGTTTTCAAAATGTATATTTAAATAATGCGTCTACGTCCAGGGACGGGCGGAGGGGTCCGGTGCCCGCCGCCGGCCGCGCGGCGCAGACCACGCTCGGTCGATCAGGCCTGAGATTATCTTATTTGACAAATATTCATGTTGTATTAGACGAGACGTCGCGAATGCGTTCGATACTAGACAAACATGGCCACTGACCCATCCCCGGCTGCAACAGCTGCCCGAGGTGCCGCGCGGCGGCGGCGCCGGCGCCGGCCGGTTGTAGTGTGAACAAAACCATCTTCATGTTAAGAAATAAACTTCAGTTTACATTGAGCCCTAATGCGCACGCGGGTGCTAAGCATCCGGTTACAGTAATATCCTTCAGTCGAAACCTCAAAATGACCTATTGAAAGTTTATTCTAGACAATTTTATGAAAACTTCTATACTTATGGTATAGATAGCTTATAATCTTTGCATTTTAAAACGCCATAGTGAGCGGAGAGATATACCTAACATTTATTCATGATGATAACTAATTGGGTTTGATTTGCGCCTTTTATCTAAGATGAACTTCCAATAAGTCTCTCACATTACGAGGTTCATAGTATAGAACTCGTTATAAATGTTGTAATTTTTTCAATTATTTTTCTAATGTTATAGATCCCTACAAAACATATTTTTTCTGAAATATATTATGACAAATTATTTAGGTAGGTAAATAACACAGGTTCCGAAATGGGTAAGTTAAGCATGTATGCATTCGCTACTAGCCAACTACTCGTAATACACGTGGAGTACATACACGGGCAGACGGGGACACGTGGTGCGGGGCGGCTGGTCTACGTATGTTACGTAGATACATTGTAATGTTATTGCACGTCTATGTACAGCCTGTAGGTAGGCACGGGCTCCCGGCGACGACTGACATATATATTCTAAGTGTTTTACATGAAATATTTAAGAAAGAAGGCCCTACTGAAATGTTTTTATAAAGAAAAAATATGTTCAATTTCGCATTCGGAATGAATAGGATTGAAATATTATGATTCGAGCGCTCGCACGGCGTCGCAGAATTATTTATGTTTTGATAAACCAAGAATGTAAATAAGCCAAGAACGCACATTAAAACTGACTTTGGAGTAATTACATAGGTCCCATGTAACTGTGCATGTGTCGAGGAGTTCGGAGTCTCCCACGCGGCGGCGGCGGCGGCGGCGGCGGGGCGGTCCCACGGCGCGCGGGCCCGGCCGACATCACTCATCCTCCGATCGCATTACCGCGCACTGATACGGCGAGATAGCATCGAACACGCGATCTGATGCGGCGCGCCATGACTCGCCCGAACTAATGATACCGCGTGGAAGCTCGCGGACCTGCGCCGTGAGACGAGTCTAATCACTCTAAATAATCGCTACATTTACCGTTGCTTGATTGTTGACGAAACCGCAGCGAGAGCTCCGAAAAATGAATGCTGATGTCGCGCCGGTGCCCGTGCCGCGCGCGACCGACTCGTGCGCGTCACCTATCATCACATATCGTCTAACCTAGACTAGCCTAGTACATCTATGTTCTATAGTATGTACATATCGTAGTTCTAGCTATCGCTAAATAAGTACGCTATCTAAATATTTATAAGGGTAGTTCAGAAGGACATATTTACATGGTCTAGCCGACCTACTGGGCGGCGATGCCGCCGGCGCAGCGCAGTGAACGACCGTCTCAAGGTGAAGCCGCCGACCGTCACATTAGCGACTGAAACAAACGCGGAGAACGCGCCGTCCCGTCACTAAATTTGCAAAGATTTATTGCAGCGCGCGCGAAGCACTTTAGAAATGATAATAATCACGCGAGGAAACATAAGTTAAAACATCTGGGGTATAAACACTGCAGCGTTGTTATAATGCGCTTATAAATCTCTCCCCGAGTCTAATTCGAAACCCGATGGATGCGCGCGCGACGTTTCAAAGCTGTTAAATTTATTCTTCACATGGCGGGTGACAGAATCGTATAATATAATCGCCGCATCGCGTTTCGATAACTTCAATATTTATAACCTAGGGTAGCAGGACAAAAACCCTCATTATCTGGCAATTTACGATCGCAGTGTGCACTGCCACCTGCGCGGGCGCCGCCGCGCATCCATACTCGTCACTCGTCACCGTCGGCAGCGACCGATCGCGCTGTTATTTATGATGAACTCGCCCGAGCCGCGGGCGCAGGCCGGCGCGCGTCGCTTCGTGGACCAAACTGTTAACTGACGTGAAATGGAGCTGTTCCTCGAGGGTTCCTCCCGAGCAACTCTTGCATAGATTATACAAAAGCGGTATTTGTGGTCTTATACCCGGAATATGCGACGAGCACAGTTTTGAACTAGCACGCGCCACTAAAAATCTCTCACTGCCTACTTGAGTTAATTACAGTTTGATACTATATCTTTTCTTTCCAAATATTAAATGAAGACGAACGAGCAGTGTTCGAAAGCAACTGCGAGTAGGTACCTACTGCGATACGCGCCGTCGGAGAACTCCCTATTCGGAGCGGTACATGATTGCACTTTACAATTATACCGTGTCATAGTAATATATATATACTTACAAGAAATCGGTTCCGATGCCCTATTTACAACGCTTTAAATATCCATAACACTATCGCACATAGAAACACAATCGGGGGCAATGTTCAGAGTTCTCGATGTGTGTCTTCAGCGTGGAACGACGAGTACCTATATAACTATTAGGCACGGGAACTAAGACGCCACCAACTGGTGGCTGTACTGCCGGAGGGAGCCGGGCGCCCGCGCTAGCCCGGGCTGGCGGCGGCCGGGCGGCGAGCCGGACGCCCCCGTTAGTCCGGGCCGGGCGCCCGCGCTAGCGAGCCGGACGCCCCGTTAGTCCGGGCCGGGCGCCCGCGCTAGCGAGCCGGACGCCCCGTTAGTCCGGGCCGGGCGCCCGCGCTAGCGAGCCGGACGCCCCGTTAGTCCGGGCCGGGCGCCCGCGCTAGCGAGCCGGACGCCCCGTTAGTCCGGGCCGGGCGCCCGCGCTAGCGAGCCGGACGCCCCGTTAGTCCGGGCTGGACCGGCGCGCCGGGGCGCTAGCGGGCGCCGGCCGGCTCTCAGAACCAGTACAGGTCCTTGGACGTGTCTTGAACCTGTGCCTCCAGACCTGCAACAATAACAAACGAACGTTAATGTCGACTTCATTAGATTAGAGATATTTATAACATTAGGTACCTAGGCTTACAATATAATAGTATTTTATGCAATCGTTGCGCAATAAAGGTTCTTAAAGTCGAGTATACCTAATTGCCTGTGTTGGGAGGCACCGCTCTTCCTTAGGTTATTACATGAAATAAAGTTAAGTATAACTATAAATTAAAATTTGGCGAAACGTTACAGATGGGAAACAAAAATTAGTGTTTCAGATAGGTAACCATCTAATCCTGATCACCTTTCAGAGCAGATCCGACTCGGCCGGGTTAGGTTAGGTTAGTTTTTTTTTTTTATATATATCCCTAAATAAACGCTCCTTAATGTGCGGTAGTCATTATTGGCTATGCATTACTTAAATATGCTTTACTTTTAAATAAATAGATGCACGCCACAAATATAAATTGTAGTATATTTAGTAACATTTTGAGTGCAATATTTGCTGTGCAATCAGTAATTTTGATATAAATTTTGATTATTTTTGCATAGAAAAAGGTATTTTTTTGACGTACGTTTAAATACCTACCTGCTACCCATTTATTTCTAGATACATAAGTAGGTATCAAGCATTACTTTTTATTCCAGATAATATGACACTCTGCCGGGGACGTGGGAATGCCCAATTGGTATCGCAGGGAGCACATCAAAATCTATAAAATAGTAAGTTTCAAAACACCCGGGAAATATTCCGAGTAGAATTACTAAATGACTGTAGGTATTACTGCCATGTCTTCTTTACTAAAGCCAGATCAAGTGCGAAGCAATCACTGTAGGTGGTTTGCACCGCGAGTGCCGTCCGGCGTCCGAGTCCGGCGTCCGAGTCCGGCGTCCGAGTCCGGCGTCCGAGTCCGGCCAGCGGGCAGAGACGGTATCTGCGTGGTCTACATGTTCGTGTCGGAGACGGATCCGTAACAAACATTTTGGTGGATGAGATTTATTAGAACGGGGCGGCTGATTGTTATAAATAAATGATGTCGCGGGCGATAGCATCGGTCGTGCTGCGTCGTGCGGCGTCGTGCGGCGTCGGCGCGGCGCGGGGAGCACGACCTAGCCGTCAGCGTCGTGTCAAAGACATGCACGGTTAGAACTGTTCAGCCCAAACCGAAAGGTAAACACATCGACCGCTATTATTTTGAAGCAGTAAATTTTGCGGATCATCATATCATGATTCACCTTTTTAGTTCTTTAGCTCATAGGTACCTAAAAATATCCTGCCCGTAATGAATACTAATTTTAGCAGAAAATATCAATAGAACATCTAGTAGGACAAGCCAGCCTGAACTGGGGAGCGAGGGAGGGGGAGGGGCGCGTCACGGGCGAAACCGCACGGCTTGATGATAAATAGTTAATTGCGGCGCGCGAGCACGCGGCGAAGATAATTGACAGGAGCTCGTGATTTAGTGGAGGGCGGGGCGGATCGATGGCCGGAGCAGCGGTCAGCGCGCGCGGATTGGCCGGCGCCGCCCCGCCCCCGCGCCATCGCGGCCGGCGCGCCACCGCCGCCGGACTCTGCGCGCCTGGTCGCCGCGCGGCGCACACATGCCGGACAATCAATACTGACTGGACTTTGAGCTAATTTAACACAATACCATTTCTCAAAAATATTTGTACAAAATGTTCGACCACGTCGATGTCACCAGGCTGCTGAAGGATGTTATGATCCTATATGCTGAAGGATGTTATGACCGAATTCCAGACTAAGTTAGAGGTATCCAATAATACCGTAATTGAGTTGCGTTCCGAAGTATAGCGTTATTACGTAACGCTATATCTGAATGTAGGTCAAGTGACACCTCTAAGATAGTCGCGTGTCACGGTGCGCAGAATGTGATCGGCGGTGATCGGCGGTGTTAACGCTGACGCCGTGGAATCGCATGCGTCGCTGGTTGCTGACCAAGCGCCGCCAACCCCGCGCCCCGCCGCTCGCTCGCCTGCTCCAGCGGAGAGGTCGAGCACGTCACGTGTGAGTACGTCGACCAAGAGACGTGTTTACGCCGATATTGTAAAGCGCCCAGCTGCTCCGAAATCCAGGCAGCCGTCATCTCAGGGGTTGCAGGAACCCGTAAAAAAGGACCTGCCAATGCCGGCTCCAAGAGAGTCCCGATGCGACAAAGATGGCTTCATGAAGGTCGAAAAGAAGAAGAAGAAGCCAGCCTGTCGAAATCAGTGCGGTACCACACCGACTGGACTGGACCTAAACATTTGCTGCGTCCCGCTCTACCAACGACGCTGCTCTAGGTGTCCCGGCTACATTACACTACGAAGGCTGAAGATATCGTAGAATATGTAAGGGCGAAGTCCGGTGTCATCCTGAGGGTCGTAAAATTGGAGTCTCGCCACGACGTGAGTTTTAATTCCTTCGTGCTGAGAGTTCCGACGGACCAACTAGCGACCTTCACAAAGGAAGAGTACTGGCCGAAGGGTGTCATGTTCCGGCGTTTCCGTGGACGGCTACCTGACACTTCGAACACGCGTAACACGTCGCTGTTGAAAAATGTGACCTATAGTCTAGTTACTTATATTTTTATTATTTTGTATTTGATATGTATCTGGGGGCACGGTAGTGCCCCCGCCAAGACGAACAAAAAAGAGGCGGGGCACTACCTACCTTTTCTCGAACCGTTTCGTCTCATTTTCAAACCCTCATAGCTTCGTCCCAGTTAACACCAGAGCGCCCAAATTCACAGGTTAAAATGCAGTTAAGGAACCTTCTGCTGCACCTACTCTGTATTAAGTTAGAATTTTCATCAATTTCACTACCCAAAGGTTGTCTGGAAGAGATCGCTTTTTAGCGATAAGACCGCCTGTTGTCTACCGTTATTTATAAATTGTATTTGTCTTGTTTCCTTTTGTAAACTTTTATTGGTGTGCAATAAAGTATTGTATTATTATTATTATTATTAAGGAACATATAAAATGTACTAAATTTCACTGATGTAGGTTTTATACTTTAGGTTTTATTGGTACCTAAAATACGCCGATTTTGCCACTCACTTATACACTGACGTATCAAAACCTCTGGGGTACTTCCCGATGACCTAGAAAGCTGAAATTTGGTATGTAAGCTAGTATTAGTACACAAACAACAAAATAATTCTTAAACTTGGCACTTTTACCCCCCAACCCCTTAACCTAGGGGATGGAAGTTTGTATGAGACTTCTGCAAATTTTGATACTAGAGGTCTGACAATTGATATAGGGACTCCTTGTTATAAATAAAACACATAATATTCTGGGATTTTTAGAAAAGCACCCTCCCACCCTTTAAATAAGGGGATGGAAGTTTGTATGGGGTTCCCATAATAGGGGATAAAAGTGTATATTATATATGGGGCTAAACGTAAGTATTTCTTAAATACACAATTATTACTACTTCTGTATCTACACTTTGACTTCGTATTTTAAATCTGGGGGCACGGTAGTGCCCCCGCCAAGACGAACAAAAAAGAGGCGGGGCTCTACCTACCTTTTCTCGAACCGTTTCGTCTCATTTTCAAACCCACCAACAGCCCAAAAAAAAAAAAACTAGCGCACCTTACAAAAAGAAATGAGATCCCACCAAAACATTTCATGTAAAATTGGCGGCCAAGACTCACATGCTCATATCATAACGCTTTCGCTGTAAAAAGTTATCAGATCCCAGGAAAAGCCAAACCCCTAAGCCCTGACTTTACTAACCCTACACCTTGGTTTCAAAAGTATGGCTTGGCCGTTTCATAGTACCGTAAATAAGTCCAACGGACCGTCTGGCGCATTACGGTTTATATTTACGGTAACCTATGAAACAGCCATGCCATACTTTTGAAACCAAGGTGTAGGGTTAGTAAAGTCAGGGCTTAGGGGCTTGGCTTTTCCTGGGATCTGATAACTTTTTACAGCGAAAGCGTTATGATATGAGCATGTGAGTCTTGGCCGCCAATTTTACATGAAATGTTTTGGTGGGATGTTAGTTTTAAGGTATGTACCTATCTATGGGCCACAGTTGCCTGAAATAAATGTTTTCATTCATTACCGGTAGCGACCCATCACCTAACCGTTAAGTAGTTATAGGTACCTTCCATCATCAGCTCAGCGTGGAGGGATGATGACTATCAGACGCAAATACATGAACAATTTTATACTAATCGTGGACAAACAGACGTACATAACGGGTCAAACTGAGAACCTCCTTTTTTTGAAGTCAGTTAAAATTATGTTTGTTTTGGCAGTAGAGTATAGACTTTTACAGACTTTAATAATGTACATTATCTTTATAATTATTGAAGTCAGTAACTACATATATGCCAGACAAAATACTGGAGTCATCCTACTTATATTGCTTACTTTACAATTTGCTTTACAACAATAGGTATACGTACTATTATTAAATCAATTGTTTTTCCTACCAAAAATTTAAAAAGTGATTGGTTGAAATGTACCTATATAAAATAATGAAATTACATATTTTTATGAATGATTTATGACTTCAGTATTTGATAAGTCTATATATTGTTATATTCCACTCAAGAAAGTAATCATTAATGACAGTTGAATGAGGTATCATCACCGGCCACTCGTGTTGCACGTCGCGACGCGACAGGCGACAGCCGACAGGTTTCACGGAGACATGCTCACACGAGGCGAGGAACTTGCCGTGATCTCAAAAATGCGTACCTTCCTAATGGGTAACACCTTTTTTTTTTTATTCAAGCAGTAACATGATAGGGGAGAGTAACCTATATTGAACCACTTTTGACATTAAGTCACATTTCTCCAAATTCTTTAGAGATATACTAATGAAACATTACGCTACATGTAGCTTTATTTAGTATCTAGATAATACCAGTCTGTTAATATTATATAGGATAATCGCAACTAGTCAAAAAAAAAATAGTAAAGGTTGTCATTCGGTCCAATTAACGAAACTGGTATCTTATATTGAACCACTAGACCCCTTAATTGTACCATAACAAATAAAAATATGAAATTAAATTCAAAAACTCCATTTTACATCAATATTATTTATTTTCACTATTTAACTTAACCAGTCTTTCAAATAGGAACGATATTATTTCTGGGAACTCTTTGCAGTCTTACTAAATCAACACAATAATAATGTTTTAAGCATTCTAACAATCAGTAAAGTTATATAAACTCAAAAATCAACAAAGCTACAAAAATCAACAATATACTGAATAGAATAATGAAATATTAATTCAAACAATCATCACAAATATCGGGATTGGTGGTGCAGGTCTCATGTAGCCAGTTCATGTAGTACAATTTAGGAACCATGGAGAGGTCCAATATAGGAGCCATGTTAGAATTTGAATTCATCGACAAAAATAAAATCGTAACCTCAAAAGATTCGTGTTCGTTAACCAACAGTCTTAAAACAATATAAAACAAGCTTTTTTATTAATGTCTTACAAAATTCTGACTTACCATTACGACGAACAAGGTCCTTAGGTAACACGGGCAAAATTTACATTAAAACAGCCAAAAAACGTTTTTTTTTTCAATAACAGACGCAACCACTGAACAATGTCGATGTAAATTGGTGGACTGATTATGGCGCTGTCGTCGCTTCATTTTTTGTAGCCAGTATAAATAAATTGTGTTATTTGATAGAAATACAGAAGTGGTCCAATTTAAGCGCCGGTTCAATATTGGTTACTCTCCCCTACTAGTCTACAATTGGACGCTACCTTAAACCAAATGTTTTTACAACTAAGAGGAAAAATGTACATGTAAGAAGCAACTGGTTGAAAAATGCAATGACTCTCGTATGTCAGGTTCAGTGGTCCAATAGGTAGGACGCCCGTGTTGGCCCGGCAAGCCGTTGGAGACGTAGTTTTGAACCCTGCCTGAACCATATTTTTTTTAGCTTCTTTGTAAAAAATATTAAGTAGTTTACGCTAGCAGACGTTAGATACTGCTTGAATAAAAAAATTGGGCAAGTGCGAGTCCGACTCGCGCATGAAGGGTTCCGTACCTATACATATAATATATAATCTACTAGCTTTTGCCCGCGACTACGTCCGCGTGGAACTTGGAAGTATGGAATCAACCTCGTACAACACGATAGATATCCACCTAATCACCTTAATTAATAAAAGGGGGCGCCTAAGCAAATGTAAGAGCAATTGTGCTTTTGGTCTAATCATTATATTTTCTACAGGGTCATCAATGTCATCATGAATTACTTACTCACTTTTCAATCTTTTTAGGGATAATTTCCAGGATGAAAACTATCCTATGTCCTTCCTTGGATCTTAAACTATCTCCATGCCAAATTTCATCAAAATCGATTCAGCGGTTTAAGCGTGAAGAGGTAACAGACAGACAGACAGACAGACAGACAGACACACTTTCGCATTTATAATATTACTAGCTTTTGCCCGCGACTACGTCCGCGTGGAATTTGGAAGTATGAAAGGAACCTCGTACAACACGATAGATATCCACCCAATCACCTTAATTAATAAAAGGGATTATTAAGAAGCGCCTAAGCAAATGTAAGAGCAATTGTCCTTTTGGTCTAATCGTTACATTTTCTACAGGGTTATCAATGTCATCATGAATTACTTACTCACTTTTCAATCTTTTTAGGGATAATTTCCAGGATGAAAACTATCCTATGCCCTTCCTCGGATCTTAAAGTATCTCCATGCCAAATTTCATCAGAATCGATTCAGCGGTTTAAGCGTGAAGAGGTAACAGACAGACAGACAGACACACTTTCGCATTTATAATATTAGTATGGATAGTAGGTATATAGTATGGATAACAAGTTTGTTGTATGGGGGCCCCCCTTAAATATTTATTTTATTTTGTTTTTAGTATTTGTTGTTATAGCGGCAATAGAAATACATCATCTGTGAAAATTTCAACTGTCTATAGCTATCACCGCTCTTGAGATACAGCCTGGTGACAGACGGACGGACGGACGGACGGACGGACAGCGAAGTCTCAGTAATAGGGTCCCGTTTTTACCCTTTGGGTACGGAACCCTAAAAACTAGTATTATACTTCATTGGTAGGTACTGTTTACCCTGTGTTTTTTCCATATTCTATTTTCTTATTATCTACTTAAGTGAGTAAGTAGGTAGTTATATTTCCTGTTCCGCTAATATACATATTAGGTTTCTAATAGCCAATAGAATTAGCACTGTTCAGAACTTCAGACCAGACTAACAGAAATATTCCAACCCAATGCCAACACAATTCAACCCAACCCGCTTGGACAGTCGCTCTATAAAACTCCGTTGTCCAATTTTTAGATATAAGTAGGTAGGTACATAACACTTAAAATAAAATAAAACAAAAAAAGTATCGTTTGTACGTCGTTTTCTCTACATTTTTCAGATAAAAGGCAGCGATAATTATTGTTTCTGTAAACATTATATTAGAGCTGTCGCGATCAAAGAAGGCGCGGGACAGATCGTAAATAACGCGGGATATTCGAATTAAACAATTTGCTGCGTTTGATGGTCGCCGCGCGGGCGGCAGCGGGCGGGTCAGGGAGGGGAGGGGGGGCGGAGGAGGAGGGCGGAGATTTACGCGGAGCTCGAAACACGCAGTGGACGGATGTAAGTACTGCTACTGCCCCCACACCACAGGGTCCGCGCGCTCTGTGGACAGCTGCCCCAGAAAGGAAAAGCACCAAGGGGTTGGTGGTAATTAATGAGACCATCAATACCAAGCATGCTATAGCTCGTCTGCCGGACACATGATCCCGCTATTAATACATCATCAGTCACTTGTTCAGACATCAGTCAGTTGGAGTATCCAATAGGTAAGGTAACCTATCTGAAACACAAATTTTTGTTTCCCATCTGTTGCAACATTTCGCCAAATTTTCAATTGTCCGAAAGTGTTTTTTTTTCCTGAAACCCGTAATATTTTCAGGATTTCATAAACATCTTTTTAAAGAACCCATTAGGTTGGTTTAGGTCTGTTTTATAATTATTCTGAAAAAATTAAGTGTTTGAAAATCGTTATAGGTAGGTACGTAAGGTACCTACGTCCTTTTTGATAACTCAAGTACCTAGGTATGGTTATAAGGACGCGTTCATAATAACATTACGCGGCTGAATTAATCGAATGGGGAGCCAAATGTTTTTTTTTTTTTTTACTGTTTTTAATTTGATCTGTCGCAATCTACCCTATTTTTTATTGGATATTGAATACAGAAAGCAAGTGCACATTTTCTAGTGCTTGTCGAAAAGTAATTCATCCACTTCTTCGAAATCAAAATCAAAATATATTTATTTTGCTTAAAATGTGGTGTACAAAGATCGCATTTCATTAGGTATTTTAAGTTTCACACACTTTACCAGCATCTGGCATACAAAATATCAAGTACTTAGTAACTATGAATCTACTTCAAGATAGATAGAATCTTAGTTCAAGATAGATATAAACTTGCATTTTAAATGTCCTACATTATGGAATGCTTTTAATTGGCTCTAGTTAATGAGAATAATACCAATCCTGAAGAGCGCCTTTAAGATTTTTCGTCTTTTTTCGACCTAACTGATTTTAATATAAGTACCTAATATAGATATACCTAAGTAATAGTATTTTATGCAATCGTTGGGCAATGAAGGTTCTTAAAGTCGAATACCTCGCCTAAGTAAGGTACGACATTTTAAGACCTAATTGTGTAATTATTGCATACAATACTTTTTATACGAGCAAAACACAGTTTTTTTTTTTTTACTTTAATCGTCATCCCCCAATAGTGTTTCAGATACCTAATAGGTAACCAATAGGTAAGTATGTACTCCTATGAACGCAAACGCGTAAACGAATATTATATATATACTATCCACTTTTTGCTATGTTTAGGAAGTCACCGTATACTTATACAATTTAGGTTTTCTCTCGTCCTGTCTGTTGATCGTATATCGCCTCATTTGCTCGGAAAACCTCCGTTTATACCTACGTATAGTGCGAAATCTATTACGTGCAAACTCTATTTTATCCGCTAGTAGCAGAGTTGCTAAGCCGCGAAATTGTGCGCATCGGGTTACCTACATACCTATTGGGAACATCTGATACAAAAAGTACCTCGAAAAAAATGTCGATGTTAAGCTTAGCCTGCGCGCTCTAGTACCTACATTTTGCTAAGTCGCAAAATTGTGTGCATCGGGATACAACCACGAAACTACCACAGATAGAATATTCTGCGGTGATTATTTTCAGATGACGGAAATCAGATTCGTGCGACGGGAAAGTGGGGTGAATAGGAAAAAGGAGTTTTTAACCGACTTCAAAAAAAGGAGGAGGTTCTCTATTCGAACAATTTTTTTTTTGTATGTTTGTTACTCGATATCTCCGAGAACCGTGAACCGATTTTCAATTTTATTTTTTTAATCGAAAGGGTATAAATAACTCCGAGTTGGTCCCGTTGGCACTAAGTCGGGATCTGATGATGGAATCTTGGAGAAATCGAGGGAACTCTTCAAATGTTATAGGGACATGTACGGCGCTTTCGGTAATTTATTGATAAAGTCAAGAATTTACATTCAGTAAATAGGATTTCGTGTAAGGAAACTGATGATGAACACCACAGATGGCCACTAGAACTTTTATATGAATCACTAAAAAGCAAAAAAAATAATATTTTTTAACAAAAAAAAGAACCGACTTCAGTAAAACTAAAAAACCAAAAATAACCCGTTCAAGTACAGATTACATTTGACTCACCCTTCGAAGTCGGTGCCAAACCTCGCGTAAACTATAATATAACTATAAATATAAGAACTGAGTGGTTTGGGATCGACTTCGAAGGGTGAGTCAAATGTAATCTGTAGGTACTTGAACGGGTAATTTTTGGTTTTTTAGTTTTACTGAAGTCGGTTGCTTTTTTTTGTTAAAAATTATTATTTTTTCTTTTTCGTTTTTTTATTACTGGTCAGTTAACGCCTAGGGCTTGTGTAGTATAATTTTCGTGTAAAACAGATATCAGCTTCATTTTTTATATTATTTATTCATAGTACCATAAAAAAATATGGGTGTAGGTAAGGCCTATTTCCGAAATGGTAAAAATCACAACAAGTTTTTTTTATTCAGGGAGATAAATTCGTCATATTTCCGTAATATTTACAACCAAACCAAAAAACAAATTTGATCTACCTAGTTCCCAAAAATATATATAATATGTTGGGCACTTTTCATACAAACAGTAACTTAGGTAGGTAAACAAATTGTTGATGTTGAGATTAGCCCGTGTGCTCGTGATACATTAGCAAAAAAATATTTTGTTTTAATTTCATACATTTGTTTTTATAGGACGTATATGGTAAATATTATATGGAAAAGCATGTTAGTAATCATCATTTAATGTAATTAACGAAGCTAAATAGGATGCGTTAGGGGATTTACGTTGGTTACGCCGACGTAAACATATATTTTAAGCTACTGTTTGTATGAGAAGTGCCCAGCATCCATATATTTTTTGAAACTATATTCAATATGCTTTTTAAAATAATAATAATTATACCTAATTTGAAAATTTTAATGAAACTTAACTAATTTACCTCACTGAATAAAAAAAAATTGTCGTGATTTTTACCTTTTCGGCCATACACCCATATTTTTATTTATTTATTTATTTATTTATTTATTTATTTTAGGAGAACCAACAGCTAATACACTAAACATAGAAACTTAAATAGAAATACAGAGCCAATTACAGGAACTCACAAATAGTTGCTGTACATAAAACATAAACTTAAGTAAACAGCGCACATCGATGTACCGACGCACACTTGCAGCAAATATATGTAAAAACTATGAACATTCGTTAATCTACAAACTTAAACTTATAAACCTTAACTTTTAGAGCCTTGATGGGCTGACAACCTAAGTACCTACCTAATACACAATAACAATACTGCACAAGCATGTTATAGAAATCGCTCAATCAAAAAACACATTAGCTAAATTTCGCCTCACGGAAGGAATTACACAATTAAATATATCAATATCATGCTCTTTCGTCGTATTATTCAAATGGCGACTAGCGCGGTTAAGGAAACTATTCCGTCTGTAATTGGATGATGTACGCCTCAGCGAGATAGGGGGGAAGTGCCTTTTGGACCGAGAAGGAGTCACAAACGATAATTCCTTGAGCAGTTCGGGACAGTCAATGCCGCCAGTTGTGATTTTAAGCAAAAAGGTAATATCGGCTATTTCACGGCGCTTATATAACGGGATCAGATGGTGTTTTTTACAAATATTTAGGTAATTGGATGAATTATAAGGGAATTTTAGTTTGTAACTTAAGTACTTAACAATTTTTTTCTGAACACGTTCAATCCTGTCTATATAAGTAGCGTAACAGGGATTCCAAATTTGGGATGCATACTCCAGTTTACTCCGAACTAAGGAGCAAAACAGAATCTTAAGTGTTTTGGCCTGAGTAAAATGGACAGAACTACGCATTATAAAACCTAGTGTTTTTAAAGCAGAACCAACGATAGTGTCAATGTGGGTGTCAAATAAAAGTTTGGAATCATGTACCACCCCCAAGTCTCTCATAGATTGGACTTTGTTCAGAGGTTGACCTTTAAGTTTATAAATAGTCGGTATTAAATTCTGCTTTCTTGAGAATGTTAGAGAAAAGCATTTCAATGGATTCAAATCTAACTTATTTTTCTGACAATAATCATCAAGTCGCTCGAGATCTGACTGGATCAATAGTGAGTCACTGGTCGACTTCACCCTTCTAAAAACCTTCATATCGTCAGCAAAACAAAGTAGTTTGGAATGTATAAAGCATTTACTAATGTCGTTAATAAAAATATTGAAAAGCAATGGTCCGAGCAAAGAACCTTGGGGAACACCACTGGGGATAGTAACCCATCCCGAAATATAATTATTAACTACAACAGCTTGAGACCTATTGTCAATGTAGGAAGAAAACCATCTCAGCAAATCGCCGCTGATTCCGATGTCATATAACTTGGAAAGTAAGATAACATGGTCAATTCGGTCAAATGCCTTACTATAATCAGTGTAGATTACATCAACCTGAGTGTCATTGTCCATAGCATCAGTGACATACTCATTGAGGAGAACGAGATTAGATACAGTGGAACGGTCCTTCAAAAAACCATGTTGGTTTGAGCTAATCGAATTCTTTAGAGCGCAGGAAACTTGGTTATACACTATTTTTTCCATAACTTTCGACAATATACATAATTTAGAAATTGGTCTATAGTTTTTTATGTCCGTTTTTGGGCCTTTTTTATGGACTGGTGTGATAAAGGCGGATTTCCATAAAGGCGGGACAAAACACTCAGAGAATGACCTTTTAAGTAATAACGATATGGGAATCGCCAAGCTTTCAGCACAGTTTATAATAAAAGGAGCAGGCAGGTCATCCGGGCCAGCCGACTTAGATGGGTCAAGTTTAAGTAGAAGACTTTTAACTGTAACAGGGCTTACTTCGACGTTTGCCAAGAAGGCTGTAGAGTTAACGGCGTTACTAGTACTAGGATCCACGTTATTACTGCTTGACACTGAAAAGGATGATAAAAAATATTCCGAAAAAGCCTTGCAGATGTCCGTCCCAGTGTTGACCAACTTACCATCATAATTTAAACTGCTAGGAATGCCGTGGGAGCCAGACCGCGACTTTATGAATGACCAAAATTGCTTGGGATTTTTACACAAATTGCTCTCAACACTACTAATATATGAGTCAAAACATTGTTGCTCCAGCCTTCGGACTCTGTCACGTAATACCGTAAAAGAAAGAAAATCAGATTTATTCCTATATTTATTATATTTATTTAAGTATTTAAATTTTTCTTTAATAGCGCATTTCAATGGGCGCGAGTACCACAGAGGATACGAATCAACTGTAATCTTTTTACTAGGAATAAATTTAAGCCTTAATTTCTCATAGGTCTCATAGAAGAAGTCAAAGGAATTTAGTAACGACCGCGTAGAAAACTCTTCTTCCCAGTTAATGGAAAATAATTCAGTATTATATAGAACCATACAAAACTAACATAAAAAATAAATTTCTGATATCTGTTTTACACGAAAACGATACGAGACAAGTCCTAGTAGACTTAACTAACCGACAATAAAGAAGGAAAAGAGGTAAAATTTGATTCTATTCACTCCGCTCTCCCGCCTCACAGGGGATGAATCTGACTTCCCTCCACATCTGACAATAATCACCGGGGAACACTATCTGTGGTAGAAATTTCATGCTTGTAACCCGATGCCACAGATTATATACAAAGCCGATGCGCACAATTATGTTAGAAAACATGCAGTTTGTTAGTCCGCACAACTCTAGGTAGCGTCACAGAATAGATAATAGTACAAGTAGCGTGCAAAAGTCATTTGAATTTTGGACACGATTAGGTACCTAATATTGTAATTCTCTTCTCTGTGATGCATGCCTTAAAAAAATTGTGTTCCTCAGGGCTGCAAAATTCAGTGTATATATAATGAAGCGAAAAATTGAAAAAAGAAATCGCTCGCTTCTATCTAAACATTTGGTTTACGTTAGCAGACGTTACCCACTGCTTTAATAAAAATAATGGGCTGCAAAATTATTTGGCTTCTCGTGTCTTGAAAGCCTCGCTACGCTCAGGAATCTATCTTTGACCCAATATTAGATACCTTCGCTCGCTCAGCTTTCAATTTCAATACTCGCGCCAAATAACAACTTTGCAGCCTTGCATAACAAAACTAGTCGGAGTCGGAGTCTAACTGTTCGGAGCACGGGACTATTATTTACGTGTAATACGTGTAAAATAACTGTTAAGCTATGGTAGTTGTTTCGTCTCGAATATCAATATTATACATATTCGTATAATTTTCAGATCACCAGTCGCACCAAGTCGACCCCTGAGCTTATCCATATCCATGTGCTGTATCGCACGCGTTGTAGTGCCGCGGCACAAGTATGTGGCGGCGCACAATGGGGCCGTGACGCGCGGTATTTGTCAATAAAGCGACACCCCCCTCACAACCCCTCCACCCCCTCCCGGAATGCGGCCCGCCGCCCTTTGATGCGACCCCTCCCCGCAACCCTTCCCGTGTCCAGCGCGAGAAACATTCCATTAACAAAGCCGGCCCTCTCCACTATTGCATTCGCGACCCGAGTCCGCGGCCACGAACAAAACCTTACACCGCCCGGATACGTTCGAAATTTCCATAAATCGCATGTTTGGAATTTGCAGAGAAGAAATAGTCCTGTCCTGTGGGAGTCGTACGACTGACGCGACTCGATGTTCGGAAGATCTGCGCGTCCGTAATTGTAGGTGGACTGGTCCTGCTGTCGCTGTCGCCTGTCGGCCGCGCTGCAGTGATCGAGATCTATTAAGAAGCGAAGTACGCCGGTCGAAGCCAATGGGTTCCTCGAGGGCGCGGGGACCGAGGGAGCGGCGGATCCGGCGGCGGCGGAAGCGACCGAACGTTATCAATCAACTGGATCGCGCGATTAGAGCGAGGGCGCCCCCTCGCGGGGAGGGGCGAGCGAGGAATTTAATTTGGCAGGTGGCGGGCGGGGCCGGCGGGGGCGCGAATTAATTTTAATCGGCATCATTAGACGGCCGCCCTTTCAACTCGCCGGCGGTTTTTGCGACGCGATCACTCCCGGCGGATCTAAAAATGGCGCAACGTCTGCGAGGGCAAGGTTTTTGCCGCGGAACCCTCGCCCCGCTCGAGCTTCAATCATCATCATCACAATTAAAGCCGCGCGCGGAATCTCTTTGATAATTAAAATAAGCGAGCGCCGCGTCTGGCGCGGCCGGCCGAGACTGTCCCGCTCGTATCTATTGCGCTCCACTCTTGAGAAATTAAACAAAAATGCGTAGACCCGCCGGAGTGAGCGCAACCAGTCTCCGCTGTACACACGCGAACCGACACTGACTGAAGCGCTAAGCGCTAAGCGTGCGCTATATTCACGAAATCCGCCTGCGCCCGCGCCGCGCACGCCAACCACGTCGCGCTCTGGTAATTGATAGACAAATTACCGTATTCCAGTGTCAAGATAATAGTAAACTATTCGGAAAATTTATACAACACATGTGACAAAAAATAGAATAGGTATAAACGCGTCTGTTTGCTATTTCCCTGTCGATGCCCTCAAATTCTTTCCTATCTAGCTTGCCTACGCAAAACATTACGCAGATTTGGGGTAAGAGTTGATCCAGATAGATTCATCATATCACCGAACTCTGTAACCCCAGCCAAGGAGTCAGTGAACAGTGACTTGGTTAATACGGAAGGAGAAAAAACCTAGCCGTTGAGAAGCGTAGATAAATACAGAATACGTAAAATGAGAAATCATAAAACGTGCACCGTTAGGCCTTCATTCATGAGGCGAAGTTTACATAAGATAATAAATATAATGCTGGCAGTTTTTTTTTTAGGTAATCCCTTATAAAACTGATAATACTAATACCTAAAAGGCGCAAGGATATTGTTTGCTCTTGCTCTATGTCGCGCGACAAGAGTCGCGAAGCGTACCTAGTTGTGATAGACGGCTGGAAGCATTATTGGAGCGGAGCGAGCGAAGCGAGTGAAGCTCCCATGGATCGACTCGAATGGACTTTGTGACAATGCGCAGATATCAGCGAGTTCTCAACCGATTTTAGAAATTTTTGTTTTAAAATGCACAAATTATATTTCGCTAGGTCGTGACGAAGAGAAAATTTCGAAAAAAAAAAAAAAAAAAACTCCGCTCCAATGGTGCAAGCTTAGCCGGTGGCTGACTCTGCATCGACGTAGTAAAATATGTCATACAAGTCCGATTAAAATCAGTTTTTAACGATTCGGCCAACCTCGGTATAATATTCGTATTATAATTGTCGTGAATCCCTCATCTCTCACATAGAGTTATCAATTTACAGATATGACCGATTTACAAAAATCTTTTTGTATTTGATAGGGTATACTTTCGAGATGGTTCCATGTAAATTTTATCAAATTCGGTCAAGCAGTTTATGAAATATTAACAAAAATCGGTTGAAATCGGTTTTTTAAATTTTTTATTTGGTGATTATTATTAATTATTAGGTAATCCGAAGTAATATCGTAGGTATCTACTGTCACTTACATCAAACAGTAAAATATTGACTTATATATATATATATTATATATTTACCTACAAGTATAGCTTTAATAAATAATGAATGTTAAAATTCATGTCGCTTCTGCATAATAAAGTTAGTAATGTCATCTTGGCAGGTGCAAAAGAAATCGCAGTAATGTATTTCGTGTCATTTCCGTCTCCGGATTGAGACGATGATACCCGAGAAACGCCGAATCGTTAACTGATTTTAATCGTATTGTACGAAGATACAGAGAAGTTAATACAGTACGATTAAAATCAGTTAACACTTCGGCCAAACTCGGTAATTGTCGTGAATCCCTCATCTCTCACATAGAGTTATCAATTTACAGATATGACCGATTTACAAAATTCTTTTAATACTTCCGAGATGGTCCCATGTAAATTTTATCAAAATCGGTCAAGCAGTTTATGAAATATCAACAAAAATCGGTTGAAATCGGTTTTTTTAAATTTTTATTTGGTGATTATTATTAATTATTAATCCGACGTAATATCGTAGGTACTACTTACATCGAACAGTAAAATATTGACTTATATATGTTTTTTATATATTGTATGTTCAGAGAACAGAATTCATGCATCAGCAACCTAGATGCATTTACGCAAATCAACAATTGAGAGCAAGCTCATCTTGCAGTTTACACGTACAGTATACAAAGAAAATGTATAGTAGTGTGCTGTACGTGATATTTGAATATAGAGCGTTAGGAAGTAAAATAAATTAGATACCAATTGTCCGTTGGTGTTTCACTACCTCTCTTACCCGACCCCATGCGTGTTCAGGGCTACTCTCTGAGCGTATGGTCCCATCCAACCACTTAGACTAAGCTCCTCTTACTGTGGCGAAGACACCCTCAAGCCCTTAATCGGTCAACTGAGCCTGGTTGACTGGCAGTAAGAAAACCACCACTCCCCGACACCCCGTTCCTCCCCGTAGGAATCCATCTGTTACCTTAGGTCTCCTGGTAACAGATATCCCGCTACAAGTCGTAGGTTAAGGTGTTAGGTTAGGGACTTAGGGCAGTAGGCTCCCTAGTCATAGTCAACCCTTAGCTGTACGCAGTCTGTGCAGACACACGCTGGATAGTTAACTTACTTACCAATTACATTACATTACCAAACTTACTTTACTTACTTACCTTACTTACCTACCTAACTCTATACAAATATACCTAATTTGTATAGTCCACCCCACCAGGGGTCCCTAAGCCAGTGTGTGCCTGTACATTGTATACCTACAAGAATGTTAAAATTCATGTCGCTTCTGCATAATAAATTTCTTAGGTCTACCGGTTAGTAATGTCATCTTGGCAGGTGCTGCGTTTATGATACTTCGAATCGCGGTAATGTATTTCGTGTCATTTCCGTCTCCGGATTTAGGCGATGATACCCGAGAAAAGCCGAAGTGTTAACTGATTTTAATCGTACTGTACCGATTGTTTTAATTTGATTTTTATCTAGTCATTCAGATTTAATATTATTGTATCCAATATATAATTTTGTACAAGCTTATTCTTTTGTAATGTGTTTTTCTTGTTTTTAAAAGCTTTTATTTAACTTGCAATGTATGTATGTATGTAAGTATATATGTTTGTTCGGGTGGAATCTTGCAACTCAATTTTGAAGCAGATATCGTCAACCGATTGAGCTGAAATTTTGCATACTTACTTAACTTTGATGACAATACAATAATATGGTACCATGGGGCTGATCTGATGATGGAGCCGGAAGGTGGCCATAAGAACTCGATAATAGAAAAAGCAATCCTACCGAATCTGGGCTCTTTAGAATCGTCTCAGTGAGCATTTCAAAGTCAAAGTCAAAGTCAAAGTAGTTTATTCTTTAATTTAGGCATAATTACAATGCACTTATGAATGTCAGCTGTTTTGCAAAACAGTAAGTATATTTTATACATAAAATTACATTATTTTTTACAGTTAGCTACGTATATTTTGTGCTACGTATATTTGATGGATATCCAAAGAAAATAACAGTCGGCTAATATAAAAGCTTGTCACTAAAATGATTTTTTTGACAGAAACTTATTATGTTCAATAAAGTGTTTACATACATACATTATTTAATTCAAATTATTTAATAAGAACTAAATTATTTAATAACGTGTTTATGATTTTGTTTAAGTAAAGGTTACATTATAAGTAGGTACTTAAGTCCTTTTTATGCCTTGAACACAAAAAATCCTAGTTCAGGCGCGCGTCATTATTTTGTACAATGAGGTAATTCAGGTATTATTCTGTACAATGAGTTAGTAATATTTAAGAAATATCTTATCTTATCTAAATTAAAATCTATTACACGGCAATCATTGTTAATACTCGCTACAGACACAAAGGCGGATTTGCAGTCTTTTAATAGCCACCTTGGGCCATGCAGTTGGCGCCCCCTCTCGCCTCAGTGAGACATCGTCAGCCGGCCCAGGCCTGAGCTTTGTCGGCCTTCAGCGCCATCCGCGTCTTATCTCACACCAAAGGCGAATGGCAACATTGACTCACCAGGCACGGCGGGGTAGGAGTAGGGCGAGCAGGCGGCGGCGTGCGCGGCGTGCGGCGCGTGGTGCGGCGCGTGGTGCGGCTCCAGCGCGTGCGCGTGCGCGTGCTGCCAGTCCACCGGCTTGTACTGCGCGTGCAGCGACGAACGGCCCAGCAGCAGCGGCGTGTAGCCGGCGGCCGCCATGTTGTGCGCCTGCGCGGCCTGCGCCGCCGCCGCCGCGTGGTACTCGGCCGCGTGCCGGTGCGCCGCGTGCCCGTACCTAAACACCAACACACCACTTATGAAGGTCAACATAGCAGGAGAACACCTGCACCTACGTAGGTAGATAATAAATGTGCTTGTTGCTGAACGTTTACAATAATTTTCGGGAACATTACACAAACATTTAAAGAAAATTTCCAATTTCAATGATTATTTAAACTCCACCAAACAGTAGGTATTTAAAAATTACTGTTATTTATGCCACTTTGGAGTTTTATCGCCTTATTCTTGGCATCAATATGGGAGTAGAGATGAGACACATGAACTTGCAGTCAGACAAGCTGCAAATAATCATCGCCTCTGAGGATATATTACCAAATTAAACTACCTTTCTCATTCAATCGCGCACCTTTCTGATATACCTAATTGCACCATCAGCCGGTACCAGGACAGTATCTTACCCAGCAGCAGCAGCTGAGCAGACAGACGCCGGCGCCCCTCGCCGCCGCGTCGACGAATGGCGCGGGCAGGTTGCGTGCCACCATCGGCCTGTACTTACCAGGAGAGCATCTTACTCGGAGTAGTGCTGGTGCAATACCAGGGGTCGTAGTCGTAGATGTCGACGCCGCCGCCGCGTTAAAGGACGACGCAGGCAGGTTGCGCGCCACCATTGGCCGGTACCAGGAGAGCATCTTACCCGGAGTAGTGCTGGTGCCAGGGGTCGTAGTCGTAGAGGTCGACGCCGGCGCAGGCGCCCGCGCCCGCCGCCGCCGCGTTGAAGAACGACGCAGGTAGGTTGCGCGACACCATCGGCACGCTCTCTGTGCATACAAGTTTTTATTATTAAAGCGTCCAGAACGGGGGGGGGGGGGAAGCCGAGGGAATTGTGAAAGATGTAGGTACGGGGTGGCATTTGAAGGCACACAAAATTAGGTAAAAAACTTAGATACTTATTTAGCGCATCGGTGGTATAAAGGAAAGGAACAGAGGCTATCTTCAGGTATAAGTCTTGCATCTTGTTTACTCTTATACTCTTTATAAATATATGTTTAAGTGCCCCCTTACGATTAGGAATTTCTTGGTATTTTAAATTGCAGTAACTCTTTGGAAAACTTATAGTTCGGTTTTCTAAAGAGCTTCTGCAAACTCTAACTCGTTCGGTGTTCGAAATTTATACTATTGGATACCTCTCTCTCTCTCTTTTTGTGATGTAGATGATACTGGATCCTTAATCTAGTCTAGTGAGTTTACCATTATATCGTCCATTGGGCCCATTAGGCTTCGTATAGGTATGCTTGGTTTCACATTTTTATATGTACTTAAGTAGGTAGGTACGTAGCAAATTTGTTAAAAATACTCTGGCGCCGGACTCGCTCGCTCGGACTGGGACCGTCGCAGTAGAGTCTAAGTCTGCGAGTCACGAGGACGCGGTAATAGGTCCCGTTAATGTAAAGCTTATTAATCAGATACCTACATTCTTTAATTCGATGCAGTCTTTTTGTAGAGAGGTTTCCAGTTTGCGATGCGATCTGGCCGCGGCTAGGTCCGCCAGCCGCCGCCAAGGCCGCGGTAAAAACGCTGATACGACCGATAGGCACCATCGGCGGTTCCTAATAACTCGTAAACGGGCGCGTTCGGGGAATAGAAGCGCCCGCGCCGTGCCCATGCCCGTGCGACACCGACTCCTGCCGCTTCAATCAGGTCTTGTTTGAAACTGGTCAAGTTTTGGGTACACTACTCGTCAAAAATTAATGTTCGTCATATGATCTTGATACAAATCAGTTAGAATAGCACGATGTAATAATAATGTTAAAGTTCATACTTCGTGCCTCCGCGTCTATAAAGTTTTGTACCTTTTATTTTATTTACCTAAGTTTTTTTATCCTCAATACGACCATAATTTCTTAGAAGCCGTTAATGCCGGATTACCAATATCTAGGTACCTACTCGATTGTTAATATCGCATTGGGTATAGCCTGTAATGATAATTGTATGTGTGGAAAAAAAAATTATCCGCCGATACACAGCGGATGAGGGGATCACCTCTGGTGGCATAAAAAAAATTGACATCATTTTGATTGTCATAACTCATTTCGTTTGTCATAAATGATTATTCGCATAACACCTTGTACGTCTAAGTTTAACTGTAGTTTGTCAGTCGTAGCGTCCCACAAGGGGGATCGGAAGGCGAAGCCCGCCGCATTAAAAAAGTCTTCTCCACACTGACTTCTTGGTTAGGTTAGGTTTGAAAGAACTATGACCTCCACAGACACGAACTGCTGCCAGAAAAGCAGGATGACGTTGAAATAAAATATGATACCTATGGTTAAAAGCATTATGGTCATAAAATGTATGCGGATCAATTATTGATGACTAACACACCTTATGGAGGACTATTATGACAAAAGTGGTTCTGCACACCGACAACCGGCTTTAAAATTTATGCAACCCAATAAAATGTATGGTACCACAAGGAAATTGAAGTAGGTACGTACCTACCTGTTTGACTCTTAGGTAATGGCAATAACGTTAATCAATCAATAAGTTTCTTTCGCCGTACCTACCCAGTGCAATTAATGGTTAAACCAATTCATATCATCTTACTCAGAAGAATGATTTCTCTACAAAGCCTCATTATCCTATTTGCGCGGCAGTCGGCAGCGGGAGCCCGGGAGGTACAGTCGCCGAACAAAACAAATGAAAACAAACGGCAGAGCGCCCCCGCCGACGCCGGCCCTTTGTATATACAACTTCTGCAAACTCATTCATTCGCGGAAGCTCACAATTATTTAAATGAAAATACCGATCTCTAAATCGAGTCGGGCCGTACTCTCAATTTAGCCATTACGAAGCATTCCTCATTACAAATTAAAATGCAGCGCGCGGGGCCGCAGCGGCAGCCCGTGCGTCTGCGGCCGCGGACAAAGGCCCGCATCAAATTAAAGCCGAGACTTAGTTTAATAACAAGGGTACGATTTGGCTAAACAAAGGGTCTGAGAGGTAATAAAAACGTCGGAGCGGTCAAAGCGCGGCTCGGCCGTTTTTGCGCGTCGGCCATCTTAGCCGCGTGCGATTCGGCGATCTAATCGTTTCGAAGGAACCGGTCGGCGGCGTGTCACATCCTCCACCATCGCCGCCAACATCTGTTCGCCGCTCCCGTGGGTGCAGGGCGCCGCGCAGGCACGTGGGGCGCATTGGAGGCTGCAGGGCAGATTACCCGCGCCCGGCGTCGATGGCGGCCGGGCCGCGACCGCGACGACGAGTCGGTGCCTCTAGTTTACATTTCAATAAGCTGAAGTGCTCTAGTTCCTTGTATTTTTGAGTCTTGGACTATTTTACCTTTGCAATAACCGGTGTTGCTGCTTGCCTAGGTCATTGCAAGGGCTTGGAAACTTACGTCTTCTACATAATTATGATTTTCAATCATCCTGATAACCCGCAAAACCGAACAGTACCTACCTAACATTTCAAAACTAAGCCCCGTGCAGTCGCGTAACCCCGTTATAGGAGCAGAACAGTGCATTTTACGGGAAATGCATGTGCGTTACCTACATGTAGGTAACTTTAGTGTTAGTTTTAGCTGGGGTGTTAGTGCACGACACCTTGCACTTTGTGACTATGCGCTGAAACTTGGCACAGTTGATCCTTAGGTGGTCTTGAGTGAATTCAGACCGGTAGACGTCGATAGACACCGCGCGTTTAGTGGGGGGGAGGGGGGGAAGTTCGACGCTGCCGCGCTTTAATTAATGCAACATTTCTCTAAAACTATACATAATATGGCATGTGATATATCATTTTCGGATAAATTAAGGATGAGAAATCTATTTTTTGGACAATAATAATGCACTTTTAAACAAAAAAAAATGAAAAAGTAGAAAAAACTGAAAAACGGTATATGTGTTTTTTTATATAGTTGCCAATTATTTTAAAAGTATAACAGTAATCTCAAAACAAAAAATATAGTTGTAAAGCTAGACTTATGTAGTTTCTAAAAATATATAGTTTATTATATATATCTGTTGATACATGGGAGATAATAAATAATATCAAGCGTAAGTCAGGGCGATCTCAATGCATGATCGTCCGTGAAGTAGGGTTTAGGTACTGTGTTAAGCAACATTTCTCTAAAACTATACATAATAGGGCATGTGATTTATAATTTTCGGTTAAATGAAGGATGAGAAATCTATTTGTTTAACAAAAATAATGCACTTTTTTAACAAAAAAGGTATTAAAAAGTGGGCTAAACTGAAAAATTACATTTGTGTTTTTTACATAATTGCCAATCATTTTAAAAGTATAACAGAAATGTCAAAACAAATAATATAAACATAAAGTTAAACTTATGTTGTTTCTAAAAATATATAGTTTATTATATATATCTGTTGATACATGGGAGATAATAAATAATATTGAGCGTAGGTCAGTGTGATCTCAATGCATGATCGTCCGTGAAGTAGGGTTTTGGGTACTGTGTTAAGCAACATTTCTCTAAAACTATACATAATAGGGCATGTGATTTATAATTTTCGGTTAAATGAAGGATGATGAATCTATTTTTTGAACAAAAATAATGCACTTTTTTAACAAAAAAGATATTAAAAGTGGGCTATCCTATAATGTTACGACATATTTTTTGATAACAGCTATTTACCTCCGCAATACGGCCCTCGATTGCTGACTCGAAACCTACAGTTAGGTCTGGAATATATGTATAAGATAGATAAGATTTTTTTATTGCACAATTAACAACAAACAAATTACATATTTATACTATATGAAGGAATCGCAACAAACACTATTCCCCATATTCCTGTACGCCGCGGAAACGTCGACCCTGCAGGAAGTTGAGGAGAAGAAAATAGACGCCCTAGAGATGTGGTGTTGGACGAGAATGCTTGGAGTATTATGGACTGAATTCCGTACCAACGATTCTATACTTCGAAAACTTGGCATCAAGCAGCGTTTATCGTCTTTAGTACAGTCTCGTACCTTCACCTTCTTTGGCCACGTATGCCGCCGGGGGGCGGAGGCTATTGAGCGCTTCTGGTCCACGGAAAGGTTGAGGGTACCAGGCCACGAAGAAGATCACCTATGTTATGGACAAACTAAATAAAAGCTGCAATAAATGCATCATCGTTACTACACGAATGCACGAAGAAGGCGGCTATCAGGTAAGAATGGCGGCGTGTTGTGAAGCCTATCACCAATATCTGAAATGATGACCACGACCACTCTACCGAGAGTGAAACCAACGAAGAAGAAGAGGTCATGGAGGAAAGGTTTCCCAAGCTTCAAAAGCACTTCTCTTTCCTTTACCATTGAACGAAGATACCGTGTCACATCCTGTGAATGCGTGAAAGACGGGTAATAATTTTGCTCTCTGTGGCCCTGTAAATAAACAAATCTGTATTTTCTTAATTTACTATGACCAGATATACCATTTTTACCTATCGTGGTGGCGATATCATGATAGCACAGATATTGGTGATGTTATCTTGTTCCTATATGCACCCAAAGTTCCTCAAGCTGAGGTAAAGCTTGCATATTATGTGTAACTGTCAGTACCAACACATCAGTATCCACAGTATCATGAGTCGTGAAGCCTCGATCATAGTAAATTAAGAAAATACGGGTGTTTTATACATATTTGTTTATTTACAGGGCCACAGAGAGCAAGAGTATTAAGATACCCTCTTTCACGCATTCACAGGATGTGATACGGTATCTTGGTTCAATGGTAAAGGAAAGAGAAGTACTTTTCAAGCATGGAAGCCTTTCCTGACCTACTGTAGGTTTCGAGTTAGTGATCAAGCGACGCATTGAGGAGGTAATGGCTTCCATCGAAAAATAGGTCTTAACATCATATGATAGGTCAGTTTTTCTGCTTTTGAAACTGGAATAATAGAATAATAGGATCTCAAAACTTATAAAAGAATATTGTATATCATAATTATTATTTCAGATCAGCTTCATGTACTTCAGTGAATGAGCCCCATATATATATTTTTACCAAGATAGACCAGCAGATAGAACACCTCCCACCGACCAAAGCCACTTTGTATCAGCATTTATCAAGAGGTGGGCGTTTGGGGGTCAGTTATCACGCACTTGGGGTAACTACTTGGGGTTGGACGAAGGTCAACAACAACTGGGAGCCTACATGGACAGACTTGCAATAAATTAATTTCAATTGCGTAGTTTCATTTAAAATACTAAGAGATAAACAATAAAATATATGCACTTTTTGTGTGTTTAAAACATTAACTAAACTAAATATTTTTGTAAAAAAAATAGATTCATCATCCTTCATTTAACCGAAAATTATAAATCACATGCCCTATTATGTATGGTTTTAGAGAAATGTTGCTGAAACACAGTACCTAAACCCTACTTCACGGACGATCATGCATTGAGATCGCCCTGACTTACGCTTGATATTATTTATTATCTCCCATGGATCAACAGATATATATGATAAACTATATATTTTTAAAAATAACACAAGTCTAGCTTTACGGCTATATTTTTTGTTTTGAGATTACTGTTATACTTTTAAAATAATTGGCAATTATATAAAAAATCACAAATTACGTTTTTCAGTTTTTTCTACTTTTTCAATGTTTTTTGTTAGAAAGTGCATTACTTTTGTCAAAAAATAGATTTCTCATCCTTAATTTATCCGAAAATGATATGTTACATGCCATATTATGTATAGTTTTAGAGAAATGTTGCATTAATTAAAGCGCGGCAGCGTCGAAATTCCCCCCCTCCCCCCCACTAAACGCGCGGTGGTTCTCGACGTCTACCGGTCTGAATTCACTCAAGACCACCTAAGGATCAACTGTGCCAAGTTTCAGCGCATAGTCACAAAGTGCAAGGTTCCCATACAAGAGCGTGCATTATCAACCCAGCTATTTAGTAGCAGGATTAAAACACAAGAGCACAGGACTAACTATACCAACCAACAAACTAGACTGGATGTTCCCTGACCGCGTGGGTCACGTGATGCATTTCTTCGTTTTCGAGTTTCGAGTTAGAATACCGTGAAACATGCCAACTTTGCCCGCTTTTTTGGTAAAAACCCGAATTTCTCTATTTTTTTCTATGATGGGATAAAGTTTTTTTTTTGTCTAACGCATCCATCGTATTCATATGCATGCGTTTATTACGAGAAACAATTTTTAAATCTACATTTAACCATTTTTTTTATCAATTTTCACCTCGGGTAAAGCTATCTAAACTTTTGCAAACATTGCCCAAATCGATTATTTTCGTAACTATAGCCCCTACAACCTTAAGATAAGGATCAGTTTAAAATCTGGGGTAATAATGGCGTTCTACTTAATATCTTGGTCTTAACTGTACCTACCTACAAACACGTGTGCAATATGGGTGGGCAATGTTACATAGGTATTTTGTTTTTCTCTATACAAGCCGAATCAAGCAGTTTGAAATTGTCAGGGTTGTCACTTTTGTTTGAGTAAACCAATCTACATTTATCAAAATGAAAAATGTATGCTTAATATTCGATACTAATAGTTTGGCGGTTATTTTTTTACTTCACGTTAGAATAATCTAAATAAAAATTGTCATAATTGAATATTCTATGTTTTTTTGTTTTATGGACATGACATTACATGACATGCAGCTAATGCTAAAAGTACAACGGCTTAATAGAAATATAATTTACCTTACCTTAAATACATAACCCTCCTTTATTTACGCAGTCAGGTAAAATTACGACAAGGTGACAACCCTAACCCTTTTTTTAGTCTGGGCAATGTTGGCATTCATAGGTTAGCAAGATACTGGATAACATTGCCCACCGTCATAACTCCGGTTTTAATAAGTATTTTTAGTTCAAACTACAATAAAAATGTTCTACAGTTCTTATTTTATAACAAGCAATAAGATACATTCACCTGAGGCTTCCCCATTCTGTAAAAAATACACCAGAACTTCACCTAGAATTGGCCCGCCAAATCACGCACCTTATTTGATTTGACTAGTCCCAACACGTTACGGAATGAAGTTGCGCGCAAATGTGATTCCCAGTGATACCACAGATACAATCTATTTTCCACTAAAAATAGTAGTGTTGCCATAATCATCTTGAAATTGTCTACTGTAACGTTTCTTTTTTTAAGTACCGTTTTGGGCAAAGTTCCCTGTGGAGGCAAAGTTGGCGTATTTCACGGTACCTAAATCCTAGGTAGGTATTGAGCACACTTAGGTAACTGAAGATATATGTCGAAATCGTAACAATGGAACATAACTAGACTAGAATTATGCGACACTATTAAATAACCAACACAAAAACTTTGAGGTTTGATTGGGTCGCCAGTCGCCCGACTACCGCTGCTACCCTACGGGCTACGGTTATCTTCAGCAGTCGTATTTACGTATGACTACCTACGTACTTACATACATCAACACTCCATTTTTTTTCCGCATGGGAACCAAATAACGAATCTCAATTTCTTTGTCACCGCTACTAATTATTTTTTCACTTCTCATGCTCTTAAAATGTTACTTTAGTCTCTGCATATCGGGACTAAAGCTCCTTATTAATCTCTAGGGACTAAAGTAAAATTGTTTTAATTTACTTTGAAAAACCCCTAAACAGCCAATCACGACGTTTGTGAATGGAGGTTTATAGCCATTTTCAGTGATAGGTAGGTATACAAACTTTTTGGTGCGTGAAAATAACCTCAAAATTACAACTGCTCAAAAAAAGTAAAATTGTTTTCATTTACTTTGAAAAACCCCTAAACAGCCAATCACGACGTTTGTGAATGGAGGTTTATAGCCATTTTCAGTGATAGGTGTACAAACTTTTTGGTGCGTGAAAATAACCTTAAAATTACAACCGCTCAAAAATTCAAGATTTAATTTAATGAAACACGATTAATTATTACGAATACGAATGTAATTTTATGATGCATGGTCCATAAGTCCATATTAAATAGTCTTAAATAAAATAGTTTGAATCTGTTGGCTAAATATGCAAGCATTTAAAGCGTCACTTTACAAAAAAAATAAAAAACCACGGAACATTAATTTTCTTTTTTCTATTAGAATTTTGAATGGAATGAGTAGATGTCCATTACTTGTATTAAGCTTGAATTGTAATCACCAATTAGACCAATTAACTGTGTCACTTTATAAATTACGGACAAAATATGTAATCATCATCTTCCAATGAAGAAGAATAAAGCTGAAGGCTATATAGAGGAGTCAATCCAAAATAAACACAGTATCTATCGAAGGCTATACTATATTGAAGGAATTAAAATAATATCCTCAAAGCAAAAATCACAACCAAGTGACAACAAACATTTGACCCACGCCCATCAACATCGCGGGTTGAGTTGAGAATGAGCCTAATGAAATGACCATCGGCAACCTTTTTGAGAAAAGGTCTACGTCTCTACTATACCTACTCTCCATTCTCTCCTACTTTTACTTCGACTCCGAGTGAAAATATTGAACTTGGGTCGATTTCAGACGTAACGTCAAAAGTTGGTTTGTGAAATAATTTCTATAATATTGCAAAAGCCGTAATAATTTGTACAAGAAATAATGATAATGATACTTCTTTATCTGTAACAACAATAAAGATTACGTGATTATGTTAACATTGTTGAGTATTTGCAAAAATAGTGTCTGTTTTTCATTCGTGGTAATGGTCACATTCCTGACTATTCATAAATAAACGTGAATAAAAAAAAAACACTTGAAGAAACTGTAATCTTTTGTCTTTCGGTTACGCGAGAATAACAATAAAACCAACCGGCATCTATAGGTTTTAAATCTCAAAACGAATAATACGATTTCTTTAGGTTTCATTTCATAGACAAAAATGGACCATCATTAGTGTCGAGTATACAAAATACACACAAATAAGTATTAACCTTTAAGTTAGTGAAATCCTTTTCCCCGCGCGTCACAGAGGGGCCCCGGTAGCCCACGAACGTTTGGTGATGGCCGATGTGCGAGCTCGGATTATGGTGAGAAATTGATATTTACTTCAATTTCTGTGCATTCGCCAAAAAACCAATCATCCGTGTTCCAAGTGGTATATCAATAAATATTTTAACTAGAGATTTAATGAAATATGCAATAATAAGGAAGTATGTGCACGCATTATTATGTGTCCTTGCGGCAGTTTCTGGAAAATTCCGTTACTATTTAAATTTAACATTTTGATCAAAACTTCATTCGTGTCGCTTCATTCGTGTCAATTTTCGAGTAACACTAATGAAAAACAATTGTACACGAATGAAACATTTTGACCTGTAAGTATCTTTGTCCGCGATTTTCTCGCGTTTGGCTGAACCGATTTTGATGCAGTTTTCAGAATAGTATTTGATTACACTTAGGAGAAGGTTTTGGTATTTTAATCGACTTCAAAAAAGTGGTTCTCACAGTTTGACTCGCATACAGTACGTGTGTTTGTCGGCGATTATGAATTTGTTCACGAACAGCTTTATTTATAATCTTGGACAACCTAATCTTGAATGAACAAAGTTTTAATTTGTGGCTGATAGTCATCATCTTCCTATGTTGAGCTGATGATGGACGGTATATAACTCCTTGACGGTTAGGAGATAGGCGAGAACTCAAACGAGGTGCATGCCTTGAAGACCTTCCCGATCACCCCGCCATAAATATTTTATATGAATCACTAAAAATAAAAATAAATATTTTTTAACAAAAAAAGAACCAACTTAAAGAAACTAAAAAGCGAAAAATAACCCAACAAGAACAGATTGCTTTTGAATCACCTTTTGAAGTCAGTGCCAAATCTCACGTAAACTATAATATATTAAATGCCTATAATAACAGATTTTTTTGAATTCGGTTTTTTTTATATATTTTTTTAACGTAATCGTTTCAGGAAGGTGTATTAGTATATTTCATAAAATAAACAATCTAACTCGCATCTCCCGAATTCTGTATATTAATAGGTATAATTGTATTGTTAATTAAGGGTTATTATCTACTATATACTAATTAATTACGAGAGAGAGGGAGAGAATATGTATGTTCAAAAACTTGTGATCATTAAAAAAAATGTATTTATTTATTTAAACTTTATTGCACAAAACAAAAGTCAGTACAAATGGCGAACTTTATGCCTAATGGCATTCTCTACCAGTCAACCATAGGGCTAAACAGAGGGTGCAGAGAAGAAAATTAATCATTTGGAAAGCATCTAAGATACAAGTGAATGTATTAATCAAAATATTGTTTCTATTTTTATTCATACCTTTCCTAATTATTTTTATAACATTAGCATTAATAATTATTATTTATTTATTTCAGGCATCAAAGGCCCATAGATAAATACCTTACAATCTAACATACATATTAAATATTAAAATAATAAAAACATAAGTAACTAAATTTTATTCGAATTATTTTACATTTAAAGCCATTCTATTGTGGAATTCTCTTCCATGGGATCTGAAGAAGGCTAAATCACTATCTGTTTTTAAGATTAAATTAAAAGATTACTACTTGTCCCTCCCATAGCTTATTGTGTGCTATTGGTAATTTTCCTAGCTAAGTTGGATATCAGCTGTGATGTTTTTATTATTTTTCTTGTGTTTATGTGTATTTTTGCCTATATTATATATATATGTATGTATATTATTTGTATATATGTATGTTTATCTTTATATATATCTATTTAAGTATGTGTATGACTTATACTTTATGTTATTTATGTTGCTGATTTTTTTTTATCTCACCACCTACTCCTTCATTGTTTATTTTTGCTTATTCTTCTAACCAAAGGTTGTCTGGAAGAGATCGCTCTTTAGCGATAAGACCGCCTATTGTCTACCATTTATAAATTAGGTTTTAATTGTAACATTTTTCTTGTTGGTGTGCAATAAAGAATTATTGTATTGTATTGTAACTAAACTAGGTCACATTTTTCAACAGCGACGTGTTACGCGTGTTCGATGCATTGCTTTGCATTAGCTTTACTACATACTTTTAAGAAACCACCAAGAGAAACATATGCGGATCTGAAGGTATTCGTGATCTGAAAAGTTCGTCATTAGTGTCACCAACACTTCATTCGTAATCAAACGAATTTCATTAGTGTAAAAATAAATTCATTCGTGTCACACAAATTTCGATTTTCTGCTAATATATCGTGACGAGCACTATGATTTTACGCTGTGAATTTAAAACTGCGTTAGACTAGTCAGTAAAAGCAGTTGGAAGTAAAAAAAAAGGGAGTTTACAAAAATCCACCAAAAAGTGTCATATTAATTCGTAACGTGAAATCGACCCACTTCTCAATTACAAACCACGCCGACCCAGCTTAAAGTATAATCCACAGACCTACGGACCAAATTGACAAGTAAGTATGAACAAATGTTGCCACAGTTTGGCCAGTGTCGTTCTCATCGATATTAAAATTATTTTACATCGTAGGTTTAAGGTCCACCCAGACGGGACAATCAAATTGGCAATTTGATCGGCTAATCTATATACCAACTTTTTCCAGTGATTTTGACGGATCAAGAGGTCTGTAGACACCTAATTAGAGATAAAAATTTAATGTCAAACCAGCATGCAGCAGCAGCATGTACATGAAAATTATATAATTATTTATGATAATTGATAGTTTATTAAATGAATTAATAAAATTATTGTTCTTTATTTTCAAATTCCCAACAATGTGGTCCATCTATTTAACAAAAAAAAAGCGGGTATCTTCAGAAATAGTTGACCGCTGTTTACAAACTACTTTTATGCATCTAACGATATACGTTATCATTGCTATTACGAGTGTTTATTGAAATTGTTACGTGATATTACGGATTCGCAAGATTCGGGACCAGAACCATGTTCATCAAAATGTTGGCCTCCAACAAAAAGGAGAAAAAAATCTATTAGTGAAACTGAAAAAGAGACGATTCATCGAGTTTACGTTTATATTTATAATGAGATGGTAGACAGATTGCAGGACGAACAAGACATCCCAGAGGACATTCATGTCAATAAAAACGAGTGTGTCATGAAAACATCCGAAATACTTGGTATTTCGAGATTCAGTTTTTAAAGTTTTGAAGGAATACAAAGAACAAGAGAACTTTAGTTCGCCTCTGAAACCCGGTCCAAAATTAAAGTTCAAAGATAAGGTGGACGAATTTACTTTTGCGGCAATACGTCAAAAAGTGCATACGTTTTTTGAAAAAAAAACGAGGCCCCGTCTGTTGCAAATGTAAATTGTATTGCGATTTTCAATTATTTCCGTTAAGTTTGTTGTATATGTAATATAGTCTGACAACCCAAGTCCGACTGTAGAATATTTAACTATATATTTAGGCTCGGAAACCTTTTTAAAACTAGTGGGTAAAAACGCATTTTATCCATCCACTACCTCGAAAATCAAACAAACAAAATTTGTACCTCTTATTTGAAACTAATATACTTATTTTTGATTTAAACTAGTCTGTTATTTGTACTTTACAACTTGTCGATATATTGTTATCGACATATACCGTTCACTATTTTAATTTTGCTGTTCCTGGTATCATTTTACCTGTCAGTCATTTGTCAATTTAGTCCGTAGGTCTGTGGATTTTAGTTTAGTTTACAGGGGGAAACCATACATTTAAATGTAAAGAATTGTACAAATTGCCCTTTAATTTTTTCTGAGGTTAGATTAACGGCTGTACTACGTAATTGTAAGAAACTTTGTTATAATAAATATCGTAATTTTATATTGAAATTCGTTTATTTTCCTCGCATTCAAAGTGAAAAGTAGAGTGTTTAACGCGAGACTAAACAACCATAATGACACTCGAACTATTAGCCACCCTCGCTTAGCTCGGGTGGCTAAAATATCTCGTGTCATTATGGCTTGTTTTAGTCCCTTGTTGAACAATCTACTATTCATTACGTTATACCTGATGTCTACTAAAGTCACAGTCTGGTGACGAAACTGGTGAGAGTCGATTGGAAGTTTAAAATACCTACATTATTTGAACAGTTCAATAGCAGGGGATAATTATCGTGCTAATAATTTTTATAATTATCGATGAAAGTGATCTGTATTCAAAGTATTTCCGCACTTGTGCGCTTATTCGAACATTTCGAACGCTCGAACGCTCGAAGAGTCCATGCACTGTCAACGTGCTTGCCGTGGGGATTCCCCTTGCAAGAAAAATATTAAATAAAAATATATTAAATATAGGTACATGTATTTTTTAGGGTTCCGTACCCAAAGGGTAAAAACGGGACCCTATTACTGAGGTTCCGCTGTCCGTCCGTCCGTCTGTCATCAGGCTGTATCTCAAGAAGTATGGTGTGTCATCTGTTGACTGCTGCTAAGCTAACTAGGTGGTGGATTAAGTCTTCAATTATATTAGTGGCGCCAACATTGCAGTGGAGTCAGCAGGGTGATTAAAGTTGTTTACTTTGGTACAACCATCCGCGGTGATTTCGATGGTGGTTACGCTACTGCTACTTACTGTGCTGCTAGATCAGCCTAATACAATAGTTGTCCACGCGCTCACCTTTAGGCTTGTCGACGGCGAGTGCCCTCGCGAAGTGCTCGTCGACGACGGCGGCCACGTCGCCCGAGTAGTGCGTGAACACGACGCAGTTGGCGCTGACGTACTGCGCACGCGCGCGGTTGGCGCCCGCGCCGGCGCACTCGCCCTCCGACTCCGACGACCCGCCACCTAACAACACAATAACAATAAGTATGTATAAATTTATGAAACATGTAATGTCTCATTTCCTTTTTTTTTATGCGGTACACACCACAATTTTTATTTTTAAACCATTCAAAGCTTAAAGAAAAATTAAAAAAACCGGCCAAGAGCATGTCGGGCCCCGCTCAGTATAGGTTTCCGTAGTTGCCCATTCTTCACAATAGACGAAAATTACGAGAAAGATTTAAATTACGAGAAAGATCTCAAGATCTGTAAAAAGGTCGTAAACGCCAAAGTAACAGTAATTACTTATTACCTTCTGGAAGTTATCGATTATACGCGCCAGATTGAGCGAAATGTTTTAATATAGTATGGCACTTAACCAATATGTGTAACGTTCGAAGTGTAGGGACACCGAGCAGCATTAACGTCATTTTAAAGAAAATTTGAATTTTTGCGATAATTCAAAAACGGCTCGACCGATTTTATTCAATATAGTTTTCATTGAAATTACTTAATAAGGCCTCATTTTCATGAATTTTTCCATAATTTTTGACCCGTGGCTGAAAAATTAGAGGGGGGACACAATTATTTTTATTTTCGGAGAGAATATTTACAAAACTGCTGACTTTATCAAAATATAATGCTGGGATACCCCTATTATTTTTAAAAGACCCATTCAACGATTACCCACATACTAGTGTTGGAAGGAAAAAAAAATTACCCCACTTTAGGTACGGGAGGTACCCGAAAAAAAATTTTTTTTTAGTTTTAATTTTACCGTTTTGTCGGCGTAATACATAGACATACTCATACCAAATTTCAGCTTTTTAGTACTAATGATCACGGAGCTAAGCCGCGGACGGACAGACAGACAGACAGACAGACGGACAGACGGACATGGCGAAACTAATATACCTAAGGGTTCCTTGTTGACTACGGAACCCTAAAAAGGAGTTACCTGGTGGAAGTGAGCGGGAATCGAACCCGGTACCTTTGGATTACCGATCCAGCGCATTAACCACTTCGCTACCCTAGCTAATAACTCGTAACCCAACGAATTTTTCCTTATATTTTGTGTGTCGAACTTTGCATTGTTTCCTGCATTGTGACTTTTTCACAAGTTGTAAAATTAGATTACATACCTATAAGTAAGCACGTAGTCTATATTCTTCGCCATACGATAAATAAGTATAATTTATTAAAGCCCGTTTTTAAGACTCGTTTCAAATCTGTTTTCTTCCAGGAATATTGTGTCAGCCAAGAGGTGATTCGTAACTTGTAGTGACAAGACACATCTACAACATTAACAACTGTTCAAACAGGTTGTGAGACGACGACAGTTGTCGGGACATTAGGTTGACATAAGTTGCAATTTCATGTTGGGAGCAAGTTTCATGTTGGTTTGCCGTTGCCGCGCTTATCATGAGGCACGGTCCCAGCCCCAGGGCGGCGGGCGCGGGCGGCCCGGCTCCATCGCGACTAGCTCTATGTGTGGGTGTGTGAGCGTTACCGTCTGCGCTGGCGCGGCCGTGCGCGGACAGCTCCTCCTCCTTGGCGCGGAGCCTCTGGTGGTGCGCGTGCGCGTGGGGAGGCGAGCCCGGGGACTGTGCGCCGGACGACGCCGAGCCGCTGCTGACGCCCGCGGCGGGCCCGTACCCCTCCGCGTTGCCCGTCTGCACGTTGAACTGCAACAGGCATAATGTTAGGACGCTCCTATTCAATTCTAACACACCAGATAATATTAAAAAATAATAATAATGAACCACGTTCAAAAATAAACTAATAAGCCAAAAATGATCTGTTCATGTACTAATTTAGGTACATTTGAACCACCCTTAGAAGGCAAGCATGAAACCTAAGCTTATTATTACTATAAATTTACTATAATATATCTTAGTTATATCATTTATTTTTAAAGGCGGTTATTTTTATGTTAACCTATTTTTGGGAATTTTGTGATTGAAATAAAATACAGACTATAGAGGGGAGATGGAGGAGGTCTTGTTTGTATAGGTACCTACATATCATTTAAATTACTACCTAACTCCGTATTTAGTGGCTCCGTTTGGATGAATCAAATGTGTGATATAATTTTATTTTATCTATACGAACGTAAAGACGGAGCCACTAAATACTGTTAAACTTAGTGCCTAAATCACTATTGGAAGGACGAGGCGTGTTAGCTCCGAGACAGGCAAAGGGCCCCCATGGACCCGCAGTCAACATAAAAACAAAAAAAATACTACATCATATGTTCTTTTGCACGCTCGAAGTGAGACAAAGAGAGATGTACTCTCGCGGCCACAAGAAGCCGTATAGTTTGCGCTGGCTGTTAGAGTAGGTGCATCTGAAGAACACTCATTGTAATTAGTATGCCATCGGGAAAGTCGAGAAGTCCCTAAGTACATTCTTAAGGACTTCTGAATGAATTCATTCTTAAATGGGCCATGCAATTTTGCAGCTCATCGTACATTCAATTAATCACTATACCTACATAGCTAATATCGCTTGACTTGACGAGTAGGTAGGTATCAGAATTTTCCGGGTGGTAAATTTTATCTACACACGCGGCAGCGTGTCAAGCCAAGTTCAAGCAAAGGAACTGGCTAGCCAGCGCCGAGTGTAATATTACACGAACCACTTGGTGCCACTTTTGACCCTTCTATAACTCAAAACCCCTTTAACTTAAACACATAAAACTACGTGTGTTTAATTAAGGACATCTAGAAGCCCAAATTTCATGAAGCTAGCTCAAATGGTTATAAAGATATGAAGGTCAAAAAGTCGTAAATTTTAGCACTGACTGACTGACATATAGTACCTAAACCTAACCTACTTCCAGATGACCTAGAGGGATGCAATTTGGAATCCAGCTCGGTAATTGTGTGTAAGCGTAGGAAAAAATCTAGAAAAAAAAAAAGTTAAAAAATAGGGGGGTCCCCATACAAAAAAAAAATTGTAGCGTTGGAACCGTTACAAGCAGACATTTGAAACTATCCCAATATATGTATTATTATATTTGCTATATAACAGAAATATAAAAATAAAGTTAAGTCAAAAAATAAGTGGTGTCCCCATACAAAAAACTTGTAATACGCGCTAAACAACCGGCCAAACGGTGTGTCGTCGGCGGCGCGCGGCACCACATAATTGTACCTACTTACACAGAACAGAAATAAATCTACATAAAAGCGCTCCCGAGCAACACATAAACATAGGCACCGCATACGAATACCGATTTAGTTATTTATTGTTTTATTACATTTATGTTCATCCTGCTTCTTTCTCAACGATGAAATTAATTATTGTCATACCTACTATAACCACAAAAGTTCTTCGTGCCTAAACCAGTAACAGTATAAAAGTGAAGTACATACATGAGATTCAATGAATAAATAAATACTTTATACAACCCGTTCACTATACGTTTGCCGCTGTCAACTGTCACGCTTTTAGCGTTGTCTCACTCACTCAGTTCTAGTTCCAGTGAGAAAACGCTATACTGACGTCATTTGACAGCAGCAAACTTATATGTTGTAGCGACGCCGTCGGTCCACCGTCGGTTGGTTTAAACCTGCATGGTAGTGATTTTATAGTCCACGGCTCACTAAAATAACAAAGATCAGTGTCCAAGGTTCGTTTCTCTGATTTATTTTGAAAATAAGAAATAATATTTTAAGGTATAAATTTCTTAGTTCGAACTCTTTGTACCTTAAAAGAAAGTCCAATGTGTATGTATACCAAGGTCAAGGCAATAGCGATGTCTTATTGTTACCGATAAATGTATGTATTGACTAATTTAAGAATGCTGGTGGAACTCGCTCGCGCCATGCACTTGTACGCGGGGGCAAGGGAGGAGGTACCTCGCTTGCCCCCGCGTACAGGTGCAAAAGTACTACTAGAGGTAATTACATCAGTCATTTTATAAAGTTATTCAACATAATATATATTTTTTTATTCTGATAAAAACTGGCCAAGTCAAATCTAACCTACTTTAAGATCTCACATTTTTAAATAACAGCAATTGTTATAGGTATCCAATAAAGCAAAGAAATAGAGTTTAATACTTGTTCATAATGTTATTTTGTTCCTATAAATACATATTTGGATTTTGCATAGAACTTGGCACTCATTTAGATCTCCATTCTTTTTGCGGCGAAGCCCACAGCCAAGCATATTTTTTGTATTGAACTTGGCTCTCCTTTTTTACATTTATGTTTTTGGTGGGGGTGGGATACACTATACCTGTATCCAGAAACTTAAATTCTTGCCTAGTTTTTCTATCGACTATACATACGATAAAATTGTACTACGAGCTTCAAGCAAAAATACCTACTTCAACGTCGCTTCTTTACATGGAAGTAAACATTTTGTTCAACATTCAATAACTAGTTTTCAATAATGCCCGTACGTGCCACCACCATATATAGTAAATACGGTTTTATAAGAAATCTGGTCTATCTCGGTTGCATTTGGATTACATATTTAAGTATAATAACCTTTTTTAGGAATCGCTAATATACAGTGTATGGATATGGACTATATAGTTATAGGCAGGAATCATATTATTATTAACAACTATTTGCACTACCATTTTCGTAACTATTTTTTTGTTTACTCTCTACCCTAAGGTTGTCTGGAAGAGATCGCTTTTTAGCGATAAGACTGCCTGTTGTTACCAACTGTACCTACTGCATTTTTATTTCTTTTGTTTTCTGTTTGTTATTTTGTGGTGCACAATAAAGAGTACCTATTATTATTATTCCCGTCCAATAAATAAGATCCTCCTGGGTGGAACTCCCAGCTCGCTGCGCCCAATATTTCCCCGATACCTATTCGGGCTGCTGCTGTGGTGATGGCAGCTCCTGCACGGGCTATACAATAGCAATCTTCGTGGGCACGCTGACCATTTTTAGACTCTGCTTGTTTGATAAATAACTATTTCAAAGGCTACCGGAACCGGGCTGTATCTACGCGAAACTTTTTAAGGTCAGCTAAAACTGTCATCAAACATTTAATAAGCTTACACCTACAATTTATAGCTAACTACCTCAATGAAGACAATGTCAAGGTCCTGTACTTGTCTATAAAAATCTTGTTTATAGCTAGGTGCTCATGCGGAAATACCGAAGCCATTAGCATTGTAATGTCCCATTTACGTCGGAATTGGAATGAGGCATAGGCTGCTGACTGCGGCGGCGCAGGAGACCGGGGACGAAGGGCATAGCGCACGCGCATGCGTCACCGCCGGCGTCGTCGGACGACGCCGCGCCGGCGCATTCCGCGCCCAAAAAACTCGCCTGGCCGCTCGCGCCACTGCACGTTGTTATGGCTGCGGCATACTTACGAGTATGTTTGTGTTCAATGTAGGTACTAGTGAACTATCGAACGACACTTTCAACTCTGTAGCCATTCCAATCTATTCTGAAATTTCCGGGTGTATGCAACTACGACAACATGGACCGGAGTGTGTCGTATACGTAGGCTATAACTTCTCATACCAGAAAATAGTCGAAGGATAAGCAAAGTGGTATCATATTGTGGCCTAGGCCCCGGAAAACCTGGTGTAAATATCGATAGGAACTAGCTTCTGCGGTGGAAGTTTCCTGTGACACAACACAATCCAGTAAGGACAATAAGCCAACACTGGGAAATAACCTGTAATACACTACATCGTGTCCAATTTCCACTAATGTCAAATATAAAAAAAATACATTGCCAATTTTGGATTGGCATCGTGTGATCGATTCATGTCATGTTAATCAGATAAACGATGGCTTTAGGCAGAAATTTTACATTGACACATATTTTACGACGCGCGGCAGATTTTTGTCAGTCTCTTTGGATTTAAACTTTGTGGGAATCTTTGGATCTGTGCTCCTTTGAAAAATTGATCCAATTGGGTAGTGGTATAAAACAAAGAAGAATGGAGTTTTCTAGTGTTGGAGACACAAACTGTTAGGGTGACTGTGGCAGCGTAGTACCTGTTTAAGTAGTAGTAGATGGCAACACTGACCCGATCATACTGGAAGGGCGGCGCGTGGTGGAAGGAGCGCGCGGCGCCGCGCCCGTACAGGTAGGGGTAGTAGGCGCCGTACATCACCTCGGGGCAGCTCACCGCCATGCCGCGCGCCGCCCCATGCCGCGCCCGCGCACAGCTCGCGCAGGCGCGCTAGGACGGCGCGACTCCACCCTGCCGGCAACACAAAACAACGGTTATTCTAATTCTAACACATTTTCAGGGAGACCTACCTATATATTCGATGAAAAGGGCACCACGTAGTGATTACATACTCTTTGAAGGGCACGACATAAATCCACGTATAAATAATTCAGTGGCCGGCAAAAGTTAAAGCAATGATCCTTGGGATCCAGTTAGAGCTAGCCCAGGCACAAGCCATCATTACTTGGCCAAATAGGTAAGTTTGTTTGCGTCGAAGACTTCGAAGAGACAGGAAAACAAAAGATTATACCTACATTTGAAAAGATATCGATTACATTTGTATTACCTTATGAAGTCGGTGCCAAACCTCACCTCACGTAAACTGTAAAAATATATAAACATCGAACAAAAATAGGTACCTACTCATAAACACCAAATGGTAATCCTAATCATTAAAGGCTTTATGCGCGGCATCTGCCAAGTGCCGCGCTAAAGAAGAAATCTTATTTGTTTTTTTTAGAATAAGGACCCTTAAATGAGACCGAAAACGTCCCACTTTGTCGATTCTAGTTACGGAGTTACGGGCAGTTTAGTGAAATATGGCAAAACCTAACCCAAAATCGGCTTTCAATAAAACTGATGGAACATATACGGTAATGAAGCTATGGTTTTGATGTCGACGCATAAATGTCCAATTTAAGCACTTTTTTAGGGCCCCACTTTTTTAGGGTACCTACCTAGAGACATAATTCTTTCACTTAAAGATAGCTAAAAAATATCATTTATTTTAAAAACTTAATCAAGGAATTAGTTATAAATAAAATAATTACGTAACTAAAATAAACTAAAAAAGGTGTAAAAAACTGTGCCCCCGCGGCATGGTCCCGAAGACGCTGGCAAAATTTCCTCGCTGAATAGCAATGCTAATGCGTTGTGCGAGGAAACTGCCAGATCTTCGTTCCCCAGTAGTTTCAAACAATCTTTTAGCGAGGTCTTTATAGAGTTTGTGGGCGCTGGGACCCCACGGACCTAAAGTCTCGACCCCGAAAGGAATAAAATTATATTCGGGGCCGAGAGTTCTATACTTATTATGTTTGCCCGCTGCCAATATTCTGGCACGTTCAGAGCCCGTAGATAGATGGCTTATGTTACTCATAACTCCATATCGACAAAGTGGGACCTTTTCCCTAAAACTGTCACAAATTGGCAATGTACATTGTTCATCGCATCGCAAATACCTACATCAGGATGTACAAACTCTTTGACCATCTTTTTTTATTTTTTTTAGAACGAGTATTGTTAGCTGTATTCAACCTTAACGAGACTTGAACTATCGTTTATCGACCTTCGTTTTCTTTGGCAATTTAACGTCTAACCAATTATTTCCATTTTTTATTCATAATATTTTTTGCCCACTCTGATAATGTTACATAATTTATGACCCAATAAGAAAAGTTAAGTTAGGTTTATCTGTCTAGCTCGTACATTTGTTCACGTTTATAGGTAATATGTACATATTTTCATTTTGTTATTTATTTTTAAACAATAAGTTGTAGCATTAGAAATATCTACGGTATCAAACGAATTATCCCCAAAGCGAAGATGATTCAGTTGTTTTGATTGTACGATTACACAGTGAACCAGAAGTGAGCGGGCAGTACAGCAAGTCCCTTGGAGCCAGCGCGGCGCGGCCGGGAATGCGCGCGCGCGAGTTTTTCTGCGCGCGCGCCGCCAGCCGCAAACGGGTTCTGCGCCGGATGCGACACTACCGACAGCACCGACACCGCGCTCGCAAGACAGCGCAAGCACACAACAGCCTCATACTGATACGCTCTGATATACTGATGCTCCTTGTCAATGTTCGACAAGCGTTCAATATTATAAGGATGAAGAGAAGAAGTTTGGCAATTCCTTCAATTATTAAAGAGTGGAACTTCGCGGTATAGTTCGGTGAATAGAGACTAAAGTATTAGGGGTGACTTGACAAACGGTCCGGTAGTTTAGAAATTTTTGATATGTTGTCTAGAATGGTTAGTGAGTGTTTAATGCAAAATGCACAGCCAGCCAGCCAGATTTTTGACCAATTTCCGGAAAATGCAACTTTTCCAGATTTTAAAATGTGCATATCTCCGTATACCTATCTGTCCTCGAAACAAAATTCAAAATGTAAATTATAGTAAATTCAATTGTCTACAACATTGTCTAAGCTCTTTTCTAACTCAAATGCTCCTAAACGAAAGTAAATTGTATAAGCAAAGATCTGCAGAAATTGCCGGTTTTTTAATAATCGAATCGCTGGATCAAGGGTCAGATTCAGAAGGCGGTACTCCTGGACACGGCGCGCATCGTCAGGCGGTTCCTCTCTGCAGCCCTAACCACCGGTAGCCTAGGCCCCGCCCCGCTGCCGGCGGCATCCTACGTTAGTTTTTTATAATGTATTTATATCTTGTAATTACTTTATTGTATTTTACTTTTGATATAAATTTATTGTAAAAATCGAATGAATTGACTAGTTTAATACAAAATTATGTAATTAAAAGACTTCAACATATTAAAAGGTTGTCTGGAAGAGATCGCTCTTTAGCGATAAGACCGCCTGTTGTCTACCGTTTTTAATTTGTTTATATGTGATTTCTTGTGTAAATGTTTTTTTTTGTGCAATAAAGCGTACTTGTATTGTATTGTAAATAAATAAAATAAAATAAAAAGCCTTTTATTCCATGCAAAACAAAACTCATTACAAAGAGATCATTCCAATTATTCCATTATGCAACTATACAATATAAATATATAATTTTTTTCTTTTCAATAATTTAATATAATATTATTCCGATTTTTTATTTACAAGCTTTACGCTAGTAGATATTATTTAGATTTTAGTGTAATCGGGGGGCACGGCAGTGTCCCCGCCAAGTCGAGCGCGAAGCAAACACCGTTTTTGCGTTATGGCAAAATTTCATAACTTTCTTTAAAATGACGTAAGTGCCGCGCGGTGTCCTTATACTTTGAACATTACACAATTTACACATATTAGTTAAGTGCCATACTGCATTAAAATATTCCGCTCAATTTAGCGCGTTTAATCGATAACTTCCAGAAGATAATAAGTAATTACAGTTACTTTGGCGTTTACGACCTTTTTATAGAGCTTGAAATCTCTCTCGTCATTTAAACCGCTGTTTTAAGCCCGTCTATTGTAAAGGATGGGCAACTACGGAACCCTATACTGAGCGTGGCCCGACATATGCTCTTGGCCGGTTTTTATTCTTAGCAGCGATATTTTTTATTTTTTTATTTTACTAGGCAGAAACGGCTTTTTATAAATATCTTATTTAAATAAACAGATAAGTATTTGAAAAAATGGCAAGTCATAAAAATTCTACAATATTTGTTTATAAATTAATAAAAGTTTCAACTTTGTACTTTGAACTTAAAGCGATTTAACATAAATGCAAAGTTTTTTGGCTTTATCTCGAAACTTACTTTTTGTCACTTATGGTTTTTCTTCTTGAGACGGCAGTATTGTATTGTATTGTCTCTTTATTGCAATTAATTGGTTTCACCATGCAACAAATTAAAAATATTCACATCAAATAATTTACAGCCACATCCAATAAAATTATAGTACCTAAAGAACAACCCATTAACAGTATAATTACAAATTACAACATTAAATTCATTACAATAAAATTACAAATTCCAGATATTAAATCCATAAACAGCATATAATATATAATTAAATAACAGAGTACATCATTAAATCCTTAAACAAAGTAAATTTAAAATGTAAGATAAAATATCTATGCCAGCACAAGTGTAAAATCCACTTATAATAATCATTATAATATTTGACGACGCGTTTGGCTCGGTTTGTAGACACCTGCCTACTGAGCCGGCGGTCCCGGGTTCGAATCCCGGCCACGGCAAATATTTGTGTGATGAACTCGAATATTTGTGCTTGGTTCATGGTTGTTCTATGTATTTAAGTATATATTTATCTATATAAGTATGTATATATCGTCGTCTAGTACACATAACACAAGCCTTCTTGAGCTTAATTTGGGACTAGATCGATTTGTGTGAGGTTGTCCGATATTTATTTATTATTTATATATTTATTATATTTATTTTTATGTAGGTACAATAGGACAGTTAAAACATAAATTATAAAATGTGTATGTGAGGACTAAAATAATAGTAGGTACTTGAGTGACTAGTAAGATTAAACTAATTTACAAGTCATGCATAATTTATTGTTTAGTATTTTCAAACATTTTTCCAAAATGTTCGTCTAAATTGTAAAACTGTCTTTCATTCAAATATGTTTTAGCTTCCGTATGAATTCCGTAAGATAATCTGACTTCTTTATTGACTCATCTAGATGGTTGTAGGTTTTGATAGCTATGTAGTTCAGGCTATTTCTAAATAGCGCGGAATGTGCCTTTGGAAGTTCTATGTCTAAGTTCCTTCGTGAAGGGTACCTTTTTGGTTGCTTGTTGGATTTGTAATGTTGCAGATTCTTGGAAATATTCTCTATATGATTATGCCACTTTAAATTAAATTCTAGATCGACACCCAAGAACCGAATAGTGTCTGATTTACTTATTGGAAGATCAAGTTCATAATTGGTGGCAGAAATTGAACACCCAAAATTCAAATAACAACATTTGTCCAGATTTAGTTTTAATTTGTTCGCCTCAAACCATTCTGTTAAGTTTTTCCAACCCAAAGTTACTAATTCCGACAGTTCGTTATAGTTTTCAGCCTTAAATATAAGACTTGTGTCATCCGCATATAAGTATGATGTTCCACTGGATATATTATCTGGCAAATAATTTATGAATACAATAAAAAGGAGTGGTCCTAGAATAGATCCTTGTGGAACACCACGCTCAATTGTGCCCTCATCTGACAGACATAAGTCATCATGGTTAGTAAGTCCCATCTGTTTGGAATGCTTAAAGTAATGAAAATAAGAAATGAAAAAGTGGCAATGCTGTAGTGCCGTCCCTTTCTAATCAATCTAAGAAGACGGGCATTACAGTATTGCCACTTTTTAATTTCTACTCTTTTTGATGGTCAGACTGTACTAGAATAGAAGGTGCTTCGAACTTCGTACGCGTATTTTTTTACGTGCGGAAATTGGTTTAAAATAGTCCAGCCGTTTCGGCGTGACGAGACCACAATGGAAATGATGCCCAGCGGTTTGATCTTGTTTTATAGACAAACGTTTCATCGGATTTCGATTTCATAGAAATATCATTTCATCGAAAGCATTTTTTTCTGAAACTATAAAATATTTTGGAATGTAATGCCGGGGCCACATGCTTGCCATGCCTTATTGGCAAGCGTACAGGACGCATTTTATATGTTAGAATGAGACGGAACTACATCGTGCTCACTCTTACATATAACTGCGTCCTGTAGGCTTGCCGAGGCTTGGCAAGCGTGTGATATCGGCTTTATAACACAAACCTATAACATAACGTAACCTAATCTCTAGATTGACATTTCCAAGATTTCTGATTCCGAGGAAAAATTTGTGTATCAAATGAAAATTCTATGAAATGAAACATTCGGTGAAGTGATGTATTATTCTGAACGACGCTGACATCTCTATCTCGATCTTACAGAGGAGCAACTTAATAAGCTTGAGCACGACGTCCAATAGGATCACCTGAGCAGATCACCCAGGTGATCCTATTCGACGCCAAGTCCGGCACGATCACCTGGGTGATTTTGTTTGACAGATTCATATTCAGTAGGATCATCCAGAGATGAAATATATTTAATTTCTGGGGGATCCTAATGGATATGAATCTGTTCAATCACCCAGGGGATCGTGCTGGACATGGCGTCCCGTAGGATCACCTGGGTGATCTCATTGGACATGATAGTCCACTAGAATCACTAAAATAAAAATATTTGATCTCTGGGTGATCCTACTGGATATGAATCTGTCCAATAAAATCACCCAGGTGATCGTGCCAGACTTGGCGTCGAATAGGATCACCTGCCCAACTAGCAAAATCAGTACTTATTGTATTCTTCAAGACTACTTTATAAGATACTTGTAATTTGCTACAATCCTGGGATTTGGGCGCAGTTATAGGAGCATTATTTGCTTATAATGCTCTTATAATCAACTCACAGAATGTCAGAAAGCCCTATAATACACTTGCAGAAGCGCAATTGCTTCTATAATGTTCTGAGACTACACATTTTTAAACACAAATAATCTTATTAGTATCTGACATAAGTATATTACTAGAGTAATATCGTTTATAACGCACTACTAATGTTCTTAGTTATTAGTTACAAGTACTTTTTATAAAAATATCTCTTCGGTGCTTCGTTGTATCGGCCGGTTGATGTGTTTTGTTTTATTGTGATAAAAAAATATCTACACTTAAGTAGGTATTCGTACTATTTCTTTTTAATGAAACTCTATTTCGTAATCGAAAATCGTATATTGGTTTTATTATAAAATATTGTGTGTGAACTCGCTGGGGAAGTCATTTTTATTGTAAATGTCTACCAAAAATAGTTTAATTTCACAATGCCCCTTGAAAAGCATCACATATCATAAATATTGTTGACATAATATTTCAACAATTATTAAGAACATTCGCCATGTTTTTAAATTACTCTTCATTGAGTTGTTATACGACAGTTATAGGTAAATTTGCACTTTAAGCAGACTCAATAGAGACAACTCGCCGCCATATTAATGAAAAATAAAAGACAGTGTTGCCAGAGCCATTGTGTCATAAGTTACGTTTATTTTGATTTTAATAAAAAAAACCGGCGCGAGTCCGATTCGCGTACCGAGGGTTCCAAAGGTTTGGTACCTATGAAAGCATAAAATATTGAATACAAAAACCTTGGCTGGATTAAAACCTTGTTAGTCTGACATAATGTAATGAATCAAATGGGGAGTTATAGCAATCCATAACTCCCGTAGGAACTATAAAGGCCTTTTTCCTTCAGTACACCTGCATGTAATAACATCTTTTACGAGCAAATGTGATGAAAAATAAGTTTGTAACACCAAGAAAAAAGCCGTCACTTCTTAAAAATATGGCCATAGACGAATATAGTCATATTTAGCACACAAAACTGTGTCATCATCATCATCATATCAGCCGTCCACTGCTGGACAAAGGCCTCCCCAAATTTCTCCACAACGATTGGTCATGCGCCGCCCTCATCCAATTACTCCCGCAAACCTAACCAGGTCGATCCGCCAGGTTGGCTTTCCATGCTACGTGTTCCGGCACGCGGTGTGTCGTAAAGCTGTGCGTAGAGTAAAAAAATTGCCTTACTAATTCCATATAGACCAAAATAATGTTGTATGCCTTCGGACTACACATTGAGGTTTAAAAATAATTATATCTTGAAAAGTATATGACGTTAAAATAAACTACACGCAGATTTTGAGTCCAAATAGCATATATATACTCTCAGGAAAAAATATAACAGATATATCTTTTTACACTTTAATGTTCTCACTTGAGAATTTTTAACAAAAACCATTGTAAAGTTACTAAGTGATATGTACTCAGAAATTTAATGTCACTTACATGTTATGAGAGGGTCAAAAGTTACGAAAAATGTAACAATTGTAACCATCTGGCAACGCTGATCATGACAGATACCAAGTATTTACTAGTAAAGTGATTACTCGAGTAGCTTATAAGGTTGCTTAATCTAATAACGCTCTTATCCAGGACAATTACACTTATATGAATCTTGAAGAAGACTACTAAGAAGGCAAACTTATAATAACCTTAGCTTAGTGTATTATAAAATCTTGTAATCTTATAAAATACTACTGTAGGATCAAATATTATTCAAGACAATTTAATCTCTCTGCATACAATTATAGGATACTTATACTTATAAGTGTCATTAAAGATAATCTTGTAGCCAACTAAAATACTGTGCAATAAGAACGAATGATCTTGAGAGTATTTACGCTTGTGAAATGTTACTATTAGTATAAGTATCCTATTACCGTCCTGGGTGCTTGTCTTAAAGCATACTATAAGGCCTAAATATAAAAATGAATGCTCTTGAGTATGTTACAGCTTGTTCAATGCTATTATAAGTAGAAGACTCTACAAAAATGCCTTTATAAGAACGTTAATAGTAGATATTTACTTATAATATTTATTTATAGGATTAATTTGCTAGTTGGGTGGGTGATCTCACTGGACGTTTTCGTCCACTAGAATCACCTGGGTGATCTCACTGGACGTTTTCGTAAACTAGAATCACTTGGGTGATCTCACTGGACGTTTTCGTCCACTAGAATCACCTGGGTGATCCCACTGGACGTTTTCGTCCACTAGAATCACCTGGGTGATCTCACTGGACGTTTTCGTCCACTAGAATCACCTGGGTGATCTTAATGGACGTCGCAAGCTTGAGCGCATTCAAAATGTTTGCATTCGGCCCATATTTGGGTTACGCAAATATGATCATGTATCTAGTTTCCATTCTCAGCTCAAATGGCTCCCAATCCGTTTTCGTCGTAACTCTCAATATTCTTGCTCTTCTTTATAGTATACTTTTTCATCCTGCAACTCCCCGCTATCTCAAGGAGCGTTTCACTTATCACACTTCTGCTCGATCTGCCCAAAATTTTCTCCTTGCCGTCCCTTCTTCTGCCTCAAAATTTTACTTTTAAAGCTGTCTGTTTGTGGAACTCCTTGCCTGTGAGCTTAAGGCGCGCTAAATCTCTTGTTTCTTTCAAAACTCACCTGAAAGAGCATTATCTATCCCTTTCATAATTCGTATTTTATTCAAAGGGTCCTATTATCTTTTGGACGAATGTATGTATATGTATGTATTTATATATTTATGTATTTATTTGTTTTTTATGTGTATATTATTATTATTATTATTTTCCGTTTTTTTGCACCGCCTAATAACATAATCTTTTTTTTTCAAGTTCACTACCCAAAGGTTGTCTGGAAGAGATCGCTCTTTAGCGATAAGACCGCCTGTTGTTTACCTCTAATTGTAATTTCTTGCATTGTATTTCTCCTGTAGGTTGTAGGTATGTTTTATGAGGTGTGCAATAAAGAGTACTTGTATTGTATTGTATTTTCTATAAAAGAAGAGGACACCATGCCCAACAGATGGCGCCAGGCTGGCACGCCGCCGCGCGCCCATACAAAACAAATGACGGTCCTGCATCACGCTATTAAGATGTTCCAGTTGGTCGCGTCCACTATCAGAGAAGTAGTAGGTATTCAAGGCTCAGAAAAGGTGTAGTGCATACGAGCTATCAGAGGACTCAGACAAAACCGAAAGGTGTGTCCCACACTTTAAAGATTTAAATATATTGACCTTGCCCTGCCTCTACATTTTTAGGGTTCCGTACCCAAACGTACCGTCCGTCCGTCCCTCCGTCTGTCACCAGACTGTATCTCAACAACGGTGATAGCTAGACAGTTGAAATTTTCACAGATGATGTATTTATATTGCCGCTATAACAACAAATACTAAAAATAAAATAAAATAAATATTTAAGGGGGGCTCCCATACAACAAACATACAGATAATGGTACGGAACCCTTCGTGCGCGAGTCCCACTCGCACTTGGCCGATAACCCTTATAAAAATAATTATATAGAATGTTGTTATATCAGTGACAACATATTGAAGGCCAGAGATGGGAAAAGGGAATCGATTAACGATTAAGATTAACCTACTTAAACGCGATTAACGATTAAAAATGACTTAATCGTACGAGTTCCGATTCATTTATCCCGGTGAAATCAAGCGTAGACTAATATCCAACAATTAAATTTTTATTTTTATTTTCTCTCGATTAATATTTGGAAGAAATAAGATATTTTTGTCTATGTCTCGCCCTTACCTAGAAAACCCTAATAGAGTACTGTACTATAAAAACCACATTGTATTAATGGAACAAGCTTATTTCACACAACACACTAGGTATAATGATTTTGCAGGTGTTACCTACTCATGACAAGTTAAACTGCATTTCTGTATTGTGCACAAATGAACGTGTTCCTACTTTTAATCAAGAATTAATTAAACCATTGACACAAAGCTCAAAGCTCAAGGAAAAATTTAAAAAGGAGTTACTTGGTGGAAGAGACCGCGACATAGGTCGCTGAGGTGTAAAGCCTTTCAAATAAACAATGCAAAGATCGACACACAAAGCATATGGAAAAATTCCTCAGGTTACTTGGAGTTCGGGTAGCAAAGTGGTTAACGCGCTGAACCGATAATCCAGAGGTACCGGGTTCGATTCTCGGTCGGTTAATTTTAATTATTTGATAAAGTGGACATAATCAATATCTGTTAGTTAATTATAATTAATTATTAATATGTGATTAATTATTTAAATATTGACATTTTAATTATTGCATATTTCATTGTATTATCTAATTTTAGTGAGTTATTATTAATTATGGTTGTTTAATTTATTGTTATTGTATTTTTTTATTTTTATTAATGTGATTTCAAACGCAATGTAAATTGTTAATTGAATAAATACTTATGACTTATGACTCTCTTCCACCAAGTAAATCCTTTTTAAATTTTTCTTTAAGCTTTGTTCTTTGTATCATTCAATGGTTTCAAATAAAATTGTGGTGTACCTACGCACATTAAAATAATGACTAATGAGACATTACTTACATGTTTCATAAATTTACAAGAATTCATTGTGAAATTTAAAATGACGATTAATTTATCGTTAATCAATACTCGTCTGTCGATGAATTTTTCGACGATTAACTGTTTAATTAATTTATTAAAAATGTAATCGATTAATGTCCATCTCTGTTTAAGGTTATCAATAATGACTTATTCCGGGGAATGTACCACAATGGAACCTGTCAAAAGGAATCGCAAGAAACCATCAGCAATTCCGTTTGAGACGAATTTCGTCTCTACACAGGAGCATTCATAAACGGCTCTCTCAGCGGCGAGACACAGCCCGTGTAAGGTAGGTAGCGGTTTAGGTACTGGGTAGGTATGAGGCTCCACGACACGATGGTGCGCCTCTGAACCTTTTAAGTAAGACGGGTCACGACACGGAACGAGACAATGGGAAGTATTTCCCACCTTTATTTCGACGCTTATGGCACCAGTAATAACATGTCCTCGTTTCCAATAGGTACTTGGAGTACCAATAGGTATCTAAGCCTGAAGTAACTCCCGACCCGACTAACCCCACTGGTGCCACTGCCCAAGTAACAAAAAGTTCTATAACGAGGGCGTTTTGTCACCAAACAGTGATATAGTCGGCCTATACTGGTATCCATTGTGACTGCTTGCACTATAATGGTGTTTAACGGAGCGTTTTAATTCTATAAATTATAGAGCTATTAAGTTCTATATTTTAGCTCTTAGAACGCTTACAGGACCATACAAAAGAATCTTTAAAGTGCTGCACTTTACTAGATATTTAAAAAGCTGCTATGGTACTATTTAGTACAGTAGATGAACTTACTGACACTTTTATGTATCCATTTAGCACTAAAACTGCGTCAAAATGACTTTTACAGTACTGGCACTGTAGCAGTGTTGAAAACATTGTTATAGGATCAATTTGCACTATAAAAGTACTCTGCACAAGCATTACGTAACGTTATGGCTTCTTAAAAGCTTCCTCAACATCGCTATGGGGCTAGTTCTGTAAAAGTGATCCCATCAAAAACATAAATGTTAAATTAGAGCCAAGTTCTCGCATGCAACGTTGTCGACTTCGCCGACAAAAGAATTGAGATCTATATGGGCGCCAAGTTCTTTGCCCTAAATTTTTTAGATACAAGGACATGCGACATACTCAATGCATTTATTTTACTTGGGGTGTAATTCAATATCAAGACTGGACTTGGCTAGTTTTTACATATAAATGTATATTACATTTGTCTAATCATTAACCTATTTTCGTAAAGGTATGTACGCAAGTTAGTGTACGTCCTGTTACTTATACTGTTAGCTTGATAATAATACTATGTTACTTTGATAAAATTAAGTCAGTTTGTGAAAACTAGCCAAGTCAAATCTTGATATTGAATTACACCCCAAGTAAAATAAATGCATTGAGTATGTCGCATGTCCTTGTATCTAAAAAATTTAGGGCAAAGAACTTGGCGCCCATATAGATCTCAATTCTTTTGTCGGCGAAGTCGACAACGTTGCATGCGAGAACTTGGCTCTAATTTAACATTTATGTTTTTGATGGGATATCATTACTTTTTGTACAGAAATTTGAATTGACGCCCCACCTGTCTTGACTAGAGTGACGCGGGGTAGAGGGAGGGGCCGGACCGCTCCTCGCCACGCCGCGCTCCCGCGCTTCGCTATCCGTCCCCGCGCCACGGCAATTTATTAACCTTCTCTGTCTGTGTTGTGTGTGTGTGTGTGTGTGTGTGTGTGTGTGTGTGTGTGTGTGTGGTGTGTGTGTGAGAGAGAGAGTGCCATCTTACAAACAAAGAAAGAATTTTCCAAATCGGTTAGTAAATGACGGAGTTCTGAGGCAACAAGCATAAATAATAATAATAATAAAACTAAAAAATATCACTGTTTTTGATTTTTATATGTGTACACACACAATTACCAAGCTGAATGCCAAATTTCATCTTTCTAGGTCACCTGGAAGTGGGTTAGGTTTTTGATTACTAGTGAGTCAGTCAGTCAGTGATAAAAATGCCGTTTTTTGGACGTCAATATCTCAATAACTATTTCATCTACATTTATGAAATTTGTGGTTCTAGTTGTTCTCAGGGACCTAAATACATAAGCCAAATTTCATTTTTTTCTGTTGAATAGATTTGGAGTTATTGAGGGGTCAAAAGTGGCTCCAAACGGTTCGTGTAATATAACACACGGCTGCTGCTCGCCAGTTCCTGCGGTGAACTTGGCTGGACACGCTGCCGCGTGTCTAGATGAACACTTTTCTATAGTACTAATTAGTACTATAGCGACTCCTAGTGCAGTTGCTAAATAACTTAAATTCTAAATAGCCCTTTAAGTGAATTTGTGTTACTGCTACGGGACTAAAACGTGACATAAAAGCGTTAAAAAGATAAATTAATGGACTAATTAGATCTGTAGCAGTTTTTTATTATCAATTATATCACTAGTAAAAATATGGCCGCTGTTTACGCCATGACAGCACATATTAGGAGATGGCTGGAGCCAATATGTACTATAGCAGCCATAATCTTAATTATATTGATTTTAATTTAATTAAAACAAGATTATTATGAGGGCGCATTGTCAAATTTGAAATCAGCATAATGGATTTATCAATATATTTTTTTTCGCAAGTGCTCATATATCCTTCTGATTACACGTTTCGTTAAGTAAGAATGGAGCATAAATAACTTATAGGCATTTATTTCTTTCAATACCACGATGGCATGACACATCAAAAGAATAAAATGGCAAACAGTTTTGACGACTAAAAACACTGGAATCGATTACAGTGCAGAGCAGCACTATAAACATGTTTTGGTTACTTTTATAGTGCAAATTCGTGACATAATAGTTCCTGACAGCACTATGTTAGTACTAAAAAGCGTTTCACGGCACTTTTATACTTCAACAACAGAGCTGATTTATCACCGCGCGAGTCTTTATGTAATGTTTATAGAATCAATCAGTGATAAAACTAGGGCCTCTTTGGGGGTCTGTAAACATTTACAACACCATTATAGTGCTAATCATGAACACTATTTGGCACATACTAAAACGTTCCCAGGACTTTTATAGTACCAAATTTTGTTACTTGGGTGGTGCTTACTTTCTCAATGCAAAAAATATGTAGGTAGGTATAATATATTGTATATACCTACACACGGACTCTATTATCAAGAAAATAAGGGTTGTACAGATCATTGTGAGCGTGCTATACCTACTGCTTCGCTACTTTTTCTGTTGGCTGTATGTATATGTTTTTGATGTGCTCACCTCAAATCAAACAAAACTATAATACATTTAGCTTAGCGATGGCAAGTTTGTAAATGACATCCGGCGCCATTCAATAATATGGTTAAATTCAGAGTATGTTATTCTTGGTTCAAGCTGGTACCTAGTCTAAATTAATCTTAGCGTGATGACAAGAATTCTAGTATAAATATTTGCCTTTATTGACCTATTCATACCTACGTAGCTACGTTCCATCTTGGACGTAAAGCTTACACTCGCACACACGAACAAGTGACGCGAGTTCAGTTCTAGTTACAACCTAGTTTACTGGTGGCCGTTGGGTTCTAACCCCGTGACTTACATACCACGGGGTTCTAGAGACCCCTTACCTAACGCAACGAACTTGCTAATTTGGCGTTATTATACTACTATATTCGGTAGTATGCCTACATTTTAAATCAATCCTAGTGGTATAATTTAGGTGCTTTTATCGCAATAATTAGGTCGTCAAGATTTGGTGCACATTTACTAGGTACTTACTTACATTTGGTGTTCGAACACAATTAGAAGTGCAGTCATGACTAAAATAGGTAGAAGGATTGTAATTTTAGGCTATATATTTTTGGTCCAAGCATGTTTTTTGTTTCTTTTGATTTTTAGGTGATACCTACTGGTTTAGGGGCTCAACATTTTTTTGGGGGGTCAAAATATTTAATTACTTGCTGAAATAATATTAAAGTTGCAAGACGGTTGTCTAATGTCTACTCCCTCTGTCACAGGGCGAGACTAAGTGGAACGTGTGTCTAATAAAAAAAGTAGGTAAAAGTACCTAAATATCTACTTGTTTCCTAAAAATCTAAGGCTAAGTGGAATGCACACACTTGCAAACTATCAAGTTTATAATATTGGTATCTGTATAGGTGGTGAAGGTAGGTAAGTAGATACCTACCTACTTATTCAAGTACCTATATAAAGTTTAATGTTTTGCAACCCAAATTTGGACCAGTTGCTGGTGTCGGGTTGAGCCTAGGGAATGCAAATACGGTTGTTTTACCATATAAATAACCGGTTATGACCGAACTTACTATGACTAAATAACCGGGTCTACATTCCTTAGCACGTTGAACGCCATACAAAAATCCACGTTTAGCCCGGGGGGCCGCGGCGGACACCATATGACCTGAACATGTCGAGTCCCTGGGGCCGCATCGGACACCAAGTGTCCGCATGGTCACGATCACTTCAGAAGCCTATACGCGGCCGATTGACGGCATTTGAATTGTTTTTACTAAGGCGAGTGACCCGCGCGGCCCCACAGAACAACCTGGCCGCTTGGCACAAAAAAAAAACAAAGTTCTTAAGATTTCTGGATATTTTTACATAATGTCTCCAAAAGTGTAGTAAGTACCTAGGTACAAAAACTGAGTATTTTATATCATTAAATGAAAAGATATTATAGTTATCACGTAGTTTTTTAATTTAAGAACACATTATAAATTCTTTAGAATTAAAATTGCTTTCAATATAGTCGGTATCAAATCAGAAACTGGTTTCGTACCTATTTGATACTTTACGTAAGAAGCTACCTTTTCTGAATAAAATTTTCGGCTTGATAATATGTCGATGCCTTAAAAAGTTCATAAAACCCGTTAAATTTGAATTTTAATAAATACATACTATGTATATACCTAAATGTTTAGACCGACAGCGTGACCCGCGCGGCGCCTATGGAAGGAAATACGGTTGGACGTTTGCACAGGCCGCGACGGCCACTGGTGTCTGCCATTTTAACTTTTCAGAAAATAATGAATATATCGCTGTTTCTGTAAGTCGCCCATTATTTTTGAGATATTTCTTTGCAAAAAACACACCAACGATTTTGGGACGATTCTCGATTTATGGTCCGGCCCCTGGGGAAAGTATACTGTCGGTCACATGGTATCCGTCATGGCGTTCAACGTGTTAGTTGAGCCTAAATTAGATAGGCACACTTGTGTGAGTTCTGTGACGGTGCAATGTTATGGCAACATTGAGCTGACTTCACTATGGACACTAAAAGTGGCCAGAGGGGGAGAGTCCACTCTCCGCAGGAGAGATTCCTTATACCTATTGGATTCGACGATTAGTGGATGTTTGTGCAATACCTAATAGTAGGTAAGAGTCCACATTCCTGAATAAAATATTACCTAAGTTTTATCGACAAAGTGACGATTTATTTGTTTTAGAGTGATTGTCAGCGTTCGGATTAGGGCGTGCAATTTCCCGGAACTTCGTAACGTAATATTAATATAGGTAGATATGACGCGGGATTATAGGTAATTGTAAAGCATTGAAAATTGTTTACAAATACATTGAAACTTGTTTGAACATTGAAAATTGTTTCCAAATAATACTCAGTTATAGAAAAGGTTGATACTTACTGATATTATTAGATATACTAAATACTTAGGCATCAATAGTTTGTCTTAACTCCTATACTTTTATTTCGCACATCCATACCTAATTATTATATTAAGATCATTCACCCCAAATTGCACACCTAATCCGAACACGATGATTACGTCTTATAGAGTATTTAATTTAATCGAGTACCTACTTTGACAAAAAAATGAGGCAACAACCGTTTACCTATTGAGGAATGTGGTTATTTTTTATTAAAGCAGTAACGTCTGCTAACGTAAACTAAATGTTTACAAATGAAGCGAATATTGAAAAATTTAATGATTCGGACAGGATTCGAACCAGCGTTTCCAACGGCTTTCCGGGCCAACACTGGCGTCCTCCCAATTGGACCACCGAATCAGATGTCAGAGTCATTGAATTTTTCAACCAGTTGCTTCGACATGCCTTAGGGTGGCATCGTAGCGACATCTACCGTAAAGATTTAGACTTTATCGTCGGCACCATCGTCTCAAATTTGTTGAGAATCGATAGTAACGATGTGCTACACCCAAATTACTTATTTTTTATTAAAGCAGTAACGTCTGCTAACGTAAACTAAATGTTTACAAATGAAGCGAATATTGAAAAATTTAATGACATCTGATTCGGTGGTCCAATTGGGAGGACGCCAGTGTTGGCCCGGAAAGCCGTTGGAAACGCTGGTTCGAATCCTGTCCGAATCATTAAATTTTTCAATATTCGCTTCATTTGTGAGGAATGTGGTCTTTACCTACTCCTACTCGTAACCCGTGGCAATGGCAGTGAGCGACTGTGGGCACGACAGTGGGAATAGCCCTCACAGAAAACACTTAGGCCACTAAACTAAACTGTAAGTTACAGATATGTTATTGTAGAGCACCATCACTTTGGCAAATCAGTACCTACCTAAGTAATTGACTACAGTTAATTTATTTATTTTGCGATGACGATCATGACGATGACTTGACGAATTATGTACTACTTACCTCGTAATATTGATACCTCCCTAATATTCCCATTTCCAACATAACAACATAGCGCAAAAACCTCAGATCAGAAATCAGAACCTATAATACATTGTTGGAAATTCCTTTGTAACTCATGCAAATTAATCGAGATAACAATAACACAACACACCTAACGATAGCACATCTTACAAGATACTTATCACTCAAAGATTTGTCGTTTCTGTTCTGTGCCTACTGAGTGAAGTGACGCCGTCTCGCGCGGAATGTCATCATCATCATTGTCGCCGAGTACCTACCTACCTACCTAAGTAGATGCGAGGCGGCATCGGCAGGCAGCTCAGCAGCTGCCTACTCGTAGTCGTAATAGTGCGCGCTTGCTGTAGGCTCCGACAGAACAATACACATGTACCTACCTATACCGATATTAATTAGCGATACTGATATTGAATTATGGATTAGGTACATACATTTGGAATATTGATTATAAGTAATTTATAATTGACTACCCTACTTATCTATGTCTTTTAAATTATTCGGTATTTTGTAGGTATCCTTACGTTATATGAGCGTTTTTTATGTAAATTTTCGTTTTTTGTATCCCGTGTTAAGGTCTATGGGTGTATAGTTAACTGTATCTTCGTATGTACCTGCTTACCTATAATAAAAGTCACAAGCAGCAGGGAAATATCTACTGCCGCCGTTTCTATCTGGGTATGTACATACCTATCTGTTTAACATAAGTAGTCAAATATTCAATAACAATAAGCTTATTGTCATGTACCTAGGTACAATGTGTCCGTCCCAGTTTGGGTCATACACCTATCCTACTCCTAACCCTATCTGCAAAAAAAGGACCAACTTAATAAAAAAACGGAAAGAGCTGTTCATGTAACAGATTACATGAAACACCGTTTGAAGTCAGTCAAAGTCAAACATTTATTGCATAGGTACCTACCTATCACATTACATAATTTTAATGGAAGGTAGGTACCTATAGGTACCTACATGTGACACCCTGCAAGGGCACTGCAATAGAAGAGGACTAACACTATTTTATTAACCCCCGAAACCCACTATTCTACAAAACAATTTAAATTTCAAATAATAAACATTAACATCTACACATCTTTACAAATTATATTTAGTAAGTAGTTTATATTAAGTCGGTGCCAAACCATCACTCAATTATTACTATGAAAACAGATACCTACCCCGCATGAAGCCTTTAATTATTACTACTACCTACTTGGTTATAAAATACGAATAGGTACTTAGGTATTTTTGTTCGATAAAGAAGTTTATGTGAGGTTTGGTACCAACTTCTAAAGATATTCAAATGTAATCTATACCTACATAACTTCTTTTTTTGCGTATAGGTATGCATTTGTGATCAAAATAATTTATCCCCCAACTCCTAAGTATAGGTATAATCGTTAAGTAAGGAGTTTATACCTAGGTACCTCCCATGATCAGCTCAGCATCATGAGACAGTGATGATTGAACTTTATAAAATTAAAATATAATGAAAGACATTAGTATTAGTGCCTGTAACACTTGAGGGTTGCCCTCGATTCCCCTGGGAGCCCGTCATCAGATGCAGACTGGGCCCCGGTGGAACCACCTCAGTAACTAAAAAGTACCTATAGGTGCAATTAACAATCATAATCCACCTACTTATAATATTTAAAGAGTTATCCCCTCTCCTAACCATTAAGGAGCTAATCTTCCATCATCAGCTCAGCATATTGAGATGGTGACTAACAAACGCAAATAGGTCCTGAATAACTTTATAAAATAGGTACATGGAAACAGTTCTAGTGCTTATAACATTTGAGAGCTGCCCTCGATTTCCCTGGGATCCCATCATCAGATCACGACATGGTGACACTGACAATGGAATCACCTCAGTAGTTATCCTCTTTAAAAAAAGGAATTTTGATAATATGTTCACAATTGACGGAGCTAGACAGAACCTCCTCCTTTTTTCGAAGTCCGTTAATCAATGACAAATTTTTATCTAGGTATTAGGTATCATCCTATATCTAAGATAAAAACATACGTAGATTACTCGTAATACCTATGTAGGTAGTTAGGTATATAAGCTGTTAACTTTTGGCTACAACGAGGGACCAATTTAGTTTTTACATCTCTGTTGAGCACGACCTCGACCTCGACCCACCTGCCTATTTCTTCGACGCGCTCGAACTCTAGGTTCGTAGTAACACTGGTAGCATATTGGTAGGAACAACCATACACAGTTCGGTTTAGGTAGGTATAATATAGGTAGGAGGTAGGTAGGCATGAATGACAATGCACGAAGTCGTTATCTTTTTAGCACGCTTTTCTCTTATGACGGACAATAATGAGGTACAAACCACAAAATAGTATTGTTTTGCTTAAGTGGATCGTACACATCGCCAACCGAAGGACAGTCAGCCACAGGAGTTGCTATACCTACTTATACCTACGCATGCCAAGTGCTCAAAATGATATACCTACAGTCATACCTACCATACAGGTACCTAATACTTACCTACCTACACGGACTCTATTATCAAGAAAATAAGGATTCACTGGGTAGATCGTAGCGAGCGTGCTATTCTGCTTAGCTACTTCTACTCTAGGTACTGCTGACTTTACGCATTATTTCCCACCAGCTTCCGAGGTAAAAAGGTTACAGGTAAAAAGACGACACATCGTCTCTATTCTATAGACAATGTACCTAAGAGAGGAAGACGTCGGATTGCCTTCAGATAGGTACTAAAGTGGGCAAGCGCTGCGCTGGTACAGAGCTGCTGGTAGATACCTAGGCGACAGGTATAGAAGTCACTATGAATGGCTTCGACATTACCTACGAGACCCGCCTATCTACCTACACTGCCTACACCTGGGCTTACATGGACTGTTACAGGTGTTGAGGTGTACCTACTTATATCAATATTCCAAAAGCCGGATCGTCGCTCCAATAATGGCACTTCCGCGCGGCACCAGGTCCAGGTCCGGAGCACTCCAGCACCAGCACCAGCGCCCGCGTCAGAGTGGCGCGGCGACACTGTATTCCAACACACTGTGAGCACTGTCCACTAGCGCACGCACTGTTAGGGTCGGCACACACCGGGACCGGGGCCGGGCACACCACAGCACAGCACAGCACTCGCGCCGACACACGGACACGCTCCGAGCACACACAGCCGCTGCGGCGCGTCGCGCAGCACTGCCGCGCCCGCGCGCGCGCCGCCGCACCGCGCACCACGCCCCCGGACGCCATTGGCCGGCCGCTCCTCCGCCCCGCCCCGCGGCCAGTGACGCGGCGGGGCGGCGGCCGGCGCGCACGTGGCGGCGCGGGGCGCGCGGGCCGCGGGGGGCGGGGCTCAGCCGGATTGGTCCAGACGTAATCCAGATACTCTTCGTACCTAGGACAATTCTGATTACATTACGCGCGCAAGAATTTAGTACTATTTTATAATATGGCGTTGTGGACTCTCGGGCGCTGCAGGTAGTTGGGTGGCTATGGCTATTGTTTTCAAAAACGATCGAACGGATTTCAACGCGAATCGTGATCGTGACTTGGGGAGCAAATCATTCATAATACCTATATTATGAGCTAGAACATTACATTAAAACTTGGCGGAGGTAGGTACAGGTTCTTGAGTCTGGTTTATTGTTGTTTATTAAATTACACACACAGGCTCATAGTTTACACATCAAAACGTTTAGGTAGGTACATGCTACACAAATACATACCTACCTATTAATTAGATATAAAACGTACCTACTTAGGTACATCTTAATACTTTGTCACTATTTACCTAGTACATAATATTACATAAAACACACGTATATCTAATCTACAGCTCTGCAAAAAGAGCCAGGTGAGGTGAGTCGTGGAAGATGTCGGTCTCAGGGCGTCGGACAGCCGGTTCATTCGAGAGGCCTGGGAGGAATCACGAGATGCTTTAGGTAGGTATCTTCTGTGATTTATCTAAGGCCTTCGACTGCGTTAATCATGAGACACTGATCAGGAAACTACACCACTATGGAGTTAGAGGATCGGCACTGAAATTGTTAGAATCTTATTTAAATGGTAAGAATACAGAGGGTTGATGTGAATGGAAAGCGATCACCTGGGTCATTAGTCTCTATGGGTGTGCCGCAAGGATCAATATTGGGACCCTTCTTGTTCCTTATCTACATTAACGACTTGCCACAGCTCATAAAGACCCACCATGATATAGTTTTGTTTGCGGATGATACTTCACTTATTTTCAAAGTCGCACGAAACCAACAATCTTATAATGACGTAAACAATGCTATATGTAAAGTAGTGAATTGGTTTAATGTAAATAATTTATTGTTAAATGAGAAAAAGACTAAATGTGTTTAGTTTGTCACGAGTATCGTTATACACGAGCAAGCAAGTGTTATTGTTAAAGATGAGGAACTGGAACTAGTTGATAGCACAGTTTTTCTCGGTATTACATTAGATTCTAAGCTCCAATGGGGTCCCCATATTGCTAATCTCTCGAATAGACTGAGTTCTGCAGCTTTAGCAGTTAGTAAGATCCGTCAATTAACAGACGTGAAAACAGCTCGATTAGTATATTTTAGTTATTTCCATAGCATTATGTCGTATTGCATATTACTTTGGGGCAGTGCGTCAGATATTAATATAATTTTTGTTCTCCAGAAACGGGCTATTTGTGCGATATATAAAATACACCATAGAGACTCGCTTAGAGATAAGTTTAAGGACATTAATATAATGACAGTGCATTGTCAATACATTTATGAGAATCTTATGTATGTACATAAGAACATTGCCAATTTTAAGAAGAACTGTGATATACATAATATTAATACTAGAAATAAGCATAAGCTCGCAGTGCCTGCCACTAGGCTCCATAAAATAAGAAAATCATTCATGGGTATAACTGTGTAAGATTTTATAATAAACTTCCTATAGAAGCGTAACTGACTTGTCTATTGGTAAATTCAAGAACTATGTAAAACGTAAACGTTATTTCTAAAGCTTATTATAGCACTCAAGACTACATGAATGATAACGTGTCGTGGGATTAGTGAAAATCAAGCAATGTTATGTGTAATTATTGTAACGAGTATCTACCTATCAGGGTACTAATATTTTTATTTTAATAATTCCTATTATAATTTTTGACATTTAGAATTTTATTCTAGAAATATTCTAGCGTCTAGTTTTTTTATTTATATAATTTTTAGGGTTCCGTACCTCAAAAGGAAAAAACGGAACCCTTATAGGATCACTTTGTTGTCCGTCTGTCCGTCCGTCCGTCCGTCTGTCAAGACCCTTTTTCTCAGGAACGCGTGGAGGTATGAAGCTGAAATTTATATCAATTACTCAGGTCTACTGTCCCTTGAAGCTGTGAAAAAAATCAAACTTCTAAGCCAACGCAATCAAAAGATACAGCCGCTTATGCCGCAAGTTTTCGACACTTGCAAGGGAATCAAAACCTACAGGGTGCTTCCCGTGAACTCAGAATCTTGAAATTTGGTACGAAGCAACGTCTTATAGCATAGATAAAGGAAAAATTACGAAAACCATAAATTTTTTTTTTAATACCTAACTTTGCACCTAATTTATATGGGGCGCTATACATACCAGGTGCAAACTTAACTTAACCACTTAGGGATGGAAAGTGTTTGTACGGAACCCTCGGTGCGCGAGTCCGACTCTTCCGGGGGGGGGGGGGGGGGTCCAGATGTACCTAAACTCTCAGTTTTAATTCCGTGGAAATCTGACGCTTCATGGTATTACCAGACAAAAATAAACTCCTTGTGCCTGTGGTAAGAATTTCAAAATGAATAAAAAGCAGAACTTGGCTTCTGTATTTTATATATGTTTAATTACAATACCTGTAATATATCATCTATTACAACATAGAAAGCATAATTTTAAATTGCATAGTATGTACACAATAAATTACAATGTTTTTTTTTCTGGGGGAAAATAAAAATGTTGCTGTGGTATCACTCTGATGAGTTTCATGTACCTACAGTGGAAACTGGATAAGTGGAATCGCACGGGAGCGGCTGTTTAGTTCCGCTTATCCAGGTTTTCCATTTATCCAGTTTTCCACTTAACCAGGTTCAAATAAAACGTTTTTTCACTTACAGAGGCTCTCGCTAACAGAGGTTGTGGATGCTAGTAATGTCGCTTATATTAGAGGTCACGTATAAATATATATGGTCAATAAAAGATCAAGACTTAAAGAATCCTCTTTTATTAAATATGTATGTAGAGGTGTTGGTGTACACTGCACTGCTCTCTCTGCACATTTAAAAAAAAAAACAAATCTTACGTTTTTTTAATCCATCTAAGTCATCTAACCATCCATTACTCTTAGAAAAATTATGAATATTAAGTTCTTAATACTTCAGCTTTTTCTTTTATCATTGGTCCATTAACTGGTAAAAAAAAACCTTATACAAAATACGTAGTTAAAACACGAACCATAATGTTAACGAAACAAACTACCGTTCTTGCGACGGTTTATTTAAAAATACAAATTTTATAACGCGGAGCTATTCCACTCATAGAGGTTTCGGAGACGGCTGCTTCCAGTTCGTTGCCAAGGGACTGGGACCGAGAACTTGAGTCCACTTAAAGAGGTTTTCCACTAACTCAGGTTCCACTTATCCAGTTTCCACTGTATTACAAACCATTGGTTCAAGATTATAAGTTATTAATCTTGATTATTAGTAAATATTTTTTTATATTGGCAGATTATTATTTATATTGCTATATAAATAATAATCTGCCGCATCCCGTCATATTAAGCAAAACGCAAGCTGTCAACTGTCAACCATAATGTGTCAAACTATTAGACCGGGAGATAGTGACACAATTTTTTTGGTCATTTGTAACAGTATGGCGGTTCTTCAGGGGTCTTAGTACGCAATGACAAAAAGAAAAATGATGGTCATAGCGCTGGTACCGGCGGCCCAATCGCGTGGGCGTTAGTCGAACTCGTCGGATAAATTACGAGTGTCAAACGATTTGTACCACAAAAATTTTAATATTTTCCGATAGCCCATAAAAAATATGTAGGCGGTAGTGTCATGCCATACTTCTCCGGTGTGACTTACAGCCCGCCATACCGACGCGAATGCGTTAATTAAAAATAAAAAAATTCAACCATTTGTACCAGGCTAATTTTTGCACAGTTAATTATCGTCGTGCAGCCATTTACGAAAATCACCATGCCATAATTTTCCGACGGTTCTAAATGGCCGCCATACCACCGAAAATCAACAATTTTTTTTTTTCGCCAAACGATTTGTACCACACTAAATTTTTTTTTCAACAGCTCCTGAATGATGATAAATAGAAGCGTGATAATGCCATACCTGTGGGGCCATCCATAAATTACGTCACACGTTAAGGGGGAGGGAGGGGGTCGACGAAGTGTGACATTGTGTGACAAGGGGGTGGGAGGGGTCCTATATTTCGTGACGTCACATTTCAAAATCTATTATAAGTGTTAAAACACGAACTTTAAACTATTACTTTACGAAAACCTCAAACACAAATTATTTTGTCGACCACTCGCTCTACTATCATCGTTATTTGTTTTGTTAATTGTTTGATTCGATGTTAATTTTATATAAAAAAAATATTTAAATGGAAACAAAACCGATTTCGGAACCGCTGTTTTCATTCAATAATTTCTAAATGTAAATTTGCAACATATGTGACGTCACACTAGGAAGGGGGGAGTCTCCCAAATGTGACCAGCTGTGACAAGGACGGGGGGAGGGGCAAAAAATCATGAAATTCGTGTGACGTAATTTATGGATGACCCCTGTGGGAGGTGGCGAATGTGTATAATATATTTTTTTTAATTGTAAGATTTTATTCGTATTTTGAACGATTTGTAACAGTATGGCACTAATTTTTCATGTAAGTTTGAGGTTCAACGAATATAAATACAAAATTTCAAAGATCTAGGTGGCGGCAATCTTGACTTATAATCAGATGTTTATATTGTATGATATTGAACGGCTACCACCGCTCGAACGATTTCTCGAGAGATCTCGGCTCATCGTGTTGTGAGACACAATGTCTGGCAACGCAGGTATACGGCAGCTAAGGCCAGAGGATTGCGGGTGGAAGCTAGTGGACCCAGACCACTATGATTTCCATTGGTTCGACGGCGACGCCATGCCAGGCACCATAAGCGAGATCGTTATGACCGCAGCAAACGATGAAGAAGAGAAAAATGAAGAGGAAAAAGATGAAGAAGAGAAAGATGAAGGCGGCGAGGGTAAATATTTAAGAAATTAATTTTATGTTAACGATTAGAATTGTGTATTGCGCTTGTGTGAAAAAATTTAATGATTTGTAGATACTGATGCAGTAAGCAGCGACGAGGACGACGAAAACGAGTTGGAGCATGCCGGGGATTTCGGCTAAGATGACCTCGAATCGAAAGTCTGAAAATCTTTCGCAATAAACTGCATTAATATTGATATTGCATTTTTTTTTTCACATGTACGGTGTAATTTTCCCAAACCATACTTTTCTTTCAAGTTTCGAAAATTTGAAATGCCATACTGTAACAATTTGGTCCAATTTTTTTATTAATTTATATCTTGCTCGAGTGTGAAAATCTTCCGCCCCATGGTTACAGTATGGGATAATTATTTTTAGGTAGAATTTCATCCAAACGATCCGAATACAATGATGCCATACTTTAACAAATGATTTTATGTCTTGCACCTTGAAAACCAGTTGAAAAATCAAGTTTTTCAAGTATGTTGCCCCTTTTTCCCTCTATTAGAAGTATATGGCAAATATAATAATGGTCCCATTGCATCATATAATTTCCAAAAATCCAAAAAAAAATTTTTGTTTTTTACGTCTTGTCTCAAGTCTCACAGTCGTCCGCCCCATGGTTACAATCCGGAATAATTGTTTGTAGGTAGAATTGTATCCAAACAAACAGAATATAATGATCCCATGCTGTAAAAAAATATTTTACGTATTGTAGGTACAGTCGTATTTTTGAAACGTGTCGAATAAATAAGTTTTTCAAGTATGGCAGCACTTTTTCCCCCTACTAGAAGTATGGCCAATATAATAACGGTCACATTTTATCAAATACTTTCCAAAAATCCAAATGCAATACTGTTACAAATCGTTTGGCGAAAAAAAATAAAATTGCTGATTTTCGGCGGTATGGCGGCCATTTAGAACCGTCGGAAAAGTATGGCATGGTGATTTTCGTAAATGGCTGCACGACGATAATTAACTGTGCAAAAATTAGCCTGGTACAAATGGTTGAATTTTTTTATTTTTAATTAACAAATTCGCGTCGGTATGGCGGGCTGTAAGTCACACCGGAGAAGTATGGCACGACACTACCGCCTACATGTTTTTTATGGGCTATCGGAAAATACTAAAATTTTTGTGGTACAAATCGTTTGACACTCGTAATTTATCCGACGAGTTCGACTAACGCCCACGCGATTGGGCCGCCGGTACCAGCGCTATGACCATCATTTTTCTTTTTTTCATTGCGTACTAAGACCCCTGAAGAACCGCCATACTGTTACAAATGACCAAAAAAATTGTGTCACTATCTCCCGGTCTATATGCAAAACAATTCTTTGACGCGTCCGTCGTGTCGCGTCATGTCATTCGGCTTCTAGGCTTCTACCTTGAATGTTCGAAAGTGCTCTCTCTCTCCTTTGTTCGTGTTATTTTCGCTGCTTTATATTTATATTTAAGCAGTATAAAGAGAATAACCACTTTGATCCACCGAAAAAACCTGGACCACAGATGTCGTTCAAAAACAAACTGGACAAATTCACATTCTCGACAATTCGAAGAAAAGTGCATAAATTTTATTTCATAAGAAAATTATAGCCCTCCTACTTGTTATTTCATTATGGACGATATTAATAGTTTGTGGATTTACTTACATGTCGAATTGTGAGGGCGGCGCCACCAGTCGGCAACGATTTAATATTTTGATTATTCTTTTTTTACTGCGGGTATCACCGTACATTGAAATTCTCTTTCTTACTGGTTAAAGCTGCCAACAGATGGCGACACCATGTGACACTTAATAAAATTGATTTGATTTTTATTCCTGGTAACATTTAATTGATTATGTTGGCCAACCTGTATGATATCCGTTCGTTCTATTTTTGTGATTGGTTGTAATCTAATTTGTTAGGTTGGTAGACTGGAAACGCAAGCGATTGGCTGACAGCTTTTCCCCCTCGCTTGGACATGGCCCTTGGCGGGAATTGTACTCCACGTGGTCGAGTTGGATTTAGTTTTGGACACACTTTACTTTGGTTCGTGATCGAGTAAACATCTCCGCCAAGAGACTTGTCTGTTTCCGTGCTGCCATAAGTTATTTTTAGCTCACAATTATTAAGTAGGCCGTTACGCTAATTAAGTTTAAACTTTATTGTGCTTATCGTGAATTACAATAATGTACAGTGATGGTTGTAAATAAAAGACAGTGATTGCGCGAATAGTGTTTCTTTCTTCTCGTGGTCAAATAACCTATCGCTATGTCCGATGTTCCTGAAAGCGCCCAGTTTCCCGCCCCGGCTGTCCATGATGCGACATCAGAAGAAGTGGGATTCAATCGGACACAAAGCGATGGACGTTTTGACGAAAATTTTCTGCGTACATTACTGGAAGTGCAAAACAAGAACATGATGGCTCTGATTGACTCCATACGACCTGTGAGTAACCGAAAAATTATTTTACCGGATTTTGACCCCGATAAGGCCGATGTTGATGCTCGTGCATGGTGTACCACAGTGGATTTGTGCCTCACTGAAAGTGAACAACAGGGAAGTGCACTGATTCTGGCACTCAGTGGAGCATTAAAGGGAAACGCTTCACAATGGTTATCCCAGATTTCCTTTGCTGGTATGACATGGCTCCAGTTTAGAGATTTATTTCTGGCACGATATGGATTGATTGAAACCCCTGCTGCTACCCTCATCAACATGCACAATAGCAAACCCAAGGATGATGAAAACATGGCGTCGTATGCTGCGCGACTGTCAACGACATTGATGGCTCGATTTAAAGACATGACGACGGAGCAAATAACCTTAGCCATGGTACTGGCTCACGTGTCTCAATTTGATGGAAGACTTCAACGCACGGCTTTTACCACTGAAGTAAAGACCAGAGAGCAAATGCAACGTGAACTGCAAGCCAGCTGCTACATGAAGAGGAAGAATAGCGACTATTCAAACGATGCATCCTACCATAAGCGACCGCGACCTGCTCCTGCTGCACCTGCTGGACCTGTACGTTGCTTCTCGTGTGGGAAGTTGGGACATCGTAGCATCGACTGCCGCTCCAAGGATCCCAAAAGGTCATGTGATCGTTCCACTTTTAATAAAGTTACTTCTTCAACCAAACAGCAACCCAATGTGTCCGGCGTCACATGTTACAGATGCGGACTGGCGGGTCACTTCGCCAACAAGTGTCCTCGTGCACCACACTCCACCCTGGGCAAGACCGCTCCTGGCAATGGCGGTGCAAGCAACAGCAGCAATCCCGGCGCCGCAGCAGCCAGCACTAGCAACAACCAGCGGCGGGTGGAACTGTGCACAATCGGCAACCCTACAGGACTATTGAAAGTTGCTGGTGAGTCGTTTTCTTTTCACTATGATTCCGGTGCTGAATGCTCTCTCATTAAAGAATCCGTTGCTTCCAAATTTCCCGGTAAACGGTTGAACAACACTGTGACATTAACTGGCATTGGTCAATCGCGTGTTCATAGTTTGATGCAAATAGATTGTCAAGTAGAAATTGATGGCCTGAATTTAGAAATTCTTTTTCACGTCATACCCGATTCCTTTCTTAACAGTGACATAATGATAGGTCGTGAGATTTTAACACAGGGTTTAAATGTAAACATGACTCGTGACAAGCTGACCTTTTCTCGTAGTGTTGAAGTAAATGCATGCTCATTGGACAAGTCCCATCCTGAGGCAATCTCTTTTGATGACATTGTTACTGATATACCTTCCGCGAATAGAGGGCAATTAGTTGACACCCTGGAACAGTTCAGGGCTTCGTTCTCGACGGGGATAGCTACTACTCGAGTCACCACGGGACAGTTAGATATTCGTCTTGTAGATCCTAATCGAACTGTTCAAAGGCGACCCTATAGGTTAGGTGTGGAGGAAAGGGCTATTGTTCGTGACAAGGTGAACGAGCTGTTGAAGGCGGAGGTCATCAGGCCAAGTTGCTCTCCATTCTCTAGTCCGGTGCTGCTCGTCAAAAAGAAGGATGGTTCGGAGCGCATGTGTGTGGATTACAGAGAGCTCAACGATAACACAGTTGACGATAGGTATCCTCTTCCGCTTATCAGTGATCAAGTGCCAAGGTTAGGTAATGCGAAGTGGTTCACAGCTCTTGATATGCTAAGTGGTTATCATCAGATTCCGGTTGCACCTGAGTCTATTGAAAAGACTGCATTTGTCACACCAGAAGGACAATGGGAGTACCTCACAATGCCTTTTGGTTTGAAAAATGCGAGCGCAGACGGTTACGGTGCTATGCTGCTACAAAAAGTAGACAACAAACAGCATGTGGTAGCTTATTACAGTCGTCGTACCTCTCCAGCTGAATCAAGGTATCACTCGTATGAGTTGGAGACCTTGGCGGTTGTCAATGCGATCAAATATTTCAAACATTACCTTCAAGGTCGTAAATTCAAGGTTGTAACCGATTGCAACTCTGTCAAGGCCTCCAAAACAAAGGTTGATTTGTCCCCACGAGTACATCGCTGGTGGGCATACCTCCAATCGTTTGACTTCAGCATTGAACATCGGGAAGGCGCCAGAATGTCCCACGTTGATTGTCTGTCTCGAAATCCCATTCCTGCTAAATCCCCACCTCCAATGATTCAAGAAGAGCAGAAGCGTGTCGATTTAGCATCTCTGTCTAGTACTTGGCTGCAGGCTGAACAAGAGAAGGATGAGGAAATTCGCAAGATCGTGTCTGATTTGCAGAATGAGTGCTTGTCCGAGGATATTAGGCAAACGTATGAGGTTCGTTCAAATATTCTCCATCGCAAGGTACAGCGCAATGGACGTACTCGGTGTATCCCAATGGTTCCTCGTGCCTTTCGTTGGGCAGTTATCAACAACGTTCACGAATCAATCATGCATCTTGGGTGGGAAAAAACGCTCGAAAAAGTGTATGACCATTATTGGTTCCCAGGCATGTCGAAATACGTGCGCAAGTTTGTTGACAGCTGCATCACGTGCAAAGTGTCAAAACCCCACACTGGTCGAGTCCAAGCTGAAATGCATCCAATTCCTAAGATCGCGATTCCTTGGCACACCATTCATATAGACGCCTCTGGCAAACTTAGCGGCAAGAATAATGTCAAAGAATACGTCTTCGTTATAATAGACGCATTTACAAAGTTTGTTCTTTTGAACCACTCCAAGAACATCGACAGCGTTAATAGTATTAGGGCTCTTAAGAGTGCAATTTCATTGTTCGGTGCTCCGCAAAGGGTTATTGCAGATCAAGGTCGTTGTTTTTCTAGTAAGGAATTCGCGAGCTTTTGTAGTAGTCACAATATCGAATTACATCTTATCGCTACCGGTGCTAGTCGTGCTAATGGCCAGGTCGAAAGAGTCATGGGTACCCTAAAAAGTATGTTGACGTCAGTAGAGACCAGTAGAGATCGCTCCTGGCAAGATGCATTAGGTGACATTCAGTTGGCCATGAATTCTACCATTAACCGTGTCACTAAAGCGAGTCCTCTCGAATTGTTAGTCGGTAAGGTGGCCAGACCTTTAAATTTAATGACTATTGATGACAATGACGAGATTGATTTGGTTGCAATGAGAGAGCAGGCATCACGGAATATAGTTGAAAGTTCCGAATATGACAAAAGTCGGTTTGACAGTACAAAAGCTAAGATTCAAAGTTGTGTAGTAGGTGATTATGTTTTAATAGAAAATGAGGAGAGAAATCAATTAAAACTTGATCCAAAATTCAAAGGACCGTTTAAGGTTATTGAGGTGTTAGATGGAGATAGGTATGTGCTAAAGTCACTTACATCGAATAGAACATACAAATATCCCCATGATAGAATCAGAAAAATTCCTGAACAACAGGTTCCCACTGAATTAGATATTGTATGTGACGATGACGATGATGATAATGCCACTGTTTCGAGTTAGTTGTGTGAGTAATTATGATAATCATTGTTTTGATTGTAATGGATTCACTGTTCACAAGTACTATGTTTTCAATGGACCGAAAGCATACCCGATGGACTGGGTATTATTGTGGCCGCATCAGAAGTTCCGGAGCATGTAAGAGGTGCACGTTGACTGCTTTTTCTGTGCAGTATACTCTTTGCGAGGAGTAGCACTTACGCGGCTGTGATGGTTACCTTCTGACGATGGGTTCACTGTTAATTTAACATGTGCCGATGGACTGGCCCGTGCCGATGGACTGGCACATCTTGCGTTATCACCTGCCGATGGACTGGCAATTTGGTTTTACTGTTGTGAAGAATGATTCCACTCATGGGATATATTTTCTCGTTATGATTTTGTTGATGGCTAACGTGTTTTAGTACCCACATGGCATTATCATGATCTAATTTGATGGCTAAAAGTGTAATGTTTTTTTTTTGTTACTGATTATTTCATAGGATTTATGTCAGGTTAGCCGAACGGATTACCTTTCGATTTTTTCTTTGTCCACAGATAACACACCCGAGGACGGGTGAAGGTCAAGACGGCCGTGTCGAATTGTGAGGGCGGCGCCACCAGTCGGCAACGATTTAATATTTTGATTATTCTTTTTTTACTGCGGGTATCACCGTACATTGAAATTCTCTTTCTTACTGGTTAAAGCTGCCAACAGATGGCGACACCATGTGACACTTAATAAAATTGATTTGATTTTTATTCCTGGTAACATTTAATTGATTATGTTGGCCAACCTGTATGATATCCGTTCGTTCTATTTTTGTGATTGGTTGTAATCTAATTTGTTAGGTTGGTAGACTGGAAACGCAAGCGATTGGCTGACAGCTTTTCCCCCTCGCTTGGACATGGCCCTTGGCGGGAATTGTACTCCACGTGGTCGAGTTGGATTTAGTTTTGGACACACTTTACTTTGGTTCGTGATCGAGTAAACATCTCCGCCAAGAGACTTGTCTGTTTCCGTGCTGCCATAAGTTATTTTTAGCTCACAATTATTAAGTAGGCCGTTACGCTAATTAAGTTTAAACTTTATTGTGCTTATCGTGAATTACAATAATGTACAGTGATGGTTGTAAATAAAAGACAGTGATTGCGCGAATAGTGTTTCTTTCTTCTCGTGGTCAAATAACCTATCGCTATGTCCGATGTTCCTGAAAGCGCCCAGTTTCCCGCCCCGGCTGTCCATGATGCGACATACATATATCACTCAACGTAAAGCTTTACTTATTACTTATTTTGTAGCTTTATATACCTATCGTAGAATATTTAATTCCCTGATACTAATTTCAATGCAATCCATAATACAGCGCATAATAAAATTATAGCTTGTATAAAAAATGTTTCTTACCTCTGAAACGTCAAATTATGACAGATGTCCGAATTCCACGGAATTAAAAATCAGAGTTTAATGCATACTTACACTTGTACTTACATAAAATAATGATTTGGCATCGTATTTCGTCGGAAAAGTTAACTTTGAGTGGACGGTGTTCACGACATAGAATTTGAATAGGTAGGTACTACGTACGTAGGTACCTAATCGATCGATCGAAAGACGAAACTTCTACTACTTAGTCCCTTTAACCTATAGGTACTCCTAGGTAATGTTTCTAAGTAGGTACCAATAGCATAGGCAAGGTATGGTTTTGGGGCATAATAATACCAACCTAAATCATATTAAATATACTTAATCATTATAAACGCCATAATAATAGGTAACCCATATCTAGGTATTAGGTACCTCCTATCGTGTTTTGGTGCGGCGTATAATGCCTATAAACAATAAGTATAAGTAGCCAAGATCATTTACCAGCAATTTGCTCTTCAATACGGTCTTTGGGGTCTGAGTCTGAAGTCCGAGGTGCCGCACTGTAATAAGTAGGTATAGGTACCTGGTATACGCACCGCTGCCAGTTCTCCAAAATGGTCGTGCCACGCTCTATTGGGATCGATCTATCATCACGGATAGGACTATTGTAGGGGTGCCCTTCGCTTGGTCTAAAATTTCATGTTCTAATAAATTGTTTGGTCGAATAATATTTAATTTGATGGACTTATTCTTTAGCATAAAGATTTTTTGCGTAGGTACCTACATAATATATTATATATGTTTGTCCTAAAACATGTTTGACCTAAAATGTTTAGTATATATTTTTTTATGACTACAAGGCTAAAGTATAATATTGTAAACTATAATTATTCTCTAGCCTAACATCGTATGCTGAAGCGAAGTTAGGTTAGGTTGGAACTGCGTCCCCAACAAAAATAAGGCACTCCCAGAACAGTAGGTTAGGTTAGGTTAGAACTGCGTCCCGAACAAAAATAAGGCGCTCCCAGAACAGTAGGTTAGGTTAGGTTAGATCTGCGTCCCGAACAAAAAAAAGGCGCTCCCAGAACAGTAGGTTAGGTTAGGTTAGAACTGCGTCCCGAACAAAAATGTGGCGCTCCCAGAACAGTAGGTTAGGTTAGGTTAGAACTGCGTCCCGAACAAAAATAAGGCGCTCCCAGAACAGTAGGTTAGGTTAGGTTAGAACTGCGTCCCGAACAAAAATAAGGCGCTCCCAGAACAGTAGGTTAGGTTAGGTTAGAACTGCGTCCCGAACAAAAATAAGGCACTCCCAGAACAGTAGGTTAGGTTAGGTTAGAACTGCGTCCCGAACAAAAATAAGGCGCTCCCAGAACAGTAGGTTAGGTTAGGTTAGATCTGCGTCCCGAACAAAAAAAAGGCGCTCCCAGAACAGTAGGTTAGGTTAGGTTAGAACTGCGTCCCGAACAAAAATAAGGCGCTCCCAGAACAGTAGGTTAGGTTAGGTTAGAACTGCGTCCCGAACAAAAATAAGGCGCTCCCAGAACAGTAGGTTAGGTTAGGTTAGAACTGCGTCCCGAACAAAAATAAGGCGCACCCAGAACAGTAGGTTATAGGTTAGGTTAGAACTCCGTCCCTAACAAAAATAAGGCACTCCCAGAACAGTAGGTTAAATAGGTTAGAACTGCGATCCCCAACAAAAATAAGGCGCACCCAGAACAGTAGGTTATAGGTTAGGTTAGAACTCCGTCCCTAACAAAAATAAGGCACTCCCAGAACAGTAGGTTAAATAGGTTAGAACTGCGATCCCCCCGAGGGTGTCCACCTTGTCGTGGTGGGGGGGCTCAGTACCTGCGTTGTGCGTGCGGGGAAGCCAAGAGACACCAGGGAGGGGGCCTACGGGCCAAGACGGGCGGGGGAGACAGGTGCTGGTTGGTGTCTTCGGCCTGCGTGGGTCCTGGGGGCTCTGACCTTGTGGTTGTTGGAGGATGTCGGAAGGACTCTCGACGTGTCGTAGCTGTGGGTGGCTGCCTGGCTAGTGAGCCACCTGCTTCTCTGATACTGCCTACCTGCCAGGAAGGATTGGGCATTTCGATTTCTGAGAAATCGAAAACGCAAATCCATTCCCCAGGCGGGTTGGCTGTATTAGCGAGGCGGGAGGATCACATATCAGGGCGTCATGCATGTCTGTGACACATCTAGGGGGTTTTCGGCTTCTGATGTCGTCTGCGGGGCCGAGTTTCTGGGATTCGCGTGGGTCGGGACATTAGTTGGTACCTGGGGAGGGAACCCACGGGGTAGGGGTTTTTGTCCTCCCGTGGTTGGGTGAGGGGTAGGGGCGTTTGTCCTCCCGTGGCGGGCCGAGGGGTAGGGGCGTTTGTCCTCCCTTGGCGTGGAGAGGGTGTCATGGGGTAGGGGCGTTTGTCCTCCCACGGCCGGCTGTGGGGTAGGGGCGTTTGTCCTCCCTCAGCCAGGAGGCTGGGACCGAAGCACCGTGTGTCGGTGGCGGTCCTAGCTTCCAGAGGGTCCCTCAGCGTGTCTCTGCAGCAGCAGAGTTCACGGCTGTATATGGGACGTGGAAAGGGGGTCGTGGGGTAGGGGCGTTTGTCCTCCCACGGCCGGCTGTGGGGTAGGGGCGTTTGTCCTCCCTCAGCCAGGAGGCTGGGACCGAAGCACCGTGTGTCGGTGGCGGTCCTAGCTTCCAGAGGGTCCCTCAGCGTGTCTCTGCAGCAGCAGAGTTCACGGCTGTATATGGGACGTGGAAAGGGGGTCGTGGGGTAGGGGCGTTTGTCCTCCCATGGCCGGCTGAGGGGTAGGGGCTTTTGTCTTCCCTTAGCAAGGAGGGTGGGACCGAAGCACCGTGTGTCGATGGCGGTCCCCGCTTCCTAGAGGGGCTTGGGGAAGTAGGTGAGGGTAAGGCACACTGCTCTGCTTACAGTGTGTCTTTCGGTGAGGGTTCGCCTTAGGGCGAAAGTGCCGGTGGTGTCGTGGTGACATGTTCGCGATCCCATGGCATCACCGCTACGGCACGGGTTGGCAGCATCCCAGAGTTTTAGTGGGTAGGCTAGTCCTTCGCGGACTAGAGAGCCTCACATGACCAATGCGTACCTAATGTCTGACTCTACCCCCGAGGGTCTCATATTACGTAGTGTTATGCAATTCAATGCATTTCTCTGGGTCAAAAAAAAAAAGTTAGAACTGCGTCCCCAACAAGAATATAAGGCGCTTCCATAACAGTAGATTAAATTAGGTTCAAACTGCGTCCCTAACAAAAATAAGGCGCTCCCAGAACAGTAGGTTAGGTTAGGTTAGAACTGCGTCCCTAACAAAAATAAGGCGCTCCCAGAACAGTACGTTAGGTTAGGTTAGAACTGCGTCCCTAAAAAAAATAAGGCGCTTCCATAACAGTAGGTTAGATTAGGTTACAACTGCATCCCCAAATTCCAAGTAAAATGAATTACCTCCATATAAATTAAACCCACTCTATACAGAGCTCCCTAAACTAAATCATTTTGTATTCCAAAATGAATATACATTACACCAGAATAATTTTACGTTGAGTCCGTATATCTTTTTGCTTCCCAAAATGGATTTTTTGCTCACCAAATACTTATTGTAATTTTCATAAAACATGAAACTATTACCAAAAATTGCAGTCTATTATGCTTTAGTGTAATCAAATTATCTAACCTTTAGTCAAAATATATTACTGTCAATCTAAAATTATTATTGCACAGCAAATAAAATATTTATTTTAGTTTTTTTTTTTTATTTTTTGCCTAATAGCAAAAATTGTACCTACTGCAGATAATTAGAAAATACACATCAGCACGACATTACTTTCATATTTTTAAAGAACCCAGTAGGTTAGGTTAGGTTTAGGTTTGTTTCATAATTATTCTGAAAAATTAACAGTTTTTGAAAAAAATTAGCGTTTCAGCTATTAGGTAACCAATCTAATCCTGATCACCTTTCAGAGCAGATCCGACTCGGCCGGGTTAGGTTTGGTTAGTTTTTTTTTATATCCCTAAAAAACGCTCCATAATGTGCGGTCTATTACCGCACACATCATTATCAGCTATGCATTACCTACTTAAATATGCTTTACTACCAGGATTTTGGGTTACCGATAGAAATTCATGGTCTCATCTCCTATAAGCCATGGCCAGGAAGACCCGCAGGCCCCCCCCCAGGCCCCCCCTGAAAAATAATGTTAGATACGCCAATGGCCCTAAGTGATTATAGTCTGGCTAATGAAAGTAGAGACTGAGATTCTTCAAAACTTTTTACATGGCAATAATAATTGAAACGTCAAATGTGTCAAACGGCTGTATCAGTTGAAAAAAATATTCTTGACGCTAGCAGAATTTGTCCCAATGGACAGCAGCCATTAATGTAAAAATTCAATTGAATTAAGAAAGATATTACCTACAGTTATTTTCTACGAATTCGTGTGAATCATGAAGGTATAGTAATGCGCGTCAGTGACTTTTCAATATGGAAAACGAGACGAGCGGGAAGTGATTTCGGATACGGAAGCGGCGTACTTATACGTCGTAGGTACAGTCGAGTTCATTTACATCTACACACTTACGAGAACAAAAATATCTGAACACGACTTTATGCTCCTGACAATAGGGTCGTGTTCAGATATTTTGTTCTCGTAAGTGTGTAGATGTAAATGAACTCGACTGTACGATATCAAAGTTCTTAGGTTAGTTTCTTAGGTAATAATATGTTGTAGCTATTTTTAACCGACTTCTAAAAAGGAGGAGGGTTCTCAAATCGACTGTATTTTTGTTTGTTAGGTATTATAGGTACCTCAGAACCTTTTGACCGGCTGAACCGATTTTGATGATTATTTTGTATTTGAAAGCTGGTGCAATGTTTTCCGTGTGGTTGTGGTTCCATTTCAAATTGGTTCAGTTCTCACAAAGACCAACTATGAGAAAATCACATACTTACTTAAGTGTTATTGTATGTTCCATTTCACTCATTGATCTGTAAAAAGCAAAAAAAATAACAAAAAACGAACCGGACCATTAATTATAAAAAAAAGAACCGACTTCAAAAAAATACTGAAAAGCCAGAAATAACCCGATCATGTACCTACAGATATACATTTGAATCACCATTTGAAGTCGGTGGCAAACCTCACGTAAACTTGCGCGGAATCTGTTTTCATAGTAGGTAATTTATTTTTATTTATTTAAACACGTTTACATAACATTACAGTTTCTTAACTAATGCGCCATGAAACTTACATTATTAGTACCTAATAATCGAGTAGTTTGGCACCGACTTCAAAAAAGGTGATTCAAATGTAATCTGTAGGTACATGATCGGCTTATTTTTGGCTATTTAGTTTTTGTTTGAAGTTGGCCCTTTTTAGGGTTCCGTAGCCAAATGGCAAAAAACGGAACCCTTATAGATTCGTCATGTCTGTCTGTCCGTCTGTCCGTCTGTCCGTCTGTCCGTCTGTCTGTCCGTCCGTATGTCACAGCCATTTTTTTCCGAAACTATAAGAGCTATACTGTTGAAACTTGGTAGGTAGATGTATTCTGTGAACCGCATTAAGATTTTGATGCAAAAATAAAAAAAATATAATAAATATTGGGGGCTCCCCATACTTAGAACTGAAACTCAAAATTTTTTTTTTCATCAAACACATACGTGTGGGGTATCTATGGATAGGTCTTCAAAAATGATATCGAGGTTTCTAAAATATTTTTTTTCTAAACCGAATAGTTTGCGTGACAGACGCTTCCAAAGTGGAAAAAAGTTGGTCCCCCCCCCTCTAACTTCTAAAATAAGAAAATGAAAAATCTAAAAAAAACATATGATGTACATTACTATAAAAACTACCAACGAAAATTGTTTTGAACGAGATCTAGTAAGTAGTTTTTTTAATACCTAACTTTGCACCTAATTTATATGGGGCGCTATACATACCAGGTGCAAACTTAACTTAACCACTTAGGGATGGAAAGTGTTTGTACGGAACCCTTGGTGCGCGAGTCCGACTCGCACTTGGCCGGTTTTTTATGATACTTGATGTGGAAAATGTCTAAGAAAGTAACAATTTCCAAAAATACTTATTTATTATACTTACTGCAGGAAACATTAACTATATAGATCGAGTGATTCAATGGACGTTGTCGAAGAGTGATTTTCTTCTTTTCTAGTCTTTCTTTCATTAGTCAGACTCAGACTATAGGATAGGTTAGATGCACAACAATAAAATTATTGGCAGTGGTAGTCGGATAGACAAATAAGTGGTCGTCGGACATGAAAAAGGGTTTCAGTACGGAATCCTAATAATAATGAACGATTTGGGCTTTTAGAAATTAGTCCCAGCTGCGCTATCTCTCACAATTTGAAAGCAACATTTTTAATATCCAGACTTGATCCAGGGCCGTGGTCTCGGCGTAATCGTAAGTGGCTCCACTTACAGCGCTCTTAGACGCTTATACAGACTACGGTACAGCTATTCACCTCTGACGAATTCCGAAAGATGGCGCTATTGGCGCTAGTGTTAGCGAGTTAGTTACCAAGTTAGAATTAGACAGATGCTTAATTTAACTGAAGCAGAAAGATTAAAATATTAAAGCACAAAGTTTAAACTACGAGCTAAAAATACAGCAAATGTTTTAATTATTTTGTTTACGCTATTATTTGGTGAGCACTGTCGTGCGATTCGGAGCGTGCGCGTTGTAGCGTGACAGCCAGCAGCTCTGACTGACATGCATGACATCGCGAGCTGTCAAACTCAAACTTGACGTTATCTATCTACTCCGTATTAATTTTTCACAATAAACATCCATGTTTTGCTAGAAAATGCTCCCAGGCTTTTGCAATGGCAGGCTTAAACGTTGCTGAGTGGACACCGGACCAAGTGCAAGAATGGTTGAAAGGTACGCGAGCGCGGGCGAGGCGAATCGGCGGGGATGAGTCAGAGGGTCGCGTCGAAGCTTGGCTGCCGCGATCGTAATCTTCGCCGTTGGTGTCACATGCTATTGGCCTGGGACTGGGGTGGGTGGCAGTTGCGGACGTTGACGGTGTGGTTGTGTCGCGCAGGGCTCGGCGGGCCGGTGGAGCGCTACGCGGGGGGGCTGCGCGAGCGCGGGCTGGACGGCGCCAAGCTGCTGACGCTGCGCTGCGACGACCTGGAGTACCTGGGCATGCGCGTCATCGGCCACCAGGAGCTGCTGCTTGAAGCAGTAGAGCAGCTCAGGAACTTTGTGAGTACCTGTATTTTTCTCCAGCCTGTCTAGCACAACTACGCTTTGCCACTCTTGTCGCGCGACATAACATCGCCCGTCACTCTCTCACAATACAGCCAAGAAAGAGAGGTTATATTTCTCGTACGAAAAAGAGTTGCATGTCACAATTCTGCTAGAGGTGCAGGGCAATATATTTTGTCTCAGTCAACAATCAACATCAGTACCGAACCTACTGAATTATGCATACCACTAATGGCAATACTATCATTATGTAATAGTATTATAATTTAACTTTTAATGTTAATTTCATGCTATACTATGGTGGGTCAGCATTAGGTTTCAATTCTTGTATTACGTTTTGATTTGTTGTCAAATCCATTATTATTATTATAGCTTTATTTATCCATAAGAAAGATTACAGTTTTATTTAGTATATTGTGATTTAAGACATTATGGCCCCTATTGGGTAAAAGCCTCCTCCATCTTTTGCCAATATTTGCGGTTTTGAGCCGCGCTCATCCAGTTTTTTCCAGCTGTTTTTATTAATTTGTCTGACCATCTTTTCTTCTGACGCCCTATTTTCCTTTTACGGGTTGGGCCAGGCCATTTTGTTATTTGCAGCGTCCATCTTTTGTCCTGGTACCTGGCTACATGACCTGCCCACTTCCACTTCTGTTTCAGGGCATGTTGTAATGCATCTTTGAATTTTGTTTTATTGCGTATATCTGTATTCCTTTTTTTGTCTATTCTCCTTAGTTTCAGTACACTTCTTTCCATGGCATGTTGACATGACAGAATCCATGTGACATGACAGAGTCAAATCCATTAGAAACAAACTAATATTTGATGGAGTTTGCTATCAATGAGTAACATATCACGTGGTGGACAACCAAAACTCACTTGTCTGTTGCAACTCTTCAAAACCACATACGTATACCTAGTCTGTAGATTGACACTGAGGTAGTCAGTTTTGGTTGTCAACAGACAATATCTTGATCTAGGCAAGGTGTTTTTCTATAATGTTCATTACACACCTGATAAAAAGCTTTAATATGTTCATGGACAAATAAATAAATAGGTAAGAGGATGTGTCCCAAGGTGTGTGAATGGAGTACTGAAGCAGAGAACTATGATAGATAGATAGATAAAAACTTTATTTCATCACCGACACCAACAGTAACATTAAAAGGAGACTTATAAGCTAAACATTTTTATAATTGCACTTAAAACTAAGTACATAGGTACATTTATTTTGTAACAACTAAAATCGAGAATGTGTGTGGTATGAAATAAATATCTATGTGAAAGCATAGCTATGTGAAAGCTATGATAGTTGCATTTCCACTTTTGGTTGTAGATATGACTTGGTTTATGCCCTTTATCTCATCCTATTCATGGACTTTGGCATTACCTTGTCAAAGCTTGCATCATCAGTATGGGCTGATAGTCATATCTTTGTTATAACATTGAATAATGCTAATATTTACATAATACATTAGAGTGATTATACAGTCGCCATCAGATAATTTAAGCGATGTTCAGAAGATGCTAGGGTTGATATGTGCAGATTTTTACACTAATATTTAAACTGTATTTCAAGAATGGATATAAATATATTATTGGTAAAAATGAAGTACTCAGTCTGAACAATTCCCTGTTTGCTTTAAATTTATGCTTAAATAGATGGTGTCCTCCTGAAATTGTGACATTCAACATGTTATTTGTGATATTATGGTAACTGGTGGCCTTATGAGCCTTGTGAGTACTGTCTTGAAATTGCTGAAATTTGTCACTTTTTATTTTCCTTACATGACCTTAGACATGTAAAAGAATTTTGTGACAAGCTGAAATGGAGACACTGGTCACTGAGAATATTGCAAGAAAATAACATCATTTTCTTTGAATCTATATATATAACTCAAAGGTGACTGACTGACTGACTGACTGACTGACTGACATAGTGATCTATCAACGCACAGCCCAAACCACTGGACGGATCGGGCTGAAATTTGGCATGCAGGTAGATGTTATGACGTAGGCATCCGCTAAGAAAGGATTTTTCAAAACTCACCCCCTAAAGGGGTGAAATGGGGTTCCAAAGTTTGTATGGGGAAAAAAGATTAGTTAGACTATTTTATTCGAAACTTCACAGGAGTATTCCTAACGATAAATGAGTAAACACGTGTTTCAGGTTTTTTGAAAATTCAACCCCTAAAAGGGAGAAATGTGGTGACAAAGTCTGAAAATCAGCATGGGTATTGTTTTTATGGTTTATCGGGTCGCTGATTACAAAAACCGCAACGATTTTAAAATCCAACGTGGCGGACGTGAGTTACCATCTCCCCTGTTGGGGTGAAATGGGGTTGAAATGTCTAAATACTAAACCGCTGGTTCTAGAGAGTTCAAATTTGGCACGTAGGTTCCTTATAAGGTGTAGGGGTGCACTAAGAAATAATTTTTCAAAATTTACCCCCTAAAGGGGTGAAATGGGGGTCCAAAGTTTGTATGGGGAAAGAAGATTAGTTAGACTATTTTATTCGAAACTTCACAGGAGTATTTCTAACAATAAATGAGTAAACACGTGTTTCAGGTTTTTTTTTAATTCAACCCCTAAAAGGGAGAAATGTGGTGACAAAGGCTGAAAATCCATTGGTAATGCTTTAATGGTGCTTTAATTAGGGGTGCGATGGGGTTGAAATGACTAAATATGAGTACGGGTGTAATTTTTATGGTTTGTTGGGACGTTAATTACGAAAATGCCACCGATTTTGAAATTTTATTTGTGGGCATGAAAATTCTTGAAAGCATTTGCGCCAAATTGCAATTTAATAGGTCCAGTAGTTTTTCAGCAAATCGATTGTAACAGACGGACTGAAAGACAGCTACACGTGATCCTATAAGGGGGTTCTTTTTTTGCTTTTGAGGTATGGATAGAGACCCGCGTTATCCTAATAGATTAAAAAAATAGTATTTGGTGGCATCTCGATCGTCGTCAATCGGTACCTATAGGCGGGCGGCGCGTTGGGACGGGAGGAGTAATGATCGGGAAACTTCCTGCATCCGTAATAAATACATTCAAGCTTTTCAATAATAAGTCATTTCAGAATTCTGAATTACGTTTATCTGGCTCAGAATAATACATTTTTTATTCATCAACGAAGAGAACCTCAATATCTTACAATAGAACATGACGTATCTTATAACATGGCTTAGAATCATTAAACCAATCTCGAATATCCCAAATCGATAAGCGGAGGCTCGGGACATTATAAAAGCTTTATACAAATAAAATGCACACATATCCCGGTGTCTTAGCTTCACTTCGAGTTATGAATTTTGAAGTGAACTTTATTTGGTACAGTAAAAGCTGAGATCGCTTGATTTGAGTGCTTGAGTTTTCGGTTTGATTTGATAAAGTGGAGTTATGATAAAATAAAAAGTATTTCCCAGTAATATTAGAAAAGCGAAAGTCTGTGTATGTTTTGTTACTTCTTCACGCTAAAACGGCTGGACGGATATGCATGAGGGAAATGCACATTGCAGATTATACCCTAACTTAACAAATAGCCTACTTTTAATCCTGAAAAAAAGAGCATTGTTCCCGTAGGATGATGTATATTATATAGGCACGCGAACGATTTTTTAGTTCTAAATGTTGACAATAGATGGCGTTAGTAGTAGTTTAAAACGCGCTAATCGTTGTGTTTTCACTGAGTTACATATACCCGATGATGAGTGGCCGCCATATCTTATATATAGTACATACTACTATACATAAATATTTCTAGCGGATTATATTTGACAATTAATTATTAATAATTTTTAGTTCTAAATGTTGACAATAGATGGCGTTAGTAGTAGTTTAAAACGCGCTATCGTTGTGTTTTCACTGAGTTACATATACCCGATGATGAGTGGCCGCCATATCTTATAGTACATACTACTATACATAAATATGTATTTATATTTATTTATGTGCACAAAGAAGTTTTGTAGGCCCTATTTTTTTACACACGCTAAACAAAAGTAAAGCCGCAAAAACGATACATAATTAATAATAATACTTCTTAACGCGAGCGAAGCCGCGGGCAAAAGCTAGTGGTTAATAAGTTTTAAAAATATGAGTCAAATTTATTTTATCACACTTAATATTATAAAGATTTGAGAGAAATTTGTGAGTGTGTTTGTATGTTTGTTACTTGTACACGCTCAAACGGCTAGACTAATATTCATAAATTTTTGTATGGAGGTAGCTCACACCCTGGATTAATACATCTTAGGCTACTTTTTATCTCAATGAAAATGTAGTGCCCTGGGATGAGCGGGCAGCACCGCGCGTCGCAGCTAGTAAGTATTTGTAATAAATAGAATCACAAGTAAGTGACTAATAACCCCTCTACCTTCATATCTCGCAAAACATTGATCCTATAAGTATGTGCATGGTTTCATTCGATTTAGCATGAAAAATTACATACAAAATGACACTACAATTGCCAAGTTTATGAAATGTTCATCTTTTTAAATATACCTCCTCTGATGGGGTTAGGACCCCAAAGCAGATCCTGATTTCTAGTGCCAAGATTAAAAGACAATGTTTCATTAAATGTACCTATTTTGCCGCCGATGTCTATTTTCCTGAGCATGTTGGTCGGAAAGCGTCGGCGGCTGGATGAGGTGGATGAGGTGGATGAGGTGGATGAGGTGGATGAGGTGGGTGAGGTGGGTGAAGTGACGGTGTGGTGTGTGTTGTCGGCAGCAATACGAGGTGTCGCGCGAGTGCGTGCAGCAGCTGGCGCTGCGCGTGTCGGTGGCGGCGACGGGGCTGGCGCGCGCGCCGGCGGCCGGCGCCGAGCGGCTCGAGACGCACGCGCTCATGGACGTGGCGCGCGCCGTGCACGCCGTCAAGGTACCTACACCGACCGAGGGGCATTTCTTTACACTATACTGTAGGTACTGCAACTTATTATGAAGTGTATAGGTAGCTATACTATAGTGAACAGACATGCAAGAGATACTCGGTATTTTTGGAAAATGTTTTTTATACGAATAGCTGTAGCTACGCATCATCATTCCGTCTGCATAGCTGAAATACATTCATATACGTACGACAACAGCTGATGCCGTGAGGCCCGGCGCTGGCAAAGGAAATAATATGGTATTATATTTGGAATTAGCTCACAAAAGTTTTTCATCATTTTCATATGATGTATGTGTTTAACCGACTTAACATATTTAGTTATGATACTCAACCACAGATGCCTCCGGTGGTACGGGTTTTTTACTATTTTATAATTACGCTATTTTACCATAGATGCCTCCGGTGGTTAAAGTTTCTAACTATCTTTAATTATTATATTTTTGATACTAGAGGGCATTAGTAGTACCACATCACATTGGTGTTATATCGATCCTTCGATTGGGGCCCTAAAGCGCCTTCTGGCAATTTGTGAGAGTTATGCGGCGACCCACGGACTCAAATATAACGGCAACAAAAGTGAGCTCATGGTCTTTAAGGCAGGAACCAAAACCTACCCCCTGCCATCTATCACTCTGTCAGGCGTTCCTTTGAAGCAAGTTAGCCAGTTCAAATATTTGGGTCACTGGGTAACCGATAATTTGAGTGACAACGTGGACATCGAGCGGGAGCGAAGGTCGTTGGCCGTTAGATGCAATATGTTGGCCCGCAGGTTTGCGCGATGCACAGAAGAAGTGAAGATCACACTGTTTAAAGCTTTCTGTGTATCATTCTATACATGCAGCCTGTGGGTCAATTATACGCAGAAAGCGTACAGCGAACTTCGCGTCCAGTACAACAACGCGTTCCGGGTGATGTTGGGGCTGCCACGCTGGTGTAGTGCGTCCGGCATGTTTGCTGAGGCGCGGACTGACGGCTTCGCGGCCGTCATGAGAAAGAGATGCGCCTCGCTACTGTCCCGTCTGCGCGGCAGTCCCAATCGCATCCTGAGCGTGTTTGCCAACCGCTGGGACAGCCCCATGTTAGCCCGGTGGACGAAGATGCACGTTGTCAAGTGTTGATGATGCGGTATGCTAATTTATTTATTGTATTTTTAATTACTAGGTTTAAATTGTAAGTACTAACATTAACTCTTAAGATACTGTATTCATTATTATTAACACACTTGTGTATGGACTCAGTCTGAAATAAAGATATATTATTATTATTATTATTATATTTTTAATATAAAATATTGTTAAACAGTGTCACACCAGATGTCACTAATCCACTCAATGGATCTGCTGAATCGCGCTATTAAGATTTCTCCTGTTTTCATAACGCCGCTCGAATACAATGTCAAATCATTCCAAAAGAACCAGTGAAAAGCAGTGTAAACAAGTATAATTAAAGTCTACGGGAAAATAAACCATATAGAAACAAAGTGAAGTTTCAATATTAAACAGTATGAGTATTCTCTTTGTTGGAAATTCAGTGTCGACGCGGTTGGCGCAGTTTGTAGACACCTGCCTACTTAGTGAAAATTTTAGAATACAAAATAAATAAATAAATAATAAAATAAATATTAAGGGACAATTATACACAAATCGACCTAGTCCCAAACTAAGCAAAGCTTGTACTATGGGTACTAGACGACGATATACATAATATATAAATACATATATAGATAACATCCATGACCCAAGAACAAAATATTTTGCACAAATATTTGCCCCGGCCGGGATTCGAACCCGGGACCGCCGACTCAGTATTTAGGTGTCTACCAACCGAGCCAAACGCGTCGTCAAAAATGTTAAAAGCTCATACAAAAAATCTTCGCCGTCATAACTACCTCCTACACCAAATACTATGAGGCATGAATGCTCTTCCACTTGAGCATTCCTGGTATTAAGTGCAGGAGGTAGTCTTTCTTAAGAGTTGAGAGATTCATTCTGCCAAAGGAGACCTCCCGATCATCAAACGCCGTATATTGCAGCGAACACTGGCCGTATTTTTGAACTAACTATAAACTTTCCACTCGTGCCGTTCGCGTTCGGTTCTGTATGGGAGTTATTCTCTCTCACTGCGCGGCGGACGCGGACAACGGCACGACACTATCACTGGTGCCCCTGCGCAGGCGCTGGTGTGCTGGCTGGCGCGCTGGCCGCTGGGCGGCGGCGCGGGGCTGCGCGGGCGCGCGGGCGCGCTGCTGGCGCTGTGTCTGGAGGCGGCCACGTGCGCGCAGCGCGACCGCTTCGCCGAGCAGCCGGCGCGCGCCGTCGCGCACGCCGCCGCCGCCGCCGCCGCCGTGGCCGACCACATCATACAGGTACGTACCTACACCCCACACAGACACGTGCTCCTGGAGCTCGAACTAATCATCTGAAAATCCTTCCGTCTCCGCTGTAGAACTCTATACTAACTTCGCCGTTTTAAGAGGATATTGAAGCGGTAACCATTTTAGGAGGTGTCGGACCCGCTGGTGCTGCAGCCGGCGTCGCTGGACGCGGTGACGCTGCGGCAGGGCGGCAAGCCGCTGGGCTTCTCGGTGGTGCCGTCGCTGTGCGGCCACCTGCAGCTCGCCGCCATCCGCTTCGGGTCGCCGGCGCACGCGTCGGGCGCCGTGCACGAGGGCGACGAGATAGTGCAGGTACCCACCCCCGCGCCGTCTGCTCCTGCGCCGTCGCCGTCACCACTACAGGTGGCCCCGTTCGCGTCGGCCGGGTCAGTACGTTCGAGAACCGCTCGACTGCTGCTCGCCTGGTACTGGTCGTGCGGGTATAATCACGGCAGTGTTTGACCAAAATGTCACGATGATGCTAATTAAATACTTTTTTCACTTCTCTCGCTCTAAAAGTTCGACTTTATGCTGTGCGTAGGCGACATAAAATCGCTTTTTATGCTCTAGAGCATAAAGTAAAATCGTCGTCGAAGACCAAGGCGATCGGTCCAACAGCCACACGAAAAAGGTCCTTAATAAACAGTAAAAAAAAAAAAAAAAACTTCATACAATAAAACCCGTTCCAGACCTTCCGATCCGATCCGATTTATCGGAAGAAATCGGATAATGTGTATAAGATCCTAACAATTGCACTACACATTATCCGATTTCTTCTGATAAATCGGATCGGATCGGAAGGTCTGGAACAGGATTTAACTCTTTATTTTATTTCGTTTTGTTAGTATTTTAAGACCAAGGCAAAGTACCAACAGCCAAAGTACACAATAAAACTTCTTGAAATAAACTTGTAACGTTTATTTACTATCATTTATTACTTTTAAAACTATTACTTTAAATATGTCTCATTGAATTTTAATTCAATTTGTTTTTAAGTAAACATGATATGTGTATATATGTTATTTACATGATACAGTTTCATTTCCTCGCAATCGAAGTGAAAAGTAGAGTGTGCAACTCGTCCATAAAACGCATTTTACACTCGACTTTATATTCATCCTCGCTCGCAAGCTCGCTCGGATGGATAAACGTCTCGTGTAAAATGATGCGTTTTATGCACTTGTCGTACAATCTACTATTTCGGAATATTCCTCGTCGTACGAAGGACAGAATAAACCGGTCAATCAACTTTTTTCTGTTGCTCGTTGCCATGGTGATGCCCCTGGGCCACTCTTTAAACCTACCATTAAAATTACGATTTTGGCGGTAATAAAAACAAAAAAAATATTGTATCAGTTAAAAATCCGTTTTTATGTAGGGTCATCCTTGACGGTACCTACCCCTGGGCCACGAGATAAAATAACAAGAAAAAAGTTGATCCAGCCAAACATAGAGAGCGGACTTTCCTCTGTAAGTCACAGAAACGAGGTCAAGTTGTGTTCTGTGCGTCAGGTGGGCGGGCAGTGCGTGGTGGGCTGGAGCGGCGGGGCGGTGGAGCGCGCGTGCGCGCAGCGCGGCGCGGGCGAGCTGCAGCTGCGCCTGCGCCGGCGCGGCGCCCGCCAGCCGCCGTACAGGTACACGAGCGTCGTCATCCGACACGATCCCCGCGTAACAAAGAGAACGGCCACGGTTAACTCTGCGGATTGGGTCCCCAGGAGCCGCGCGCGGCTGCTGGAGCCGCCGGAGCCGGCGCACCCGCCGGAGCCGGCGTCGTCGTCGGACTCGGAGCCGCTGTCGCCGCCCGCGTCGCCGGCGCTGGCGCGCTCGCCGGCGGCGCCGCGCACGTGCGCGCCCCCGCCGCGCCGGCACAGCGTGAGCGGCGGCTCGCCGGCGGCGCGGCGGCCGCAGCGCCCGCTCGAGCGCTTCTGGCGGGAGCTGCAGCAGCAGCGCGCGCCCGAGCCCGCCGCCGACGCGCTCTACCGCCGGGACAAGGTGCGATAAAGACACAGCCCGATCGGTCAATTTGCTTCTCTCCGCTTCGGCGGTCGGGCGGCCTCGGGCGAGGAAAATTGGCTCATTTGAAGTGTCGTGTCGTTGTCTCAGGCGGTGTCGTGCAGCACGGGGCTGGAGCTGTCGCCGCGGCCGCGCACGTGCCCGGGCGTGGCGCTGCAGCTGCCGCTGCTGGCGCGCCTGCAGCGGCAGCGGCGGCAGGAGCACCAGGAGGCGCGCGCGCGCGGCCCGCTGGACAAGAGCCACTCGACGCCGGCGTACGAGGGCGCGGCGGGCGCGCTGGCCGCGCAGCCCATCCCCGAGTCGCCCACCACGCCCACCGACAGCCCCGCCGTGCTCGTGCACTCCGCCGAGAAGGCGGACCAGATCCTCGACTTCAAGAAGTCCAGCTCGCAGATCGGCGAGGCCATCCTGCAGCAGAAGAACCGCCGGCTGCCGGACGAGCGCGCCGAGCCCGCGCCGGCCGAGGCGCGCAACGTGCTCGCCGAGCGGCGCGCGCGCGCCCCACCGCGTCCAGCCCAGGTGAGGCTCTGCCGGTCGCCGCTCTAAACAATATTATCATTTTCATCTCTCCTGTTCGGAAAGTGTCAGCCGGGTGGAAAATAGCTTTTTTAATACAGTTGCTCAAAAAGTGGTACTTTTCGTAGCTGCAAATCGTGCGAAAAGTTGGTTATTTCGAACTAGTGCTTTTTACTTTTCAATTTTTTTTAATTTTCTGTTGTACTAACACGTCATGTCTCATACATCCAAAAAAAGGTCAATCACTTTCCGACTTTATTTATTACGTCATTGCATTGCAAGTATATATCTTATAATTATGCTTAAAATATTTAAATTGCATACTGGATCAATCAAAGGGTTATCTATTAAATTATATACAAAAGCGGTTTTAATAATTTGTCTGAGTGACTATTATTTAATGAGCAAATGAGTATTATGCGTGACCTAAAAAAATTAAAAAGAAAGTATTGTCACAGATTAGAAAATACAGTATTAAGCGTGACCCACGCGCTGCTTTATAAATTCATAATAATTATGAATAATCGCTATTTTTATGTATAAAATAATATATTTATTTACAATTATATGAAATGTAAAGAACTAAAAACAGATTCACGATTTTTATTGTTTCGAATCAATTAAATTACTGTGTAACATTATCATATCTCTTCTGAAATATTAAAACTACTTCTTTTGATTTGGCTGAATGATGACAGCCGACGCCATCTTAAAAAAAAATATTACAATTAAAAGTAAAACTTTCATTTTCATTCAGTATTGTTTTAATTATATGTAAATGACACGTAAGATTTATAAAATAAGAGTTTTTGATAGAAAATGATGGATTCTGATGTTATCAGAATAGATTTAACACCGCCCTATATAGCGAGCCAAGGCAAAAATTGCAAGTAAGAGTATTTTACCCGCAAAATCGAAAGAGAAATTACATTGCCGTTTATGAACATTTTATTGGCTGGAAACGAGAAAAAGAGAATTATTAACAACTTGAATAAAACTTTAAACTTACCAGCAAAGGCCTTAAATGCGACCCTTCACAATTACTCTAAAAATTGTAGGTATTACTCTTAATTTTTATCAGACAGAAATAAATATAATTGCCCCTTTCAATTACTGTTTTAAATTTGTATTATTGCAATTTTTCGCAAATGTATTAAAAAACGTTCTTTGGTACACGTGTGGAAGTGTCATTTTAACTCGTCCCGAGTCTTGACCCTCGCCTTGCGGCTCAGGCCAAGACTCCTCGGGACTCGTTCAAAATGACATACTTTCCACACTTGTATCAAAAACTACTATTCCATCCCTAGGGTGGAAAGTAATTTTTTTTTTAATTGCCACGCAGTCAAAGATAATTGCCTTCTAGATGCACGTCGTGATCAACTAAATTAGGTACAATCTAGTCGGCCGTGGTAAGTGGCAATTGAAAAAAGGTCTCCAAAGGTTAGATATAGGCAAGCTTAATTTATTTATATCTAATTGTCAAATATAAATTTGCCTTACACATATATAAAATAATACATACATATATAATTCCGTCCTACATTTATTGATAGATCGTACGTTTATTTAAAAAATAAGATTGAAACCATTGGATTGTTTTTTGTTTTAACTTTTTAAATGTTGGCGGTACGTAAATCTTAACTTTTTTTTATCTATAAAAATAAGAAGAATGAAAGTTTTCAGTAGAAAAAACGGGAACACGAGATTAAATATAAATACAGTGTCTTTAATTGATTATTTGTTAAAAATGACATGGACATTAATAACTCACTTATGACATATGTGCGTGTAGTATTTTATTTTCCTCGCAGTCGAAATAAAAAGTAGAGTGTTTAACTCGGGTGAAATTACCCATTTCACCCTCGAACTATTGGCGCTCTCCCTTCGTTCGAGCGCCAGAAATATCTCGGGTACAATGGGTCACTTTCTACCCTTGGTTAACAATCTACTATTTAAACGTTTCTCGAAAACGGGTAAACTTGTATATAGATCTTAGCGATTCGTGGTAGAGTAAAATAAACTATAACCGTAAGGACGCGTATGGGTGGTTCTACTCACAAGGGAATTTTCCGCGGCCACAGACCACTTAACCTATAGAGCCCGCTTATAAGGGCGCCCGGGTGAGCCAAGCTTAAGCTCAACAAACAAGCAGCGCTCACCACGCCCCCAAACGCTCTCTTAGTTCGCGGTCGACTGTTGACGAAGTAACATGCAATATTCCACTGCTTACTTGGCTTATAAAGTGTTCAAAATATGCCTTATTGTATGGAAAATGCAGCAAAACATCTAGTCTTCAAAACTATGGGATTTCATTTCACAAATAAGCTATATTTTACTATTTTAAAAAGAATGTAATAAGTTATAAATATAGGTTGGTAACCTAGCGACGCGTGGATGTCTTGTGTCAACTGTCAACTATCTCTTACTTTCTCTTGCTAATTTTGTAATTCCGTCTTTGTCTACATTTGCAGTGTTTTCAGTAGTGATGTGACTGATTAATTATACTTACTTAGGTACGTAACCGATACCCGTTAAACAATATTGAACTTTTTATAGAAGATAAACTTTTTTATTATTGAATAATCGAAATGTATGTTAAATACATAAATGTACAATTATGAAACCATAAATGTCTAAAATGCTGAATTTCGATGAATTTTAGAAAACAGATAGTTGTAATCTTGGAGAAGGACTACTTAATATCCTGGATAAATACGATATATATAAACATAAAATAAAGCTGAAGTGGCTCGAAAGTCTGTACATGGAAGATATTCGAAAGAAAGTTGGCGGGGGATACTAAGAATCGATAACAGAACACGTTCCAATCGTTTATCTGTTTGTCCGTTTGTTTGTTTATCTGTTTGTCTGATGTTTATTTGACAGCGCATCACGTGAAAACGGCTGAACGGATTTTGATGAAAACTTCATTAATCTTCCGAAAATATCCCCATTTTTTTTGCTTGTTGGATTTGTAATGACAAATGTACAGCGAGATTACAGTGTAAATGCGATTTTTTATGAATAGAATAGATTTTTTTAGTGTAATATATAATTAATGTGGTCGATCAGGGACGTTGATGGGGACAAAGTATATGCAGAGCTCTTGATAGTAGTGAACGTTTAATTACTTAAAACATTAGCTTATATACATTTTTATAATAAGGTTAACGCTTATCCAAGCAATATGCATTATGCTACAGTAAACCATTGTGTTACTGTTGAATACTAAATGTAGACATTAGCTACATACTACAGCTTCCCCGTAAGATCCCTTCACCCCCGGGGTACTGGAGAAAAAGAAAAAAAAAAATGCATGTTGTTTACAATTCGAAATGAAGATGGGGACCACTGTGTAAACTACTTATTACTAAGTTTAAACACTTTAAAAGGATTTATCAAAAATTAGTTGGTCACCCCATAAAAAAATTGTCGTCATATCCCAGTGTCACTGTTTCAAATGAAATATTTTTTAGTTAAAGTTTAAATTATTTTTACTAAAATTCCTGTCTGTTCCAACAAAATTATTAGTATTATTATCAATTACGTAATCTCTCTCAAAATAATAATAAAAAAAAATTATAAAATTCACCATTAAATCTCATGTATATATCACATGTATTGTACTGGTATTACGGTATCGGTACATTTACCCTATAAGATATCTAATGCCGTATTAATGGAGTCTTCGCTCCAAAAAAATAATAATACACGGGAATGGTTACCCAGGGCATGGTCACCCTATAAAATATACTCAATGGGCTGCGCGTCCGTGCGCACCCTTAAATCAAAACATGGGCATGGTCACCCACATGGCATATCAGGTCCGTCGCCTGTACTTAGAAACACAATATATACATTAAGACTAAAAGTCCCCAAATTACTCTCACGGAGGACGGTGGGTCACACTATGATCGAGTAAAAGGATCGTGAATCTAACCGATGCAAGTACACACTATACAAATGTGCCTTCATCTCCTAACATAAATCTGTACCGTACCTTACCAAGTACTGAGAGAGTAAAAAAAATTTAAATTAAAACTTCGTATTGTAATACTTTATAAAAGAAATATCTACGCAAATATAACTCAATTAACTGTACTAAATTATTAGGTGATCAATCCAATAACTAGCTATAGTATAATTGTTCAATAAAATTTCTAAGTGTGAATATCAAATTACATTCACCAGTAATTAAAAGTTTACTTGTAGACAGCGAACACGCGTGATCTACTTAAAATTTTTGCTTACGCGCGGACTTCGCGGCGCGGTATGCATTTCCGTGCGCCCGGAAATTGCGAAATGTGTAAGTTGTTTACGACATTTGCATCTAAAAAAAAATATTAGCGACGATTATTATAATGATTTTAAGTGATGATATCAGGTTTAAAAAAATAAAAATAATTAGAAATGCTAAGTGACACGGGTAACAATTTCATGTACGAAAGTTATCTAACAATATATGTATGTAAAAGAAAAAGATTTTGAATGAATTTGGCGTTAACCTGTATAGCTAATTAATTTTTATATAATAAAAAAAAATATCATAAAAAAAAATCTCATTCTAATTTCTTAGATGCGATTTCCTTTTGACGCCTCTGAGGGCCAAGTTTAACTAAATATTCTCTTATATATTCCAACTTAGTATATAAATCTTGCAAATCAGTAGACATAATAAAATTAGATCGTGCGTAAATGTAAAATAATTATAACCGAAAACATAAGTTATACAATAAAATATTCACTTACTTAATTCAACGCTTACGTAGGAGTAATGCCTAACGATATTGAGGTCATCATGAGTCGTCACGTTGCGCGATGCATGGCGGGACGTTGATGCGCTGGCGGCTGGCGGCACGTGGAGCACGATGCCGTTGCTGATGCGCGATGCGATGACGGGCCGGGCTAACCCTGGACACCCTCGAGCATGGGCCGGGATTTCCCTGGACACCTCTTGAGATGGGCCGGGATAACCCTGGACACCTCTTGATTTGCGAGCCGGGATAACCCTGGACAACGCTCTTCTTTTCTTGAGACTTGTTTCTTCTTATGGCTTCTTTCATAATTGTCTTCTTTTTTTTTAAGTTAATTCAAATCTTCATTCTTGAGACTGCATCGTCAGTCTGGTGGTTCCTCTTGTTTCTTGTGGTGTCCCGGACGGTGTGGTGTCCCGGACGGTGCGGTGTCCCGCCGCACCGTCCGGTGCGAGGTTCTGAAGTTCTGGCTGGTTCAGAAGTTCGTCTTCGGAACGTTAGTGCAGGATCGCCATGTAATATATGCGGTAATGATGTGGTCGACCAGGGTCGTTGATGGGGACAAAGTATATGCAGAGCTCTTGATAGTAGTGAACGTTTAATTACTTAAAACATTAGCTTATATATGTGGGAACACAGTAGCGTCGCAATTCCCACTAGGTAGGCAAATTCCTGTAACGCCGCGCGGGGCGCGGGCGAAGCCTACCGAGGCGACTAGCCAGTCGCTCCTTACGTGTTGTATCTAACAGTTACTTTCTTAATAAATAATTAATTTAAAGATCACCTTGTTTCCTTGGAAATCACTCATATAGCAATACCCGCACATTGGTGACCCCGACGTGATTTTCAAGTGATTCAAGGATCTTAAAGTAATTAGTGAATTAAATTTAAAAATATAAAATAAAATGGCACAAAATCAAGGACAGCCGCCGGTACAACAGCTACAGAGTGGACAGCAACAACATCTTGCCCCGCAGCCACCAGCACCACAACCTCTTGCCCCGCAGCCTCCAGCACCACAGGTACCACAGAACCAGGCCGCGGGAGCCGAATCCAGTATCATGGGGGTTTCTTTGATGGCGAGATTGCCGGAATTTTGGGTAGACCAACCGCGGGTATGGTTTATCCGAGTCGAGGCCGTATTAGCTCAACAAAAGCTAGGAGACGACTCACGCTTCGATCTCGTCGTTGCCAAGCTGCCGAAGGAGGTCATCATGCAGCTCACAGATTTTCTGTCAAGGCCGCCGCCGGCAGGCAAGTTCGCCGCGCTCAAGGCCAAGCTACTGTCGATGTTCGAGGATACACGGATCAGACAGATAGAAAAGCTAATGGGCGAGATGGAATTAGGGGACATGAAACCGAGCCAGCTTTTGACGAAAATGAGGGACCTTGCTCGTGAAAATTTCCCCGACGAGACTCTACGAATTTTGTGGCAAGGTAGACTACCGACCACGGTACGAGGAGTCCTGGCCGTCACCGAAACCAGCGATCTAGACAAGTTAGCAATAATCGCGGACAACGTCGCGGAAGCTACGAGACAGAGCTACGTTTCGGAGGTCACACATCCGACGTGCTCGCAACGTTCGTACGACGCAGTAACGCCAGCCACTGCGAAGGACGTAGCGCAAATAATGGTGGAAATCGCCAAAATTGGCGCGAGGATAACGGCCATGGAAACGTCGCGATCCAGGCCGCGGAGTCGTGGGCGTCAAGGTCGCCGCAACCACACGTCGTCTTCGAGAGGCAGGAGCGCATCGCAAGGTCGTTCGCGTCGTACCAAGGACAGTCCGGGCTGGCTTTGTCATTATCACTTTCGTTACGGCTCGAAAGCCAATAAATGCAGCCAACCGTGCGCGTGGCAAGCATCGGGTTCGGAAAACTAAGTGCGATGGTGCAAGCTACGACGGAGGTTTGCACTACATCGCCTAGCCGTCGTTTATGTGTTACGGACAAGGAAAGCGGACTAAAATTTCTCGTAGATACCGGTGCGGATATAAGTATAGTGCCAGTGAAAAATAGGCATTATACTCGCGAGTGTGTGAAATATAAACTTTATGCCGCGAACGGGAGTGAAATTAAAACGTACGGGACAAAGACCTTAGTTTTAAATTTTAATCTCCGTAGACCGTTTAGATGGGAGTTTGTAGTGGCAGATGTAAAACAGCCTATTTTGGGAGCCGATTTCCTGGCCCAACATAGACTGTTAGTGGATCTGAATGCACGAAAATTGGTAGATCAGACCACAGAGTGCAAGGTCGCTGCAGAAATTGTGAGTATAAACCAACCTTCTATTTACACTGTCAATGACACACATCCATTTCGTGAACTATTGTCCAAGTTCCCGGAAATTACTAAACCAGCTTCGTTTAGGGAAACTCCGCCGCACAATGTGTTACATTATATTGAAACGACGGGTCCGCCGGTGTTCGCGCGTGCAAGGCCACTTCCCCCAGATAGGTATTTTAAAGTAAAAAAAGAGTTCGAATTAATGCAACAGTTAGGTATTTGTCGGCCTTCAAAGAGTGCGTGGGCTAGTCCGTTACATGTAGTAACTAAAAAGAATGGGGACTTACGACCTTGTGGAGACTATCGGATGCTCAATGCAATAACAAAGCCCGATAGGTATCCAATTCCACGGTTGCAGGATTTTACTTTTATACTGGCAGGGAAACAGATTTTTACGAAATTAGATATAAACCGCGCGTACCACTGCATTAGTGTAGCACCAGCGGACATAGAGAAAACCGCTATAATAACACCGTTCGGTCTGTGGGAGTTCCCCAGGATGATTTTTGGTCTTCGAAACGGTGCCCAAAGTTTTCAACGCTTCATGAGCAACACGGTGCTCCAAGGGTTAGATTTCTTGTTCAGTTATTTAGATGACGTCATCATAGCTAGCGAAAATTTGGAGCAGCATGAACGACATTTAGTACAGGTATTTCAGAGATTTACGCAGTACGGTATAACGATTAATCTAAGCAAGTGTTGTTTCGGGCAGACCGCAATCGAATTTTTAGGGCATCATGTGTCGACGGCAGGTATACAGCCGCTCGAGGACAAGGTAAATGCCATAGTAAATTATCCAAAACCGGAGACAGTTGAGGGATTACGCAGGTTCCTGGGAATGCTGAATTTTTATAGGAGGCACATACCGGATGCAGCGAGCCGACAGGCAGAGCTAGAGAAGTATTTGGTCAACTCGAAAAAGAAGGACAAATCCAAGGTCATATGGACGACGAGGGCTGAAGAAGCATTCGCACAGTGTAAAGCAGGTCTTCAACAGGCCGCCACACTTGCGCATCCGCAGCCAGATGCCCACCTAGCCTTGATGTGTGACGCTAGCGAGACAGCAGTAGGATCCGTGCTGCAGCAGAAGGTAAATGACTCATGGGAACCCTTAGGTTTTTATTCCAAAAAACTCTCGGCAGCCCAGGTAAAGTATTCAACATACGATCGTGAACTGCTCTCACTGTATTTAGCGATCAGGCATTTTCGAAAATCATTTGAAGGACGTCAGTTGACCTTGTATACCGATCATAAGAGCCTGTGTACAGTTTTCAATAAGGTAGGTGATGACAACAAAGAGAGTCCTCGAAGGTCGAGGCAATTACTGTTCATAAGTGAGTTTACCACAGATATTCGACATATTAGCGGGAAAGATAATATAGTCGCGGATACGCTCTCACGAGTTGAAACTATTGATTGCCCTACGTTATTAGATTACGCGGAATTAGCCGACGCGCAAGGTAAAGAGGAGTATGTATTACAGTCGCAAAGTAAACAGAACGATAAGTCGACTAAAGTCCAACTCAAGCTCGTAACATTACCTTCGTGCGACAAGTCGATACTCTGCGAAACGTCTACTAGGCAAGTTCGACCTTATTTACCACGCGAATTCCGGCGCAAGGTATACGAAAATTTACATTCGATAAGTCATCCGGGTATTCGAGTAACTAGGAAGTTAGTTAGTAAAAGTTATTTTTGGCCTAACATGAACAAGGACGTAGGCGATTGGGCTCGATCGTGTATACATTGTCAAAGGGCTAAGATCAACCGTCATACCGTATCTGAGTTAGGAACCTTTCCAGATGCAGATAGGTTCAGTCACATCCACGTTGACCTTGTGGGACCGTTAGTGACGTCTCAGCAAGGATTTAGGTACTTGGTAACGATTATAGATAGAGGTACTAGGTGGCCCGAGGCTTTCCCGATTCAGGAAATAACCGCCGAAATAGTAGCTAAGACTATTTACGAAGGTTGGATAGTTCGCTATGGTTGTCCGGTAAGGCTAACTAGCGATCAAGGTAGACAGTTCGAGAGTCGGTTATTTTCTGAGTTGATGAAATTGTTGGGGGTGAATAAAATTAGAACAACCCCATATCATCCAGAATCGAACGGGATCATAGAACGTTTTCATCGTGGGCTCAAGGCCGCACTTATGGCTAGACTGTGTACAAGCAGCTCCTGGGTAGACGAGTTACCCACGGTAATGCTAGGATTGCGCGCCGCAGGTAGAAGCGATAGTGGCATAAGCGCAGCGGAAATGACGTTCGGGCAGACGCTACGCCTGCCAGGAGCGTTTTATGATAGTTCGCAAGTCCGAGATGCCAGTGATCCGTATAGTTTGGTAGAAAAGATCAAGGAAAATATCGCTCAGCTTAAGCCCGTGTCAAGAAGAGATAATAGGAATCGATCAATTTTTGTACACGAAGAGTTGTTAACCTGTAGTCATGTTTTTGTCAGGGACGATACAGTGCGCAGACCTTTAAAGCCACCATACGATGGACCCTACAGAGTAATCGAGAGAGGACCGAAGGTATTCTTGCTACAGTTACCAAATAGGCAAGCTCGCGTCTCTATCGATAGGTTAAAACCGGCATTTTTGGTGAATATACCGGACGAAAGTATAGATACTCGTATATCTTCCAGCCGTGACGTACAAAATAGGTCCACGTCTCGAGACGCTAATGAGCGGGAATCGCCATTAGCAGCACCGACACCTGCACCTATTATTCGGACTACACGCAGTGGAAGGATTGTGCATAGGCCGGTCAGATTTCATTTAGATGAGTAGACAGTTAGAAATTACGATACACACCACAGTATATGTAGCGACAGTACTTCAACTGCCAGCGTGGAAGTAAACGCCCGCTGATATCATTATACGTAAGTGAAGGTTGGTTATATACAGGTAAATTGTGTGTGCTGTGTATTTTGTTAATGTTATAAATAGATTAGTTAGTTATGTGATTTTTACTAGCGTGATAAGTTCTAATTGTCAAATGGTTCACCTTTACGAGTCATATTACTGCAGTTGTATCATACGGTGCGGCCGAACCGAGATGCAACGTCAGTAATCATGACAAAGACAAAGTGATGTAATTAACTAGGTTAAATAATGTATAGCGCTATACTAGTTGGTAAGATAAACCTACTTTTAAGTTTAATGCTGATGTACATGTTACATCTGTTAAAATTGTTTTAGTTATGATAAGCTATATTGTGCACGTATTTTAGTGTATATAATGAGCAGGTTTCTACTCAGCGTAACCAGTTTCATGAAGTCACGTAAACGCGTATTGTTTTCTTAATTGTGTACCTAAGTTTTCGTCGATACCATGGGCCACGGATATAGTACGGAGGACGAGTCGCAGAACAACAATATCGCGATTGCCCAGGTCCACACGGTATCCAGTCAAGTAGATGCAAAGTTAAACTATGTCGTGATAGGACTCATAGTTGCCGGCGTGATTCTACTTGTTGTTCTAATGTACGCCTTACGCGCACGTTGTAAGAGTCACGTGCGAAACTGGATACGCAAGAACGTCGAAACGCTGCCTCAGACTGTACCGCGTGGCGGCATGGTGCAACCGCAGCAAACGGGACAGTCCGTGTATTAGTGTACGTAGTTTAAGAGTGCATATTACACCTAAGTTATAAAAATTTGTATGTGTAAAAAATTTTTTTTGGAAGAGGGGGAATTCTGTGGGAACACAGTAGCGTCGCAATTCCCACTAGGTAGGCAAATTCCTGTAACGCCGCGCGGGGCGCGGGCGAAGCCTACCGAGGCGACTAGCCAGTCGCTCCTTACGTGTTGTATCTAACAGTTACTTTCTTAATAAATAATTAATTTAAAGATCACCTTGTTTCCTTGGAAATCACTCATATAGCAATACCCGCACATATACATTTTTATAATAAGGTTAACGCTTATCCAAGCAATATGCATTATGCTACAGTAAACCATTGTGTTACTGTTGAATACTAAATGTAGACATTAGCTACATACTACATTAGAAATAGCCTATGAGTATCTGGAAAGTATCCCTCTATCAACCTTCTACATTTCTTTTGTAAATATAAAACATTATTCTCATCATTACTGCTTTCTCAGGCCTCCTATCCCATCCCGTAGCCAATTATACTTTCGGCATATGCAAAATACACTGGATTAAGTGTAGAGTTATTACTTACCTATTATAATGTCTCTAAGGAGTAACATGCACTTGCTGATTTCTTGAAATTGTGTTTATGATTATGCCACTTTAAATTAAATTCTAGATCGACATTCTAGAACCAAATTAATAGATATTGAGCAACCAAAATCATCGAAATCGAACGCTTTGATTACCTAAGTCATAGAAGATGCCTCAACATTTCATACCTTGATTTATGTTGTTAAGAGTTTCAGATACAAGTCCAGTTATAGCAGATGTTTTTATTTCTATACAGAAACCGTATTGTCTATTAGAAAGATATGAATTGTCATTAAGGTATTTAAGGTATACGTTAAATGACAATATTGCAGCCGGTATATCATCAAGACCGTATGAATTCGTTTTATTTTTAAAACAATAATGTCTGGTTTCATATTTATTGTTTTTTCTAATAATATGAGTAGATTTACATTTAATATTTTTAATTGAAACGCATTTTAAACCATTCTCGTATTATTATTGATTCCAATTAAAAACATATCTACTTACATTCAGCAGTTTCTTTTTCGAGTGTGTCCCATCACTATCAAAAATGGCGCGCATCTTACACCGCATGCGTCATTGCTCGCTGACCTTGAACTAGCCAATCACAGTGCACTTGTTGCCCTCCTCACCCCGCCAATTTGGCAAAATGAGATACTAGAGAAAGTTTTATGAAGCGGGGTCTATAGGGTTAAGTTGTCTGTGTCCGCGGCTCATCTTATTTTGTATAGTTTTTGTAGGCAAATTATATTGATTTACGATCGAAACTGTACAACTAAATGGTTTCTAGTATGACACTGAAAATTAGCTAAGCTCAAAATATATATCTCTCAAAAATTGTACTTTAAAGTGCCAAATTCTCAGTCTCCAGGCATGTCTCTCGGACGAAATGGCTTAATGGCTGCATCATAACTGCATTTTGAGTATGTACGTAATATTTTCGCTAAAATAGAAATCTATAATATATGTAGTTTCAATGTGTTTGTCTAATTTTACCTTAAATTCGAAACTTATTAAAAAAAAGTGCATTATATTTTGTCCCTCGTTTTTTACCTCAGTCTCCTGCTACATCAAAACACGTTAAAATCAGTTTGAGTTACCACGTCTAGCGCGTTGCTGTTCGGTCTGAGTGAAAGATCGAAGTGAAGTTAGCATATAAATGATCGCGTTTGTCTCGGTTCGCGGTAGGCTTTGTCGCTACGGCGAGTTGTGTAAGTGAAGTTGTGCTACGGCCAGTCAGCTTAACAGTATCCTGGCCAGTATTTATTTAAAATCCATTGTTTTCTATACACTTTTTTTGCATTCATAGGTCGTAAATTCGTTGCATTAGAGTACAGAACTGCATGATTTCAATATTAAATGTTGCATTGACGTAGTTATTGGCTAAAAACTTACAATAATCTCAGTATCCTGTCCTCAGTCTTCTGGGCCCATATATTGTTTAAATGGTCATAAATTTGGTATATTTTATTTTTTGACTGGCCCGTTTGAGATCAGTAAAAGAACGACCTCCGCTAGGCGTTAAGCTACTTTTCTGGCCTTAGATGCTAAAAAAATGGTGTGCCGCAAATCACTTCATCTTCGTCCATCCTGAGTAGAACCACCCGTATAAAGGGACGCGCGTCGGGCCGGCGTCTGTCAACTTTGGTTTTACTTTTTTGTCAAATGAGTATAATTTCCAGGAGGACGGGGCCAGGCTCGCGGTCGGCGAGCTCGCGCGGAGCTTCCAGGAGGAGGCCGGCCGCGACGCGCCGCCCTCGCCGCCGCCGCGGCCCCCGGCGCGCGCGCCGCCCGCCCCCGCCCCCGCCCCCGCCCCCGCCCCCGCCCCCGCCCCCGCCCCCGCCCCCGCCCCCGCCCCCGCCCCCGCCCCCGCCCTCGCCCCCGCGCGCTTCCCCGTGCTGCGCGCGGTGCGGGCGGCGGCGGAGCCCCTGTCGCCGCCGCGCGCGCCGCCGCTGCGCCTGGACCCGTCGCAGATCTCGCTGCCGCTGCGGCACCTCACGGACCGCGAGCTGGACCTGCGCGTGCCGCCCCGCGGGCCGGAGGCGGCGGTGGCCGCGACCCCGCCCGTGGCCGCCGCCCCGCCTGCAGCCGCCCCGCCCCCGGCCGCGGGCGCGCGCGGCGCCGGCTGCCCGGTGTCGCGCGAGGCGCCGTCGCCCGGCTCGGCGTCGGCGTCGCGCGGCATCTTCCCCACCTCCAAGTCCAAGAGCTTGAAGAAGAAAAACTCGCTCCTCGCCAGTGAGTGCCGTCACGTTTTTTCGTTTATTTCTATCGCACGAATCGATCCTTCGTCTACCTTTACTAAAACTAACGAAACATTTTAACAGAATGACACCGAAAATAACACGAGCCACTCTAGATCGTGTAAACTTTTCGATCGAACGCCGTCGAGCCGTGCCCGTGATTTTTCAGTACACTGCTCGAAAATGTGGTTATAGATTACCTGAATACAAAACTGCTTATATGTATTTGTAAATTTTTAAACTGTATATCTATGTTAGCTCTCAACACGACAACAATGTAGCATGTTACGGTAACAGTTCGTATTTATACATGAATTTCATCGTAAGGTATGAATTTTTAGAAAATATTTCAGTCATTTTCTCGGCCGCCAACCAATCAAAACTAATCGTCTGCTATATTATGTCAAATTAAATCGACCAATTCAAATTTAAATTCAATTCAAAATATTTTATTTCGGATAAAGAACCATATCAGGTTAGTAACATAAAAACTTATAAATTACTAGCTGTGCCCCGCAGTGTTACCCGCTCATCCTACGGGAACACTATATTTATTCGGGATGAAAAGTATCCTATGTCCTTCCCCGGGACTGAAACTATCTATATACCAAATTTCATCTATATCGGTTCAGCGGTTAAAGCGTGAAGAGGTAACAGACAGACAGACAGACACACTTTCGCATTTATAATATTAGTATGGATATGTTAGTAAAACTTAATACTAATTTAGCTACATACATAATATAATTATAATGCACAACTGGTATGACACAGATCACGGCTATTTAATATATATTATCTTACAAATGTCCGGATCTGTGCCACCCAGTGACACAGAATGGGACAATTGTACCTATCTGCTATCACCTTCAGAATGCTGTTTTGACTCTTTCTGACACGGTCCATCAACGACGCAATTTTTTTCCTCACCCGTCCGTGTGGGCGTCCGCGAACATTCCTGAGGCACTGCATCACCTAGGTAGCCTCAACAGCATTCTGAAGGCGTTATTGTATTGGATGGAGCTCGTTTTGTATATCGAAACCACAGGCCGCTTGAGTAAAATGATTGGCAATATGCTTTGAATAGCGTCACTTTTACTTCGACTGAACATCTCGCGAACCTGCGGGCCACCATATTACTCTTCACTGATAACGCCCTCCGCTCCCTCTCCAAATCACGGTCATCACATAAGTCATAAGTCACCAGAAATATATGAGGATGCGCCATATTGCGGAATTTCACTGGAACTAATTTCTTACACTGGCAATGATTGTTTTATTTATTTTATTTTTTATTTATTTATCTCATGCATAGCTTACATTTGGTACATATATCTTACTATCGCCAAACATACGACTATCGCCAAACATACGTGTGTATGATGGTTTGTCAACAATGTCAACGTCATTCATGGTAAGTTCGTGGTGGTTTGTTTAAAAGACAAATCATTAAAAATATTCAAAGAAAATGGCGAAAACCATTCACATTCGTGAACGTAATATTATAAAAAAAGTGTACACGTGTTTACTACACGAAAAACAGTCAGGAAAAGAGTGCATTCGATTATATGATATTACGAGGTTACCATAGGGACATGACAGGTATTTAAACTTATGCCACTATAGTGGGTTGCGATTGGTTGTAAAATTGTTGCCATATAGATCTTATAAATAGCGACCTCTTGACAATCCTCATATAATGTTATTAAAACTATCGTGAGACATCTTTAATAATTATAAAAAACGCGGGTCGCGAATCGCGTAGCAGCACGGATAGCTAACCCTGATGAAGAGCTCCAAATGAGTTCGAAACATGTCGGGCCGTTCCTGACAATTTTTGCGTGAGTTTAAACACTTTAAACCGTTTTTTTTATAATTATCCATCCTCATATCTTTCTGGTCAGGCTTTAAGGTTCACTTTTTTTAATAAATTTTCGTTAAAAAAAGTTTTTCACTGAAAATCATGAACATTTACATTTTAAAGTTTGTTATAGGGCGTAAAAAAAACCTAATTGCAACAATTATTATTTTTCAACAAATGAACAGTTATTTGCATTTTAAATTGACTTTCAATTTTTTTTTAATTTGGGTAAAAAATTATGACTGTTGCATGATTTGCGCGCATGCGCTACGGGGCAGTCCGCCATATTTAAAAAAAAAAAACAAATGTATTGTTTAGTTAGGTTTTATTAAATATTCGTTTTGTGATGTGATTAATTTAATAACGTTCAGATTGATTCACGAAATAAATAATAATAGGAATGTATGTTAATATTACGAATACGAACCGTTACAATGCCCTTTCAGTCCAATGTATCATAAGATTGTTTACCAGAGTGTAACCTAGACTAAATGTTATTCAGCTGGAAGTGAGATAAATTTTGAATATTTTTGTTATTTTGTCATAACTGGGTTGAAAATCGTCGGCACGTCATTTGAATCCGCGGGGTAAGATCACCTTCATGTATATAATAGCCCTAATAATTTTTACACCAATGAGGCTGCAACAAGGCGCCGAGTTTAATGACCAATAGGTATAACAAACTCGTATTTTAATGTATTTCCTCGCATTAGTCGCGAAAAGCACTCTGTTCGGTCTCGGCTGAAAGTGCAATAGATGAACTCGTAATATCGACGGCCGACCCGCAAATCGACTCGTTCATCTATCGCTTACCTATTTAGCGGCCTCTACAACAATGTACTAGGTATATGGCAAAGAATTAGCACGTCTCAGAGCGGAGCTCAGCGCCGGTAGAGAGACCGCCGTCCCACCGACACCGCCCCCTGTGTGACGCGCCACGTTGACATTGATTGCAGAGCGGCGCCTGGTGGGTGCGCGGGCGCTGGCGGCGCGCGGCGGCGCGGGCGGCGCGGTGTGGCAGCGCGTGCGCGCGCCGGCCGCGCAGGCGCCGCGCTGGGCGCGCCGCCACCTGCTGCTGCACGAGCGCACGCTGTACGCCTACCGCAGCGCCGACGTGAGTGTCCGCTCCGGCCGAGCATGCCGCCCCGCACCGCGCCGACTATAGGGAGCTGTAACCGCGTGTCTGTCGCAGGGCGCGCGCGCGGCCTGCATGATCCGGCTGGCGGGCTTCACGGCGGCGACGGCGGGCGAGGTCAAGTCGCGGCCGCACGCCTTCAAGGTGTACCACACCGGCACCGCCTTCTACTTCGCGTGCGAGTCGGCGGAGGCGGCGCGCGCCTGGCTCGACCTCATCCAGCGCGCCACGCACGAGAGCGACGCGCCCGTGAGTCACACGCTGCACGGGGGCGGGCGTACACGCCGGCCCCGCCTTCTACTTTTTTTTTTTTATGTCATAGGGGGCAAACGAGCAAACGTATCGCCTGATGGAAAGCGATTACCGTCGCCCATAAACACCTGCAACACCAGAGGAGTCACAAGTGCTTGCCTACCCGGAGGACGAAGATAGAACGCCTCTATGCTAGTAATTTCACCGGCTATCCTACCCCCACACCGGAACACAACAATGCGAACATTGCTGACATTGCGTGCGAGTCGGCGTAGAAGGAGTTAACCGCCTCCGACTACACCATTTTGCGTGGAAAGCCGACGAAGCATTAATACACTATTATTACACTACGCACACAATAATTCTTCAATATGTTTTACGTAACCCTAGGCCGTAAGCGGGATTTAATGCCCGCTACGCGCTACGCGGGGAGAAAATCTCGCTTCCTGCCCAAGGCGAGTCGTTAAACTTTCGACAAACCATGGGCGGTAATTCGTTAAACTTCAGATCGTGTATCTATGTATGGCTCTCAACTCCGGTTCGAAAACGACATTCACGAATTCACCGCCCTAGGTATGTGATGTACTAATGAATTCTTCAAAAAGATGGCCAAAGTGTACCTGTATTATGTTTCCGATGAAATGACCCCGGCCGCTGTCCGCAGAGCGCGGCGGGGCTGGGCTCGCAGTACTCGGAGACGGACTACTCGTCGGAGTCCGACATCGAGAGCGAGCGCGCGCGCGACACCGACAGGGACAGGGACACCAAGGACAAGGACAAGGGCAAGTTCGGCTCGCTCAAGAAGATCACGCAGCGCATGCAGAGGTAAACTGGAGCTATCGTTATCAGGCTTTGTCATGCCAGCGACAACTCGAGTAGAAAAACTCTTCAATTGGCTGATACAATTGTGCTATGCTTCTAATTTTCAGGGTTCCGTACCTAAAGGGTAAAAAACGGGACCCTATTACTAAGACTCCGCTGTCCGTCTGTCTGTCCGTGTTCGTCTGACAGTTAAAATGTTCATAAATTATGTATTTTTGTTGCCGCTATAACAACAAATGGGTGGTTCTACTCAGGAGGGACGAAAATGAAGTGATTTGCGGCACACCATTTTTTTAGCATCTAAGGTCAGAAAAGTAGCTTAACGCCTAGCGGAGGTCGTTCTTTTACTGATCTCATACGGGCCAGTCAAAAAATAAAATATACCAAATTTATGACCATTTAAGCAATATATGGGCCCAGGATACTGAGGACAGGATACTGAGATTATTGTAAGTTTTTAGCCAATAACTACGTCAATGCAACATTTAATATTGAAATCATGCAGTTCTGTACTCTAATGCAACGAATTTACGACCTATGAATGCAAAAAAAGTGTATAGAAAACAATGGATTTTAAATAAATACTGGCCAGGATACTGTTAAGCTGACTGGCCGTAGCACAACTTCACTTACACAACTCGCCGTAGCGACAAAGCCTACCGCGAACCGAGACAAACGCGATCATTTATATGCTAACTTCACTTCGATCTTTCACTCAGACCGAACAGCAACGCGCTAGACGTGGTAACTCAAACTGATTTTAACGTGTTTTGATGTAGCAGGAGACTGAGGTAAAAAACGAGGGACAAAATATAATGCACTTTTTTTTAATAAGTTTCGAATTTAAGGTAAAATTAGACAAACACATTGAAACTACATATATTATAGATTTCTATTTTAGCGAAAATATTACGTACATACTAAAAATGCAGTTATGATGCAGCCATTAAGCTTTCATTTCGTCCGAGAGACATGCCTGGAGACTGAGAATTTGGCACTTTAAAGTACAATTTTTGAGAGATATGTATTTAGGGCTTAGCTAATTTTCAGTGTCATACTAGAAACCATTTAGTTGTACAATTTCGATCATAAATCAATATAATTTGCCTACAAAAACTATACAAAATAAGGTGAGCCGCGGAAAATTCCCTTGTGAGTAGAACCACCCAAATACTAAAAACAGAATAAAAATATATATTTTCACTTCTCATGCTCTAAAAGTTCGACTTTATGCTGTGCGCAGGCGACATAAAATCGCTTTTTATGCTCTAGAGCATAAAGTAAAATCGTCGTCGAAGACCAAGGCGATTGGTCCAACAGCCACACGAACAACTTAAAACTTAAACCCGTTCCAGACCTTCCGATCCTAATTATCGGATGAAATCGGATAAGGAGTAGTGTAATTTTTAGGATCTATTACACTACACTACACATTATCCGATTTCATCCGATAATTAGGATCGGATCGGAAGGTCTGGAACGGGTTTTAGCTGGCATAATAATAACAATGATAAAAGTCGCTTAATAAACAAATAAAAAAAAACTTAAAACTTCATAGAATAAACTCTTTATTTTATTTCGTTTCGTTAGTATTCTAAGACCAAGGCAAAGATACCAACAGCCAAAGTACACAATAAAACTTCTTGAAATAAATTTCTAATTTTAATTTACTATCAATTATTACTTTTTAAATTTATTTCTCATTGCTCTAATGGAACTTTAAATTTTAATTAAATTTATTTTTAAGCATAGTACATATTTACATGATGCAGTTTCATTTCCTCACAATCGAAGTGAAAAGTAGAGTGTGCAACTCGTCCATAAAACGCATTTTACACTCGACTTTATATTCATCCTGGCTCGCAAGCTCGCTCGGATGGATAAACGTCTCGTGTAAAATGATGCGTTTTATGCACTTGTTGTACAATCTACTATTAAGTGGGGCTCCCATACAACAAACGCGATCGCTTGCATTAACTTTGCACCACATTTGTAATAATATTAATAATATTACATTTGTATGCGGCGCCATACCTACCTACTTACTACGTGCAAACTTCTCTTAACACGGCCAGTTTCGATGGGAAGTATTTGTTTGGAACCCTCGGTGCGCGAGCCCGACTCGCACTTGGCCGTTTTAATCAAAGACCTAGCTAGGTGCCTAGCCTACGCACCTGTCACATATAATAACGGCCAAGACGCTATGGCCAACGCAAGACGTGCACTGTATCAAAATTTGTTCGAGAGCTTTCACGACAAGCGAGAGCTCAACACCGGTGTGCGGCGGACACGGAGCACGCGGCGTGCGCGTGCGCGTGCGCGTGCGCGTGCGCGTGCGGGGCGCGTGCGCGTGCGCGTGCGCGTGCGCCGGCGCGGCAGTGACGAGCCTCTGTCCGCAGGAGCGAGTCCACGGAGGCGGTGGGCGCGGCCAGCCTCGACCGCAAGTACCTGCGCTTCTTCTCGCGCGGCAAACACAAGGAGGAGCCCAAGCCCAAGGTGAGCCGTCCCAGCTACACACTGCTCTTTCTGTGCTGCCTAGTTTTAGTATCACTTCAGGTCTTACAGAATAGGTGCCAAATTAAGTAACCGTGGAACAATGTTACAGTTTATGTAATTTCGCTCGCTCGGAATCCGTTCACAGGCTAAACAGTCAAACGTGCCGGTGCCGACGGAGCACTACCGCAGCTACCGGCGCGTGTCGCAGGCGGAGCCGGCGCCGGCCCCGCCCCCCGCGCGCGCCGCCCGCCCGCACCACTACATCCACGCCTCCAACCCCAACCTGCTGGACTTCGAGCAGAGCGACCTGGGCGCGCGCCCGCCGCCCGCCCCCGCCCCCGCCCCCGCGCGCCGCCCGCCCGACTCCATCGCCGGCTTCGTCACGCTCGAGGAGTTCATGCTCAAGAAGCAGGTACGAGCCGCGCCCCCACGTCCACGCCTCCGTCCCACACCTGCTGGCTAATTTATTCCGTCCCTCGTATTCTTAAGGCGCGTACACATTACGCGCGGCACTATTCGACCCGAGCACATACGTCCGTTTGCCGCGCGTGCGTAAATCCAGGCGGCCGCGCGCGACGAGCGATCCGAACCTCTCGAACTTCGAACGGCCGTAGACGTCAGTTTTCGTGCGGGCGTTCATCTTCTCGAATACTTTCTTTCTCGTCTCTCTTGGCGCGCGAAACGATTATGAAAAAAACAACCGTCCCGATAGCGCGCGCGGCAGCGAATGAAACTCCTTCGATGCCGCTTCAAAAACCGACAGCGGACGTCCGTCGCCGCGGCACGTCCTCACGCGGCGACGTCGGAGCGTCGTGTTCACTCGTGCGGGTGCGTGTGTGTGTGTGCAGGAGGAGGAGCGGCGGCAGGTGTACACGAACCGCGTGCTGCTGGGCGTGGAGCGCGGCACGCGGCGCGAGTCGCGCGGCGCGTCGCTGCGGCGCCGCCTGGAGCGCGTGGTGCCCGACGTGCTGTACGGCGCGCTGCCCGCCGGCGAGGACGCCGCGCTGCCGGCGCGCGAGCTGCCGCGCACGCCGCCGCGCGCCGTAAGCCGCGACCCCAACCTCAAGCCCGTCTCCGTCAAGGGGAAGGACGGGTAAGGTTCACCGGCGAGCCCCGCTCTTATCCTGAAATAACATGAGATGCGCGCTGCCCCTTTCCAAATTTTTTGTATATTCATCGGTAACGCTCCAGGTACGAGAAGATCGTGTACACGGAGGAGAAGCAACCTCTGCGCGAGTCGCGCATGCGCCGCGCGTCGCCGCCGCGCGAGGCCGCGCCCGCGCCCGCGCCCGCGCCCGCGCCCGCTCCCGCTCCCGCTCCCGCTGCCGCCGCGCCGGCCGCCCCGCTCGCGCCCGAGCGCTGGCGCGACTCGCTGCGCAGGAACGACAAGGTGCGCGGACATTTTCCTTTTGGGACCCTGATGTGTCTCCGATAGAATATACTTGAGCTTGGTATTACATAGAATGAATCGCATATAGGTAAAGATACCGTGGCTTGTGTCGCAGGTGCACTCGGGCGCGCGCCGCGTGTCGCCGCTGGCGCCGCTGGCCGCCGCCGCCGCGCTCGAGAGGTAACACACGACACACACATCTACTTCCACATGTGCCCGGAACGAACACATGTCTTTTTCGTCTCATTCTAGTCGGCGATCCAGGTTACGTCACCTTGGCGACGAGCGACAAAAGAATGTGGTTAAACCCATTTAGTAATGTAAATAATGCCGATGATTACCTAATAGGGCGTTTTACCGAACGTCTACTTTGTCGCACACGTGACAGCTAACGGCTACCTTAAAACAAATAGAAAGTCCAGGAATTCACGACCATTACAAAGGCTGAGTTACGAAATACTCATGTTAGCGATCAGAGAGGGAGCAGGTTAATATTCTTCAAACAACAGATAAATTATATATATGTGGCGTTATCTGGGGAAAGGGACCTTATTGTCGGTTCTAGTTGCCGAGATAATCGCGTTTAAAGTAAAATATCGAAAAAAATCAATTTTTCTTTTTTTACTCTATATTAACAAGCAGGGTCTAAAATTTAATCTGACAAAGACACAAGTTTTCAAATCGATTTTTTAAGACTTATAACAGCCCTTAAAGTTTAGTGAAAAAGGGACCTTATTGTCGGTGCCCCTCTTGTATGCTTTCTGTGAGCTCGGTATCGGTGTGAGAGACGTGTCGGTACTTGTCGGCGCGTCAAAGGATAATTATTGATCATTAGGAGTATCCTTGCTCATCTCTCTCACTCCCACTTCTTGGGAGTGTGGGTGGAGGGCCTTATCTGTACTATGTACACTTAAGCTACTTCTGTCGCGGCCCGTTACTACGGGCCGGTCTTTCTGGTGACGCGTGGTTGCGACGGCGGTTTCTTAGTTGGTTGGGCCTTCGTGATGTTCCATGACTCCTCGAGGACCGGGTGGAGCTTTATCTCCTCTTCTTATTTCCCACTGTTGGTGGTGGTGGTGGTGTCGCTGCATCTGCAGCTCGTAGCAGCTCGTGGCGGGATTCATCAGCTTTCCGGAACATTGTGCTGGCCAGTCTGCTGATCTAGGCGTCTAAGGGTTTCCATTTCTGTGCCCTCTGTATATGGTCATTCCGCACGAAGCGTGGGCAATTTGTAATGTGTCTCAGTGCCAGGTTTTCTTGGGCTCTCATTTTGTTTCGGTTTGTGGTAGCCACTAGGGCGTACCACGCCGGCGCCGCGTATGTGAGCCTGGACCTCACATACGTTTTGTAGATCCCCAGCTTCGTGCGGATCGGCAGGTTGCTCCTTAGGACTGGTCTTAGCGTAGTTCACGCTGGTCTGGTTCTTGAAACCACTTCCGCCACGTGCTGCTTCATGGTGAGGCCCCGGTCTATGGTGACACCCAGGTACCTCACCGTGTGCTTCCATTCCACGTCTTGACCAAACATGCGGAGTGGAGGTGAAGTCTGTTTTCTTCCGGTCATGAAGGCCTGAGTCTTGGTGACGTTGACAGTAAGCCTCCAGTCCTCAAGCCATCTTGGTAGGGCGTCGAACTGGGTCTGCATCTTCCTGACGGCATGGGTGGGGCTGACGGATGCGGTGTAACGAACAGCCCCAGCTTGACGTCGCCTCCTACCACTGGGATGTCATCGGTGAAGGTTGCGTAGCATGCTGGTGAAAGCCAGCTTCCCTGAGGGACTCCTGCTAGGATTGGGCGCTCCGAGGAGAGTGCCTGTTCCACTGCCACTTGGAACTTGCATCCGCTCAGGAAGGACTTTATCACCGTTATGATGCTGCGTGGGGCCGTGGTGTACAACAGTTTGTACAGCAGCCCCTCGTGCCATACCCAGTCGAACGCGAGCATGACAGCCACAACATGCTCCTCCTTGTTGCTTGCATTGGCCATAAAGTGAAGCACGCGAGTGAGCTGTAGCGTCGCCTGAATCCGAACTGTTCCGAACGGGGCTCGACGTGGGGGAGAAGTTACCCAGCAGGAGCCTCTCGAACACCTTGGAGAGGGTGCTGAGCAGAGTTATTGGCCTACAGCTCTCCGGTCTTCGGCAGTCTTTGCCAGGTTTGGGCAGCATAACTACCCTCCTAGTCTTCCAAGTTTGGGGAAAGTGACCCGAGCGCATGATCCCGTTGAACAGGCGCGTCACTGCCACAATGGGGATCGAATCGGCGCCCGGGGCTTTCTTGGGGTCGCAACGTTAGAGGGCTCGCTGCATCTGGCTGGGGGAGAAGAAGACCGCGTCTTCCTCTGCTCTTGCTGGTGCCTCGAAAGTACCTCTCCAGGTGTTCTGTGATACTCTGCTGGTATGACACTTTATACTCTCGCGGTTTGTACTCATAAGTAACACAAATTATAATGGGTCTAACGCGATATTTCTTATTTACCTTCATAATCTAACGTTTCGGCGGGGTTGCACACGCCGTGGTCTCAGATGTACTGGTGAAACAGCGAGTTGTTACTGGAGCTGTCGGCCAAATGTAGTACTACCCGACGAAATGTCTAATAAAATGGATGGGTAGGAAAATAAATGTTCGACTACCACCCATTTATTTACTAATTATTGTCACCAGTCCGACACACAACACTCACAACATCAGCGCACAGATTCGAAGATATATCCCGCGGTTTAAACTTTTTAATCACTGGTCCCCAAGTTAGAAACGTGAAACGTTAGATTATGAAGGTAAATAAGAAATATCGCGTTAGACCCGTTATAATTTGTGTTAATTACTCTGCTGGTGTTCTGCATTGTGCATCGGGTTGGGCCTAAATTGTCCCTCCAGGTACTCGGCGAAGATCTCTACGCGATCCTCAGCCTTGTAGCGTGGAGTGTTGTCTACAGGGTCGTAGAGTGGTTTTATTGCCTCAGGTTTTGTCGTTAGCTGTCTGCAAATACGGTGAATGAAGGGGACATCACCCTCTTCAGACGCTAGGTGGCTCTCCCAACTCTCGGCCCTGTGTTCTGTGAGCGGCTTCTTGGTTTTTATGATCATGTCGTTGAGCTCTGCCTTGATCGTCGGGCATCTTGTAGCCTGCCATTTTCTGCGCAGGCGGCGCTGCTCCTCGATCATGCTCCTAATCCTCGCCGGGAGGGGCGTGTGCCTCTCTGTGGCGGGGATGGTGTGGGAGGCTGTTGATAGCGCCGCCTGTAGTCCAGCTGTGACCAGGTCTGCCGCTTTTTCCACTTCGTCAGCTGCGGAGACCGGAGTAGTGTGGCACGTGGTGTTCTCTTCTAGTTGTTGTGTGAATGTCTCCCAGCTGACTCGGTGTTTGGGTCTCCTAATTCCCATTAATGGATCCATTTCGATACACATGAGGATTGTCCGGTGATCGGATGGTAGGTCCGGCAATGCCTCATGTGTAAATCTGGCGTCAATTTGGCTGGCGACGCAGCAAAATATAAATTAAAAGTATTTTTCAAGACTTATTCTTAACTATGTCACTAAACATTTTACGTCCGACACTAAGGTCCCTTTTCAAATACGTTAATCATTTAGTGTTTGCCGAACCAAAATTATAGATTTTTGGTAAGAGTTTAATACTAAAGTGCTCTAAAAATTAAGACTATCAAAATTAAACATAAATGTATAGTCGATATCAGATGATATCACTAAATATTTTACCACCGACGACGATAAGGTCCCTTTTAGAAAATATAAAGTGGTTGTACCAACTTTTTACTAAACTTTATCTCACTTTATCTTGAATGTTGAGACTTAAAAAACTACTTTTTTAATATTTCTTCTGTTAATTTGATCTCATTTGGCTATGTTTTAGCGTAGTAGATGTATATGTTTGTTGATTTTGACTGTTTAATTAGATTTATAAACACAAAGCTATTTTTGTTAAAATAAATATTTTTTATAATAAACAACGTTGATTCAAATCGAAGTAGCTCTTATTGAGTGTCTAATTACATATAATATTTATTCCTTCTATAATATCTAACGGAAATACACTATAAATAGGAATTTAAGTAAAAAATCCATCAATATATTTTTTTTTACTTTATGCACTTTGGCAAGGTAAACTATACAAAAAAGATATAAAATTACAAAATTGTACTTGAAACCTGAAAGCTCATACAATCTACTCCTCAAATAGCGTGTTATCTATGTAACTTCCAACAATAACATACTTTAATGGGGTGTAGAAGTTTGAATTCAATTTTCTCATAATCACCTTTTCTGACTTTTGAGTTTCAATTATTTTTTTAAAAATATCTATTGAACCTACATGCATGTTCTTTACATGGTTCGATAGCTCAATGTATGTAGATTATGGGGATATACATAACTCAATACCGACAGTAAGGTCCCTTTACCCAGATAACGCCACATATTTATTATAAAACATAATATGAAACAAACAATGGAACACACCAATAACTACAATTATGCACACACACGCACACCTCCTGTTATCACTGCAAGGAACACCAGCCGAAAGAGACCTGGCGCTCTGGCGCAGCCCTTTTATTGATTCTCAATCCCCGCCGTTACACCGCCCGTGGTGGGACCCCACCTTCATCCTTGACGAGTAGATGGCGCCACCGGCGGCGGTGCAATGCTGATGATGTACTTGCACCCGCCGCCAACACGGCCATCCTGAGCTGGTGCCTGCCCCAGGCACCTCGAGAGTTCATTCTATAATAACAAAATCACCATTAGTATTAAGTAGCATAATTTTTTTCCCTACATCCCTATCATGATTCTTGCCAATTTTCCCTATATCCCTATCATGATTCCTGCTGATCCTAACATAGCTCATTTATAAGCACACCTAATAAATTTCTTAGCCTTCCAATTATGACATTGCGGTTACACTCGTACTATTGTGATCACTATTATCTGGGGGCACGGTAGTGCCCCCGCCAAGACGAAAAAAAAGAGGCGGGGCACTACCTACCTTTTCTCGAACCGTTTCGTCTCATTTTCAAACCCTCATAGTTTCGTCCCAGTCCCGTCCAGAGCGCCCAAATTCACAGGCTAAGATGCAGTTAGGGAACATATGATATCTACTAAATTTCATTGATCTAGCTTTTATACTTTAGGTTTTATTGGTACCTAAAATACGCCGATTTTGCCACTCACTCACTGATGTATCAAAACCTCTGGGGTACTTCCCTATGACCTAGAAAGCTGAAATTTGGTATGTAAGCTAGGTTTAGTACACAAACAATAGAATAATTCTGAAACTTGGAACTTTTACCCCCCAACCCCTTAAACTAGGGGATGGAAGTTTGTATGAGACTTCTGCAAATTTTGATACTAGAGGTCTGAAAATTGATATAGGGACTCCTTTATTATTTATAAATAATAAAATACATATTCTAGGATTTAAAAAAAATCACCCCCCACCCTTTAAATAAGGGGAGGAAAGTTTGTATGGGTTTTCCATAATGGGCGATAAAAGTAGTATATATCGGGCTAAACGTAAGTATTTCTTATACACAATTATTACTACTTCCATATCTACACTTCGACTTCGTATTTTAAATATCTGGGGGCACGGTAGTGCCCCCGCCAAGACGAACAAAAAAGAAGGGGGCACTACCTACCTTTTCTCGAACCGTTTCGTCTCATATTCTTATTAGTTAACACTAGAGCGCCCAAATTCTCAGGTTAAGATGCAGTTAGCAAACATATAAAATGTACAAAATTTAATTGATCTAGCTTTTATACTTTAGGTTTTATAGGTACCTACAATACGCCGATTTTGCCACTCACTCACTGACGTATCAAACCTCTGGGGTAATTCCCGATGACCTAGAAAGCTGAAATTTGGTATGTAAGCTAGTATTAGTACACAAACAAAAAAATAATTCTAAAACTTGGAACTTTTACCCCCCAACCCCTTAAACTAGGGGATGGAAGTTTGTATGAAACTTCCGCAAATTTTGATACTAGAGGTCTGCAAATTGAAACCTATAGGGACTCATTGTTATAAATCAAATACATATTGTAGGACTTTTAAAAAATCACCCCCCACCCTTTAAATAAGGGGATGGAAGTTTGTATGGGTTTCCCATAATAGGGGATAAAAGTGTATTATATATGGGGCTAGAATTAAGTATTTCTTAAATACACAATTGTCTACTTCAGTTGTCGCTCAAGAAACCCTACAGCCCAAAAAAATTAAAAAAACTAAAGCACCTTACAAAAAGAAATGAGATCCCACCAAAAACATTTCATGTAAAATTGACGGCCAAGACTCACATTCTCATAACGCTTTCGCTGTAAAAAAGTTATCAGATCCCAGGAAAAGCCAAGCCCCTAAGCCCCGACTTTACTAACCCCACCACCTTGGTTTAAAAAGTATGGCATCAACTGGCTTCAAGCCCCTAAACCCGGAGTTTACTAACCCTACACCTTTGTTTCAAAAGTATGGCTTGGCCGTTTCATAGACTACCGTAAATAAGTCTAGCGGACTGTCCGGCCCATATCGTAAGGAATTAAGTTTATAAGTATATATTATCAAAGACATAAACTTAGTTTCTTGATACCATATGGGCCAGACGGTCCGTTGGACTTATTTACGGTACTCTATGAAACGGCCAAGCCATACTTTTGAAACAAAGGTGTAGGGTTAGTAAACTCCGGGTTTAGGGGCTTGAAGCCAGTTGATGCCATACTTTTTAAACCAAGGTGGTGGGGTTAGTAAAGTCGGGGCTTAGGGGCTTGGCTTTTCCTGGGATCTGATAACTTTTTTACAGCGAAAGCGTTATGAGAATGTGAGTCTTGGCCGTCAATTTTACATGAAATGTTTTTGGTGGGATGCAAGCTACCTTTACAGTTCTATCTGAACTCTGCTTAAGCGGCGTTAACCAACTAATATGCCTCACTTAAACCAGCCAAATTTATCACTGTTTGCCGACACAATACCATCACTTAGTTCGGTGTAATAGCAATAGCACATACCACGCGATAAATGTATCAAACCGACAATTTAATAAAGCATTTAACTTGATTTGTCTCCTACAAATATATATAAGTATTACTGTTTATCATATAAACAAAAAATTATATGCACGTATTCAGTTTTAATGATCATAATACCGAACAAACTAACGTGAACCCAATATAGAAATCTATCAAGTATTACGATATGATTGCAACATGAAAAAACAATTTACTAAACAAATAAAAGGAACACAAAGAAGACTAATATTTAACCTTAATGTTTTTGTCCCACAATTTATTCCCAATGATATCTATAATATTCATTCAAACTTCTTGAGTAATGACGTAGTAAACGACTATTAAAGAAATTAAACACTAAGCACCTAAGTAAATACCTAACATACGAGTGATTCGGTTTATTATTCACGGGAACAAATGAACGCCTGTACACCCAATGACAAATATCCCTTGGCTTGCACTACGATCATAAAATGTTCCACCAAATAATACCACCAAATAACACCACCATATTCCACCATGAACAACGCTTTGCACGCAAATACATTTACACATTTGAGCATATAATGTGGGATAAATTAGCATCTAATATCAACAAACAGTTTCCACTCCAAGCAACTCGTTAACCTCTCGAATTCATGTACTTTTGTCTATTTTATAAAGAAATCAGTACGCTCGGCTTTTCCTGACCTATATTTATATGACAATGTTACTCACAAACATTCACACTTACTATCAGTTAATTTAGCGACAATTCTATATAAACTCATCCTTAGAATAATAACGCCTAGAAACCCAGTTCACGCGCAACGGTGAGGCCAATAAAAGTTAGCCAGAAATGGCTAAAAGCGCCGATCGGCTCGTCAGTTGCAAGGACGCGTGACAGGTGTAAAGAGCTCCCACATTTTCAATTATTATGGCGGTTTGTGCAGTGATAGGGTGTCACAATGCAACTGATAAAAAGGATAAACATGCTAAGATAACATTTCACTCGTAAATATTATTCTTTAACTCGTATTTTTACGTAAAACAGTAATCAAAACTTCATATTTTCTATAAGCGGTATGACAACGTAGTGTTTCCAGTGTAAGGGATTTTTTTTACCCATAAATTCTGTCCTGTTGATATACTGACTTATTTTTTGGGAGTCTATAATTAAAAATACAGATATGAAAAATTAAGAAGATAAATCACTTGATTATTGTCAAGCTTTTATTTGACTTGCCGTGTATGTTTGAGTATGTCTGGGTCAAATATTGCAAATCAAATTTGAATCGAGTTTAAATTTTGTACACCTGTTTAAATCAAGTGACAATGCATTATTATGGTACTACCAAGCTGGTCTGATGATGAGAACGGAAGGAGGCCATAGTAGGTTAGGTAGCTCCTACATTACACAAAAACACGACGTGCTCGTTACAAATGTCTTGATGATGAGTTGACGACTGTGCAAATAAAAGTGTTACGCCGATGGATTAGGTCAAAAACTTCGAACGTCGAAAGTACTTTAGAAGCGTTTACAGCTGGCTGAAAAGTCATTTCAGGCCGTTTCAGGATTTTACCATACCTACTATTTACGATTTTATTTATTTTCAACTGACATTGCAAATTAATAATAATAATAACAAATAATAAAAAAACCTTTGTTTAATGTATTTAACAGTGTTTGAAGTCAACAACGGGTCTATTATTCAATTAAAATTTTGAATGTAACCAATCACCACTGGTAAGAGTATACCCCAAATTTCAGGGGAATGTGATTGCGCTAGCAACATTATTGCTGTGTTTGTGTGCGTACCGCGGCGTGTAAATACGAGTTGTTCACAACTACATGAATCCATTTTATGCCTCACGTGCAGCGCCTCGGCCGTAAGAAACTATCCTTCTAGGCGTTATTATTCTAAGAACTCATCCTATCATGATTAAAATAAACCCTTTGTTATACGAAACAACGCAACGCATCGAACAGCCGTTAAAATTACTTCATTAAACGCTATATACCTTGCATACCGAGTCTAACCACATCAGAATAAACAAAATATTAATCGCCAGTAAAAATGCAACCTCTGATTAACAAAGAAATGATAAATCATCGCGACAGTTCTTCCGTTTAAATGATTTTCCTTTATTTAACGCGGGTAGCTACAAAAATATAACCGAAACACTACCTTCTTTACTATCTCGTAATAAATTATTTTCTTTCAAATAAGTTACTTTAAATATCAGTAATCTACACCTATAATCATATTGTATACGAAATCGAAAACATGACCATATTTTAAATATATTTGGCAAAATTAAAATTTCTAATAAATACCAGTTATTAATAATTATAGCAGTTATCAAATACTATTTAGTTTTTGTCATTTACTGTTTGTCAATTTAACATTAACCGATAAGGGCTTACGATCACGCATTTATAAATTACCACACCTTTTTAAATTACCAACACCAATACCAAAATACGAATGAAAATGTTTATCAGACCTTACCAGATTTTCTCATCGATTTCACATTACGTATGGGATACATTTACGTCCGCCGCAGTTTCACGACCACTGCTGCTTAGCTCCACGTCCACATGAAGCTCTGCATGAATGCTGCCTGATGCACGACCAACCTTTGCCCCAACATGACCATGTGACGTAGCTCGGAAGACAATAGCGTGTAGTTTACCATCCATTTGCAACTTAAACAAAGAACATAACGGCGCGAACGCATCCAATATACAAATCAAAATCAAATGTATAGCTTTTAAACACATGTGTGCATAATATGTTTGAGATAAAAAAAAAATATACGTGGGTGTGAATTCAACCTATCCCACTACTGATGTTAGCGATCAGAGAGGGAGCAGGTTAATATTCTTCAAACAACAGATAAATTATATAAAACATAATATGAAACAAACAATGGAACACACCAATAACTACAATTATGCACACACACGCACACCTCCTGTTATCACTGCAAGGAACACCAGCCGAAAGAGACCTGGCGCTCTGGCGCAGCCCTTTTATTGATTCTCAATCCCCGCCGTTACACCGCCCGTGGTGGGACCCCACCTTCATCCTTGACGAGTAGATGGCGCCACCGGCGGCGGTGCAATGCTGATGATGTACTTGCACCCGCCGCCAACACTCAAAATTTACTTTGTAACTTGCATAGCAGTATCAAAAGAGTAGCGTGACGTGCGCGACCTTTGGTGGAACGCCCCTACAGCGGTGTGTTACTGTTGCAGCGGCTCGGGCGCCGGCGCCGGCGGCGTGTCGCGCCTGCGCCTCATGTTCGCGCGCGGCGCCGCCCGCGACCCGCTGCGCCAGGTCAGACACACACACACTCACACATACACACACACAGTGAGGTTACTGTTGCAGCGGCTCGGGCGCCGGCGCCGGCGGCGTGTCGCGCCTGCGCCTCATGTTCGCGCGCGGCGCCGCCCGCGACCCGCTGCGCCAGGTCAGACACACACACACTCACACATACACACACACAGTGAGGTTACTGTTGCAGCGGCTCGGGCGCCGGCGCCGGCGGCGTGTCGCGCCTGCGCCTCATGTTCGCGCGCGGCGCCGCCCGCGACCCGCTGCGCCAGGTCAGACACACACACACTCACACATACACACACACAGTGAGGTTACTGTTGCAGCGGCTCGGGCGCCGGCGCCGGCGGCGTGTCGCGCCTGCGCCTCATGTTCGCGCGCGGCGCCGCCCGCGACCCGCTGCGCCAGGTCAGACACACACACACTCACACATACACACACACAGTGAGGTTACTGTTGCAGCGGCTCGGGCGCCGGCGCCGGCGGCGTGTCGCGCCTGCGCCTCATGTTCGCGCGCGGCGCCGCCCGCGACCCGCTGCGCCAGGTCAGACACACACACAGTGAGGTTACTGTTGCAGCGGCTCGGGCGCCGGCGCCGGCGGCGTGTCGCGCCTGCGCCTCATGTTCGCGCGCGGCGCCGCCCGCGACCCGCTGCGCCAGGTCAGACACACACACACTCACACATACACACACACAGTGAGGTTACTGTTTCAGCGGCTCGGGCGCCGGCGCCGGCGGCGTGTCGCGCCTGCGCCTCATGTTCGCGCGCGGCGCCGCCCGCGACCCGCTGCGCCAGGTCAGACACACACACACTCACACATACACACACACAGTGAGGTTACTGTTGCAGCGGCTCGGGCGCCGGCGCCGGCGGCGTGTCGCGCCTGCGCCTCATGTTCGCGCGCGGCGCCGCCCGCGACCCGCTGCGCCAGGTCAGACACACACACACTCACACATACACACACACAGTGAGGTTACTGTTGCAGCGGCTCGGGCGCCGGCGCCGGCGGCGTGTCGCGCCTGCGCCTCATGTTCGCGCGCGGCGCCGCCCGCGACCCGCTGCGCCAGGTCAGACACACACACACTCACACATACACACACACAGTGAGGTTACTGTTGCAGCGGCTCGGGCGCCGGCGCCGGCGGCGTGTCGCGCCTGCGCCTCATGTTCGCGCGCGGCGCCGCCCGCGACCCGCTGCGCCAGGTCAGACACACACACACTCACACATACACACACACAGTGAGGTTACTGTTGCAGCGGCTCGGGCGCCGGCGCCGGCGGCGTGTCGCGCCTGCGCCTCATGTTCGCGCGCGGCGCCGCCCGCGACCCGCTGCGCCAGGTCAGACACACACACACTCACACATACACACACACAGTGAGGTTACTGTTGCAGCGGCTCGGGCGCCGGCGCCGGCGGCGTGTCGCGCCTGCGCCTCATGTTCGCGCGCGGCGCCGCCCGCGACCCGCTGCGCCAGGTCAGACACACACACACTCACACATACACACACACAGTGAGGTTACTGTTTCAGCGGCTCGGGCGCCGGCGCCGGCGGCGTGTCGCGCCTGCGCCTCATGTTCGCGCGCGGCGCCGCCCGCGACCCGCTGCGCCAGGTCAGACACACACACACTCACACATACACACACACAGTGAGGTTACTGTTGCAGCGGCTCGGGCGCCGGCGCCGGCGGCGTGTCGCGCCTGCGCCTCATGTTCGCGCGCGGCGCCGCCCGCGACCCGCTGCGCCAGGTCAGACACACACACACTCACACATACACACACACAGTGAGGTTACTGTTGCAGCGGCTCGGGCGCCGGCGCCGGCGGCGTGTCGCGCCTGCGCCTCATGTTCGCGCGCGGCGCCGCCCGCGACCCGCTGCGCCAGGTCAGACACACACACACTCACACATACACACACACAGTGAGGTTACTGTTGCAGCGGCTCGGGCGCCGGCGCCGGCGGCGTGTCGCGCCTGCGCCTCATGTTCGCGCGCGGCGCCGCCCGCGACCCGCTGCGCCAGGTCAGACACACACACACTCACACATACACACACACAGTGAGGTTACTGTTGCAGCGGCTCGGGCGCCGGCGCCGGCGGCGTGTCGCGCCTGCGCCTCATGTTCGCGCGCGGCGCCGCCCGCGACCCGCTGCGCCAGGTCAGACACACACACACTCACACATACACACACACAGTGAGGTTACTGTTGCAGCGGCTCGGGCGCCGGCGCCGGCGGCGTGTCGCGCCTGCGCCTCATGTTCGCGCGCGGCGCCGCCCGCGACCCGCTGCGCCAGGTCAGACACACACACACTCACACATACACACACACAGTGAGGTTACTGTTGCAGCGGCTCGGGCGCCGGCGCCGGCGGCGTGTCGCGCCTGCGCCTCATGTTCGCGCGCGGCGCCGCCCGCGACCCGCTGCGCCAGGTCAGACACACACACACTCACACATACACACACACAGTGAGGTTACTGTTGCAGCGGCTCGGGCGCCGGCGCCGGCGGCGTGTCGCGCCTGCGCCTCATGTTCGCGCGCGGCGCCGCCCGCGACCCGCTGCGCCAGGTCAGACACACACACACTCACACATACACACACACAGTGAGGTTACTGTTGCAGCGGCTCGGGCGCCGGCGCCGGCGGCGTGTCGCGCCTGCGCCTCATGTTCGCGCGCGGCGCCGCCCGCGACCCGCTGCGCCAGGTCAGACACACACACACTCACACATACACACACACAGTGAGGTTACTGTTGCAGCGGCTCGGGCGCCGGCGCCGGCGGCGTGTCGCGCCTGCGCCTCATGTTCGCGCGCGGCGCCGCCCGCGACCCGCTGCGCCAGGTCAGACACACACACACTCACACATACACACACACAGTGAGGTTACTGTTGCAGCGGCTCGGGCGCCGGCGCCGGCGGCGTGTCGCGCCTGCGCCTCATGTTCGCGCGCGGCGCCGCCCGCGACCCGCTGCGCCAGGTCAGACACACACACACTCACACATACACACACACAGTGAGGTTACTGTTGCAGCGGCTCGGGCGCCGGCGCCGGCGGCGTGTCGCGCCTGCGCCTCATGTTCGCGCGCGGCGCCGCCCGCGACCCGCTGCGCCAGGTCAGACACACACACACTCACACATACACACACACAGTGAGGTTACTGTTGCAGCGGCTCGGGCGCCGGCGCCGGCGGCGTGTCGCGCCTGCGCCTCATGTTCGCGCGCGGCGCCGCCCGCGACCCGCTGCGCCAGGTCAGACACACACACACTCACACATACACACACACAGTGAGGTTACTGTTGCAGCGGCTCGGGCGCCGGCGCCGGCGGCGTGTCGCGCCTGCGCCTCATGTTCGCGCGCGGCGCCGCCCGCGACCCGCTGCGCCAGGTCAGACACACACACACTCACACATACACACACACAGTGAGGTTACTGTTGCAGCGGCTCGGGCGCCGGCGCCGGCGGCGTGTCGCGCCTGCGCCTCATGTTCGCGCGCGGCGCCGCCCGCGACCCGCTGCGCCAGGTCAGACACACACACACTCACACATACACACACACAGTGAGGTTACTGTTGCAGCGGCTCGGGCGCCGGCGCCGGCGGCGTGTCGCGCCTGCGCCTCATGTTCGCGCGCGGCGCCGCCCGCGACCCGCTGCGCCAGGTCAGACACACACTATACACACCACCATCATTACATTATTGTTACCCTTCTGTCAAATACAAACTCATCAAATAATTAGATAAAGAAATATTCAGCCTCGGCTACAGTCAGCCTCGGAGAAACGCCGGCGCCTGGCTTCTCTGCTGCCGCCAGAACGAAGACGCGCACATTGATACCTGTACAATGTTTGTACTCCCGGACCGAGTACGCGGGCGCGTGTCATTGCACTATCACTGCACTCCCGGTGGAGGCATGTGCGATCATTAAACTGACGTCAGAACAGGCCATCATGCTGTAATTTATCATTTGCGTCTCGTGAATTTATTTTTGTGGCAGCCATCCTCGAACCTCCGAAATTGAAAGACGCAGCAGCCGTGACTTGTTTGTAATCCCCCGGCGCAACCTCGTCGCTCGGCTTCAGTGTCGAACCCGAACCGTGTACACGCACACACTGGCTTAGTAAAGTCAGTTTATTTCTATATGTATAGTTCAATGTTTCTTTGCTACCCCTTGACAACTCGACGAGTCGGGGATAACGCTGCGGAGAGTTCCAGGAGGTGTTGTGAAAAAGTTTGTCAGGAGAAGCGCAGTCCATAGGGTAGTTAATTCGATCCAGTCCGTATATATATTAATTACCTATTATAGAGTTACGGGCTGCATAATTGTATCTTAGAATTCATTCATGAATAAGCCATGCAATTCTGCAGCCCGGGCTAAGATAAGGAGTTCTCGTCTCCTCTAGGCGGACGGTCTGCTCGCCACGAGTCGGTGTGTGACGGTTCAATGTTCGTGTCCGCAGGAGGCCCCGGCGGCCGGCGCGTCCCCGCCCGCGGGGGCGGCGGCGGCGCAGGCGCAGGGCGCGGGGGCGGCGCCCGAGCGCAGCGAGTGGGCGTGGCGCACGCACCACTACCCGCACCTGCAGTGCCCGCCCACCTTCCAGCCCGAGACGTACTCGCTGGCCAGCCGCCTGCCGCGCCCGCCGCCCGACTGAGCGCCCCGAGTCTAGCGCCCGCCTGACCTCCCGTCTATACCGTAGCCCATTCGATGTGTATACGATTTTAAACTATATCTCCCCAATGTGAATTCCTAGACGTACTTATACATATCCTGTCATTCGTGTCCGTATCTCGTGACTATTCCTAACTCTCGACCGTGTTTATGAGCTCGTCACGCGAGAACTCGTCGGGTCTCGACCGGTCGAGCTTTTTTACATGTCTATTTACGAGTATTAATGGTTTTGCTCAAAACATACATAAGTTATCCTTATGCATATTGATGTCTGAGTGTAATAATGTAGTATCTTCAATGGTTAGATGTCTGTAACGAAAATATTATAGATACTGCTAAAAATTAAAGTGGACACTCGCGGTTACCTGCCACTTGATCGGCTCGCACTAGTGGCGCGCGCGCGCGACACTGCGCTCGCCTACATAGCTTAATATCAGCAATGTTCTCAGCATAGGTACACTATTATATTATAGATAAATATTATTACTATTAGATATGCAAATTTATTCAAATAGTACTAGGTATGTTCGATATAAACCGATTTCCATTTATATTTACCTTACTATAAGTATAATCGAACGAATATTTACAGTTTAAGATTTCTTGCCTATAGGAAATATTATACATGAGATTAATAATAAATACACTCCTTAAAATTGTAACGAGGTCGGTGGTGATCTACCTTTATACGAGATAGATTACGAGTAGGTAACGAGTGTTTAGTGTGAGGGCGTCGGGCTGCGAGCTGGGCGCGGCGCCATCGGTCGGCGGCGCTCCACGTACCGCGCGCTGCACGCGCACTACACGCGCGCTGCACGCGCACTACACGCACGGTACACGCGCACTACACGCGCGCTGCACGCGCACTACACGCACGGTACACGCGCACTACACGCGCGCTGCACGCGCACTACACGCACGGTACACGCGCACTACACGCGCGCTGCACGCGCACTACACGCACGGTACACGCGCACTACACGCACGGTACACGCGCACTACACGCGCGCTGCACGCGCACTACACGCACGGTACACGCGCACTACACGCGCGCTGCACGCGCACTACACGCACGGTACACGCGCACTACACGCGCGCTGCACGCGCACTACACGCACGGTACACGCGCACTACACGCGCGCTGCACGCGCACTACACGCACGGTACACGCGCACTACACGCGCGCTGCACGCGCACTACACGCACGGTACACGCGCACAACACGCGCGCTGCACGCGCACTACACGCACGGTACACGCGCACTACACGCGCGCTGCACGCGCACTACACGCACGGTACACGCGCACAACACGCGCGCTGCACGCGCACTACACGCGCGGAGCGGCGGCGGCGCGTGAGCGTGACGCCGCGCAGAGGGACATCTTATTTTAAATGGCTTATTATTTTCGCGGCGACAGAAAAATTAAAGAGCAGCAAACTATTTGCAACTAAAATAATAACTTGTCAGCGATTAAATATTTTGGCAATCATTTATATTAAATGAGCTTTAAACTAAGGATATTTTAAAATTCAAATAATGGCAGCTACTTTAAGGTAGCAGAAATAATAAACAAGATTACTGAAATCATAGGCGAGGTACTATAAATAATGACTTGGCGACTAATATCAGCAGAAGATCCGACTCTGTTTTTTTTATATCCCTAAAAAGCGCTCCTTTTATTTTTTTATGACCTTGATTTATTTTATATGCAATCTCCATTGAACAATTAGAGTAGGCCATTTTCAACTTTTTATCCGCTGTCATGTTTCCGCTTAATTAGTTAATTCAGTCGCCAAAACTCGATGCTAGTTTATATTGAAACAAAGCCGAAAATTGATTACTTAGCTGCTACTTTTTACTTTATACTAGTCTCCGCAATTAGTCGCCAACTTATTATTTTTGCTACCCCCTTTAATTTTTTATAAATCCCTAAATCAGATTAATTTATCGCCGCGTTAAATACATGCCATTTTAAATTGATGTTCAACAAATATTTACAATTTTAAAATTTCTGCTCATTATTCAATTAGATAAGAAATGTGCCAACTTGTGCTTATGTTTGTAGTGAATTCATGTTTTAAGAAATTATACATATATTTATTATATGTGTAGGTTTAAATTTAAGATATCTTTATGTGCTGTAATAAGTATAAGATATGGTGCTTTTTATTGAATGTTTTGTATTCTCCGAGTTTCATTGTGATCGATTCGCATGTGATGCTAATGCTCTCGACATGAACATGAAGTGTTGTCGGTCCGCTCCACTGGGCGACTGTCGAGCGCGAAACGTTTGGTCTCGTGTGACGAAACTGACTAACTGCGTTAGCTCTGAGATTTGAAAATATTTTTTGCCTCCGGGTGGCAAACGCTGACGCTTAATTTTTTCGCCACGTAATCTGTATTAATTGAGCAGTCAGCTTACAGATACGTTTGCGGCGTATTTCTTGTAATTAAATATGCTGAAATTGTTTTATGATTTGATAACAACGTGCAGGTAAGGTTAATTCAGTATGCCAGTGCGAAACTATTAGTAAAGGAGTCGAAGTGATATGGATCGGTGTGTAGTGTAGTGTCCCTAACGCGGACTTTCGTGTCACAACAGCTGACGGCCGCTCCCGCTCCGCGCCGTGCTGCGCTCAGCGGTGGTTACATCATGTGATCCCCTTCCCGTTGTTGTCGTTATCATTGTGCCGGCCGTTGTGATTGGCCGGTCTGTGCTGGACATAACGCGATGGATAATGATCGCGGCGCGGCGAGGACAGCGGTGTCGCGAGTGATGGTTGTTGCGTCCGATCCGCAGTTGTGTTGTGTCGGTTAAATAGTAGGTAGTTAGGAGGATGATGAGGTGGTCGCGCGAGCGACGCGAGGCCCGCCCCTGTCGCCGCGGGGCGAGGCTGACTCGCGGCTACTGATAAGACTTGATCGCTTTAATTCGATATTATACGTAGTTAAACAATATATTTTTGTAGTAGAGTACGTTGACGATGTTATTCCGGCGCGGTCCTCCTTCCCGCTATTTTTGAGCGTGGCCGTTGCTAATGATATTGAGATCTACATTTAGTGATTGAACTATATTAAATATTGACTATGTATTAGGTACCTATTATATTATATGAATGATTTACAATTAAATCGATAAAAGTATTTATACAAATAACGATCAAACCGTCATTCACAAGAGTGTTATTTAAGAACAAAGAGCTTATAGCTGTGTGTTTTTTTAGGTATTTAATTCTATGGTAAAAGAGCGACAACGAAAGAAATAATTTGGAATGTAGAAAACTTTTCCGGCAATCAATCCCCCGCTGTACCTACAGTTCCTCCCTTCATGTCATGTATTGAAATAGCAACGATTAATTGTAAATACCTATTCATAATAATTTCTGAAACTATGTATAACAGGGATAAACTTTAATAAAGATATATGTACCTACAGAAAATGTTGATGTCTTTTTTTTCTCCAAATAGCAGGGCAGGGGTTTCATGTAGGTAGCTTGTGCAATATCACGATAAGTGTAGACAAGGGGAGTTCAATGAGAGACCAGTATTCAGAAGAACGTTTTTCAACAACGTTCAATAGTATTTATAGATACATTTAGGTTATCTGTAGCCACACACTACAGCTTCCCCGAAACATCCATCCTCCCTCGGGGTGCTATCAATAAAAACCGGCCAAGTGCGAGTCGGACTCGCGCACCGAGGGTTCCGTACAAACACTTTCCATCCCTAAGTGGTTAAGTTAAGTTTGCACCTGGTATGTATAGCGCCCCATATAAATTAGGTGCAAAGTTAGGTATTAAAAAAACTACTTACTAGATCTCGTTCAAAACAATTTTCGTTGGTAGTTTTTATAGTAATGTACATCATATGTTTTTTTTAGATTTTTAATTTTCTTATTTTAGAAGTTAGAGGGGGGGGGGGACCAACTTTTTTCCACTTTGGAGGCGTCTGTCACGCAAACTATTCGGTTTAGAAAAAAAATGTTTTAGAAACCTCGATATCATTTTTGAAGACCTATCCATAGATACCCCACACGTATGTGTTTGATGAAAAAAAAATTTTTGAGTGTCTGTTCTAAGTATGGGGAGCCCCCAATATTTATTATTATTATTTTATTTTTGCATCAAAATCTTAATGCGGTTCACAGAATACATCTACCTACCAAGTTTCAACAGTATAGCTCTTATAGTTTCGGAAAAAAATGGCTGTGACATACGGACGGACAGACAGACGGACAGACAGACATGACGAATCTATAAGGGTTCCGTTTTTTGCCATTTGGCTACGGAACCCTAAAAATAAGGGAATATAGTAGAGTTGTTAGTCCGCTGTTTTCTAACATAATTGTGCGCATCGGGTTACAAGTATGAAATTTCTACCACAGATAGTGTTCCCCGGTGATTATTTTCAGATGTGGAGGGAAGTCAGATTCGTGGGGACCACTAATGTACAGCCAAATAATGCTCAACCCAATAATGTACAGCCCAATAATCCGCGTCCATGATGGACGCGGATTATTGGGATGTACATTATTGGGTCGAGCATTATCGGTACGGGCCAATAATGTGCGGCCAATAATCGGCGTCTACTAAATGGATTCGAATTATTGGGTCGTGCATTATTGGGATGAGCATTATTTGGCTGTACAAGCTCGGTCCGAGGCAATAATGTACAGCCCAATAATTGGCGACCACTTTCCGCTTCAGACCACAGACTATAAATATTTGACACATAGAGTGATATTCTAGGGATGGGCGACGAATTTTAAGTTTACGATTCAATAATGTGCCATGCACAAAAAATAAGCAGATAGAGTGAAAAAGGTGCCTGCAATTTGCGAACTTAGATTTTCGCCTTGGTGGTATGGAAGTGGTCCGCCGATTATGACCGATTTATTGATAAAATGGAGGTGCCGACGCAACAATAGCAATTTGTGGCACTATATTTTGCATTTGTGGGCATTTTTTTTTTAATTTAGAGCGCTCAATTATTGATGTGGCCGAAGGCATACGTATAGTAACCCCGGCCGCAGACCCATGGAATTTTCCGAACGCAAGGACATGTGCAAGCGAGACAGCGCTATGCATGTGTAGAGCGACGTCTCGTTCACACCTGTTATTCCGTACAGAAACCGAATGAACATTCCGTACATCTGGGCCAGCCTTAGATATTTTATTTTCGACGCCATTGTACTTATCCATACTAATATTATAAATGCAAAGTGTCTGTCTATTACCTCATAGCCGCTGAACCGATTTAGTTGAAATCCATACTAATATTATAAATGCGAAAGTGTGTCTCTCTGTTCCCTCTTCACCTTAAACCGCTGAACCGATTTATTAGAAATTTGGTATAGATATAGTTTGAATCCCGGGGAAGGACATAGGATACTTTTTATCCCAGATTTCACCCCTCAAGGGGATAAAAATTTGTATGGGGAATCAATAACCGATGTAGATGAAACTCGGCATGGGGATAGTTTGAGCTGTGGGGAAGGATATAGAATAATGTTTATCCCCGAAATCATCCCTTAAGGGTGTAAAAAATGAAGTGGTAATTCATAGTGGACCTATTTGAGGGTGAAAAAAAGGATGGTTTTAAAAGCAGATTTGTTTAAAAATTAAGGCACCCAAATTACTTACTCCACACAGACGAAGTCGCGGGCAAAAGCTAGTACCTATTATATATGCATACATAGGTCCAACTAGGTTTGATGTCTATCAAATAGCTCTTCTCTTCTTCAAATAGGAACAGTTTTCAATAAAAGTTGTCATCAACTGTACAAAGATATTTTATTTTCTTGTCACTTTTTTTCATCACATGAACGAAGAGGCCGCTATACAACCAAGTGACGCTCTCATTTAAAAACGACAAGTTAATAGAAACTTGGCATAAACAATAAAGTAACATTTCTGTCTGGTTTCCCTTTTGGGGACGACTACACAACGAGAAATTGTATACAGACAGTGCCATGATTTAATACATATTATAGGCGTTTCCCTAGTATCTAAATCTAACAGGTGGAAATTATTGAAAATTTATCTAATTTAGGAGATTTTATTTCTGAAGTGGCGCTAGTTTCGTGGCTATACTCGCTTTAAGTTACTTATACAATCCATCTACCAAATCAGGAACAAAATTAATAATAATAATAAAATTATGTTAACGGAAATACTCATAAAAAGAAGTTTTATAATTAAAAATTATTAAGAACTAGCGACCCGCCCCGGCTTCGCACGGGTTACACAAAACCTTAACAAATTTTTCACCTAAACCCTTCTCGAGAATCACTCTATAGATAGATAAGTGAAAACCTCATGACAATCCGTTCAGTAGCTTTGAGTTTACCTTGAACATACACAAACCAGAAGCGGCGGGGGACACGTGACCGCCGCCACACATGTGAAGCGGGGACAGATGGGAGTTATCTATATGAATGTATATATTCCCATCTGTCCCCGGACGGACGAGACAATTGGGAATACAACGATAGGTATCAAAATATTATCCTAGATCCACCGTGTCAATTATACTCGGCGCGGCGAACCTTGATCCCTATGACAGCTGTCAGTTCAGTACAATATCCGTCAAAAATGTTACCATTTGACAGATATTGTACTGAACTGACAGCTGTCATAGGGATCAAGGTTCGCCGCGCCGAGTAGGTATCTGGGGGCACGGTAGTGCCCCCGCCAAGACGAACAAAAAAGAAGGGGGCACTACCTACCTTTTCTCGAACCGTTTCGTCTCATATTCAAACCCTCATAGTTTCGTCCCAGTTAACACTAGAGCGCCCAAATTCTCAGGTTAAGATGCAGTTAGCAAACGTATAAAATGTACTAAATTTAATTGATCTAGCTTGTATACTTTAGGTTTTATAGGTACCTAAAATACGCCGATTTTGCCACTCACTCACTGACGTATCAAAACCTCTGGGGTACTTCCCGATGACCTAGAAAGCTGAAATTTGGTATGTAAGCTAGTATTAGTATACAAACAACAAAATAATTCTAAAACTTGGAACTTTTACCCCCCAACCCCTTAAACTAGGGGATGGAAGTTTGTATGAAACTTCCGCAAATTTTGATACTAGAGGTCTGAAAATTTGAACCTATAGGGACTCATTGTTATAAATCAAATACATATTGTAGGACTTTTAAAAAATCACCCCCCACCCTTTAAATAAGGGGATGGAAGTTTGTATGGGTTTCCCATAATAGGGGATAAAAGTGTATATATATGGGGCTAAACTTAAGTATTTCTTAAATACACAATTGTCTACTTCAATTGACGCCCAAGAAACCCTGCAGCCCAAAAAAATTAAAAAAAACTAGGGCACCTTACAAAAAGAAATGAGATCCCACCAAAAACATTTCATGTAAAATTGACGGCCAAGACTCACATTCTCATAACGCTTTAGCTGTAAAAAAGTTATCAGATCCCAGGAAAAGCCAAGCCCCTAAGCCTCGACTTTACTAACCCCACCACCTTGGTTTAAAAAGTATGGCATCAACTGGCTTCAAGCCCCTAAACCCGGAGTTTACTAAACCTACACCTTTGTTTCAAAAGTATGGCTTGGCCGTTTCATAGAGTACCGTAAATATGTCTAGCGGACTGTCCGGCCCCTATGGTAAGGAATTAAGTTTATAAGTATATATTATCAAAGACATAAACTTAATTTCTTGATACCATATGGGCCAGAAGGTCCGTTGGACTTATTTACGGTACTCTATGAAACGGCCAAGCCATACTTTTGAAACAAAGGTGTAGGTTTAGTAAACTCCGGGTTTAGGGGCTTGAAGCCAGTTGATGCCATACTTTTGAAACCAAGGTGGTGGGGTTAGTAAAGTCGAGGCTTAGGGGCTTGGCTTTTCCTGGGATCTGATAACTTTTTTACAGCTAAAGCGTTATGAGAATGTGAGTCTTGGCCGTCAATTTTACATGAAATGTTTTTGGTGGGATAGATATCTAACACGGGTTGCCGTTTTTGAAGAACGCCTATACGCGGGCGGGAGCGAATTCACGGAGGGCGCTGGCAGAGGTGCAAAGAGCGCTGGTGCCCGCCCTGAAGGTGCGAGGGACGGGGCCGCAGGCGCAGGCGGTATTGCTGGTCGGACTGGTGCTGGAGGTTGCCTGAAAATGATAGGATCGGTATCAGATAAAACATAACCCAGTTATACATGATGTTCGAGAATCTTCTGTTTTTAAATAAAATAAATCCATACTATACTAATATTATAAATGCGAAAGTGTGTCTGTCTGTCTGTCTGTTATCTCTTCACGCTTAAACCGCTGAACCGACTTAGATGAATTTTTGTATGGAGATAGTTTGAGACCCGGGAAAGGACATAGGATACTTTTCATCCCGAATAAATTTAGTGTTCCCGTGGTATGAGCGGGTAACACCGCGGGGCACAGCTAGTAATAAATAAATCCCACCAAAAACATTTCATGTAAAATTGACGGCCAAGACTCACATTCTCATAACGCTTTCGCTGTAAAAAAGTTATCAGATCCCAGGAAAACCCAAGGCCCTAAGCCCCGACTTTACTAACCCCACCACCTTGGTTTAAAAAGTATGGCATCAACTGGCTTCAAGCCCCTAAACCCGGAGTTTACTAACCCTACACCTTTGTTTCAAAAGTATGGCTTGGCCGTTTCATAGAGTACCGTAAATAAGTCCAACGGACCGTCTGGCCCATATGGTATCAAGAAACTAAGTTTATGTCTTTGATAATATTATACTTATAAACTTAATTCCTTACGATATAGGCCGGACAGTCCGCTAGACTTATTTACGGTAGTCTATGAAACGGCCAAGCCATACTTTTGAAACAAAGGTGTAGGGTTAGTAAACTCCGGGTTTAGGGGCTTGAAGCCAGTTGATGCCATACTTTTTAAACCAAGGTGGTGGGGTTAGTAAAGTCGGGGCTTAGGGCCTTGGCTTTTCCTGGGATCTGATAACTTTTTTACAGCGAAAGCGTTATGAGAATGTGAGTCTTGGCCGTCAATTTTACATGAAATGTTTTTGGTGGGATCTCATTTCTTTTTGTAAGGTGCTTTAGTTTTTTTAATTTTTTTGGGCTGTAGGGTTTCTTGAGCGTCAACTGAAGTAGACAATTGTGTATTTAAGAAATACTTAAGTTTAGCCCCATATATATATATACACTTTTATCCCCTATTATGGGAAACCCATACAAACTTCCATCCCCTTATTTAAAGGGTGGGGGGTGATTTTTTAAAAGTCCTACAATATGTATTTGATTTATAACAATGAGTCCCTATAGGTTTCAATTTTCAGACCTCTAGTATCAAAATTTGCGGAAGTTTCATACAAACTTCCATCCCCTAGTTTAAGGGGTTGGGGGGTAAAAGTTCCAAGTTTTAGAATTATTTTGTTGTTTGTGTACTAATACTAGCTTACATACCAAATTTCAGCTTTCTAGGTCATCGGGAAGTACCCCAGAGGTTTTGATACGTCAGTGAGTGAGTGGCAAAATCGGCGTATTTTAGGTACCTATAAAACCTAAAGTATAAAAGCTAGATCAATTAAATTTAGTACATTTTATATGTTTGCTAACTGCATCTTAACCTGAGAATTTGGGCGCTCTAGTGTTAACTGGGACGAAACTATGAGGGTTTGAATATGAGACGAAACGGTTCGAGAAAAGGTAGGTAGTGCCCCCTTCTACTTTACTAACCCCACCACCTTGGTTTAAAAAGTATGGCATCAACTGGCTTCAAGCCCCTAAACCCGGAGTTTACTAACCCTACACCTTTGTTTCAAAAGTATGGCTTGGCCGTTTCATAGAGTACCGTAAATAAGTCCAACGGACCGTCTGGCCCATATGGTATCAAGAAACTAAGTTTATGTCTTTGATAATATTATACTTATAAACTTAATTCCTTACGATATAGGCCGGACAGTCCGCTAGACTTATTTACGGTAGTCTATGAAACGGCCAAGCCATACTTTTGAAACAAAGGTGTAGGGTTAGTAAACTCCGGGTTTAGGGGCTTGAAGCCAGTTGATGCCATACTTTTTAAACCAAGGTGGTGGGGTTAGTAAAGTCGGGGCTTAGGGCCTTGGCTTTTCCTGGGATCTGATAACTTTTTTACAGCGAAAGCGTTATGAGAATGTGAGTCTTGGCCGTCAATTTTACATGAAATGTTTTTGGTGGGATCTCATTTCTTTTTGTAAGGTGCTTTAGTTTTTTTAATTTTTTTGGGCTGTAGGGTTTCTTGAGCGTCAACTGACGTAGACAATTGTGTATTTAAGAAATACTTAAGTTTAGCCCCATATATATATATACACTTTTATCCCCTATTATGGGAAACCCATACAAACTTCCATCCCCTTATTTAAAGGGTGGGGGGTGATTTTTTAAAAGTCCTACAATATGTATTTGATTTATAACAATGAGTCCCTATAGGTTTCAATTTTCAGACCTCTAGTATCAAAATTTGCGGAAGTTTCATACAAACTTCCATCCCCTAGTTTAAGGGGTTGGGGGGTAAAAGTTCCAAGTTTTAGAATTATTTTGTTGTTTGTGTACTAATACTAGCTTACATACCAAATTTCAGCTTTCTAGGTCATCGGGAAGTACCCCAGAGGTTTTGATACGTCAGTGAGTGAGTGGCAAAATCGGCGTATTTTAGGTACCTATAAAACCTAAAGTATAAAAGCTAGATCAATTAAATTTAGTACATTTTATATGTTTGCTAACTGCATCTTAACCTGAGAATTTGGGCGCTCTAGTGTTAACTGGGACGAAACTATGAGGGTTTGAATATGAGACGAAACGGTTCGAGAAAAGGTAGGTAGTGCCCCCTTCTACTTTACTAACCCCACCACCTTGGTTTAAAAAGTATGGCATCAACTGGCTTCAAGCCCCTAAACCCGGAGTTTACTAACCCTACACCTTTGTTTCAAAAGTATGGCTTGGCCGTTTCATAGAGTACCGTAAATAAGTCCAACGGACCGTCTGGCCCATATGGTATCAAGAAACTAAGTTTATGTCTTTGATAATATTATACTTATAAACTTAATTCCTTACGATATAGGCCGGACAGTCCGCTAGACTTATTTACGGTAGTCTATGAAACGGCCAAGCCATACTTTTGAAACAAAGGTGTAGGGTTAGTAAACTCCGGGTTTAGGGGCTTGAAGCCAGTTGATGCCATACTTTTTAAACCAAGGTGGTGGGGTTAGTAAAGTCGGGGCTTAGGGCCTTGGCTTTTCCTGGGATCTGATAACTTTTTTACAGCGAAAGCGTTATGAGAATGTGAGTCTTGGCCGTCAATTTTACATGAAATGTTTTTGGTGGGATCTCATTTCTTTTTGTAAGGTGCTTTAGTTTTTTTAATTTTTTTGGGCTGTAGGGTTTCTTGAGCGTCAACTGACGTAGACAATTGTGTATTTAAGAAATACTTAAGTTTAGCCCCATATATATATATACACTTTTATCCCCTATTATGGGAAACCCATACAAACTTCCATCCCCTTATTTAAAGGGTGGGGGGTGATTTTTTAAAAGTCCTACAATATGTATTTGATTTATAACAATGAGTCCCTATAGGTTTCAATTTTCAGACCTCTAGTATCAAAATTTGCGGAAGTTTCATACAAACTTCCATCCCCTAGTTTAAGGGGTTGGGGGGTAAAAGTTCCAAGTTTTAGAATTATTTTGTTGTTTGTGTACTAATACTAGCTTACATACCAAATTTCAGCTTTCTAGGTCATCGGGAAGTACCCCAGAGGTTTTGATACGTCAGTGAGTGAGTGGCAAAATCGGCGTATTTTAGGTACCTATAAAACCTAAAGTATAAAAGCTAGATCAATTAAATTTAGTACATTTTATATGTTTGCTAACTGCATCTTAACCTGAGAATTTGGGCGCTCTAGTGTTAACTGGGACGAAACTATGAGGGTTTGAATATGAGACGAAACGGTTCGAGAAAAGGTAGGTAGTGCCCCCTTCTTTTTTGTTCGTCTTGGCGGGGGCACTACCGTGCCCCCAGATATTTAGAATACGAAGTCGAAGTGTAGATATGGAAGTAGTAATAATTGTGTATAAGAAATACTTACGTTTAGCCCGTTATATACTACTTCTATCGCCCATTATGGATAACCCATAAAAACTTTCATCCCCTTATTTAAAGGGTGGGGGGTGATTTTTTTAAAATCCTAGAATATGTATTTTATTATTTATAAATAATAAAGGAGTCCCTATATCAATTTTCAGACCTCTAGTATCAAAATTTGCAGAAGTCTCATACAAACTTCCATCCCCTAGTTTAAGGGGTTGGGGGGTAAAAGTTCCAAGTTTCAGAATTATTCTATTGTTTGTGTACTAAACCTAGCTTACATACCAAATTTCAGCTTTCTAGGTCATCGGGAAGTACCCCAGAGGTTTTGATACATAAGTGAGTGAGTGGCAAAATCGGCGTATTTTAGGTACCAATAAAACCTAAAGTATAAAAGCTAGATCAATGAAATTTAGTACATTTCATATGTTCCCTAACTGCATCTTAACCTGTGAATTTGGGCGCTCTGGACGGGACTGGGACGAAACTATGAGGGTTTGAAAATGAGACGACACGGTTCGAGAAAAGGTAGGTAGTGCCCCGCCTCTTTTTTTTCGTCTTGGCGGGGGCACTACCGTGCCCCCAGATATTAAGGGACAATCATACACAAATCGACCTAGTCCCAAACTAAGCAAAGCTTGTACTATGGGTACTAGACGACGATATACATAATATATAAATACATATATAGATAACATCCATGACCTAAGAACAAATATTTTGCACAAATATTTGCCCCGGCCGGGATTCGAACCCGGGACCGCCGACTCAGTAGGCAGATGTCTACAAACCGAGCCAAACGCGTTGTCAAATAAATTGTTTACGTTAATTGTTTACCAATGTTAATTTTGTTTGTTTTGTTGTGTGTGTTAAGTTACATTTGTTTTTTGTCTGTTATTCTTGATACTCACAGTGCCTTAGTGTAAACTGTTATGCTGTGTTTGTGTTTGAAAAAAAAAAAAGATTTAAAGGTTCAAAAAAAATGTCTGTCGCAGTGAGTCAGTAAGAAGAAGGGTAGAGCTGGGTACAAGGAGCCAGGTAAACGTAGCGGATCTCCATTTAGTTCAGAGTAAACTGGACACCTAAAGTGCTACTAACGGTAGTGTTCTTAAGTATACATATATATTGCCATTAGTACTGACACTGACTTTTGTTTTGTGCAATAAAGTTTAAATAAATACATGTTGTGATGCTGTCACCGTGGTTCATTCATTAGAGCCACGGTAACGGTTTTCATATTAAGATTTATTTGGAGATATATGTGACATTAATTAAACATTATACGTTGTAGTATATACAATTGATCCAATTAGCTCCAGGATGGTAGTGTAATATGTGATTTGTATGCGTGCCTCCATCAATTGGTTGAACAAGACAGATTTGAACTGTCAACCTCCTTTGTGGTGTTGTGACGAGCATGCCAAACCGAGAGATCTACCCATCTATAAAGCAAACGGCTGCCTCCTCTGCAAGCTCTGCTGCAGCAAGATCAATTATAGTGAGACAATACCCGTTCGATAACAGGCATGTGACGATGATGTCGCCTGCAGGCTGTTAGAGCAGTGAAATCACCAAGCGGGGATGATACTAGGCGGGGTACCGTACCTAATCTATTGGTGTGAAAGGCACACACGACGAGGGCCACACGTGGCCTTGCCTTACGCCGTGCAGGCGCGCGAAGGTAGGTCGGCAATGGTGTGGCGGCGGTGCAGGCGCGCCGATCCTCATTTCACACAGGATAGTGACTGTGTACCTACACTCTCCCGCGTGACACCTGAGGAGAGAAGAAAATTATGGCAAAAGTTATTAATTTTTTTATTTTTGGGATTTGTCAGGTTTCCTCACTATTTAAAAAAGCAAATAAGTAGGCAAGTTATAAATAGTTATTTGTTATACAAGGGGAGAAAGTTGTATTTTACCCGCGAGTGTTCATTTGAAACACGAGCTAGCGAAAGGATTCTATGATTGACCACGAGCGAAATAAAATTTACCTCCACAGCCTCCCCCCTCGCCTTTTGTCAGTTATGGCAGGCCCCCGCCAAGCTTCAAGTGATTGTTCATGTGGACTTGCTGTTTGATACCCAAAGTGGATGAAGGCGATCTGTAAGCTAAGTAAGACGCAACCCCCCCCCCCCCCCCCGTATCAGGACATTAGCAGCACCGATAAACAATCCTCGTATTTCACAACAAGAAATTATTTACCGTTGCCCCCAGGGCGCACCGGCTAAGACCCTTCCGTTTCCTGTCGATCAACAGAATCAAGAGGAATTGGAAGTGCCTAGGCTCTCGAGGAGGTTTCCTGACGTGGCTCCCCACCATCCCTCCCTCCACTGCTTAAAAAACGTACATACCTGGACTAAGTGAGTTCAGTTATTTATGTTTTTTGTCACAGAAAAAATTTAAAATGAAAAGTAAAAATAATCTAAACATTAAAAAAAGCATAAGTACATAAAAAACAAAAAACCATACTTAACACAAGACGACTCGACGATTCAGCGGTCACAGCCGCGAAGCCCCTGTAACAATAATAGTAGTTTTTGATACAAGTGTGGAAAGTATGTCATTTTTAACGAGTCCCGAGGAGTCTTGGCCTGAGCCGCAAGGCGAAGGTCAAGACTCGGGACGAGTTAAAATGACACTTCCACACGTGTACCAAACAACGTTTTTTAATACATTTGCGAAAAATTGCAATTATACAAATTTAAAACAGTAATTGAAAGGGGCAATTATATTTATTTCTGTCTGTTAAAAATTAAGAGTAGGTACCTACAATTTTTAGAGCAATTGTGAAGGATCGCATTTAAGGCCTTTGCTGGTAAGTTTAAAGATTTATTAAAGTTTTTAATAATTCTCTTTTTCTCGTTTCCAGCCAATAAAATGTTCATAGACGGCAATGTAATTTTTCTTTCGATTTTGCGGGTAAAATACTCTCACTTGCAATTTTTGCCTTGGCTCGTATATATGGCGGTGTTAAATCTATTCTGGTAACATCAGAATCCATCATTTTCTATCAAAAACTCTTATTTTATAAATCTTACGTGTCATTTATACATAAACATAAATCTTGAATACAAAAGAAAGTTTTACTTTTAATTGTAATATTTTTTTTCAAGATGGCGTCGGCTGTCATCATTCAGCCAAATCAAAAGAAATAGTTTTAGTATTTCAGAAGAGATATGATAATGTTACACAGTAATTTAATTGATTCCAGACAATAAACATCGTGAATCTGTTTTTAGTTCTTTACATTTCATATAATTGTAAATAAATATATTATTTAATACACAAAAATAGCGATTATTCATAATTATTATGAATTTATAAAGCAGCGCGTGGTTCACGCTTAATACTGTATTTTCTAATCTGTGACAATACTTTTCTTTTTATTTTTTTTAGGTCACGCATAATACTCATTTGCTCATTAAATAAGAGTCACTCAAACAAATTATTAAAACCGTTTTTGAATATTTTTAATAGATAACCCTTTGATTGATCCAATATGCAATTTAAATATTTTAAGCATAATTATAAGATATACACTTGCAATGCTGTATGACGTAATAAATAAAGTCGGAAAGTGATTGACCTTTATTGGATGTATGAGACATGACGTGTTAGTACAACAGAAAATTAAAAAAAATTGAAAAGTAAAAAGCACTAGTTCGAAATATCCAACTTTTCGCACGATTTGCAGCTATAAAAAGTACCACTTTTTGAGCAACTGTATTAAAAAATAATTTAAACAACATGTTAAGCATTTACATGTAAGTACTAAATGGTCAGACTAATAAATGTGAGAAAGTCCTTGACTCAGCGATGACATGCGGCGACTTCTCCGCGCGGCGCCTGCAAAAAAGAAAATCTTTATCAGTAATTAAAATGTACCTATACTTAAAGAAACTTAGAAAGTATTGAAATCAACCAAATAACCACTGAAAAACATCATTTCTAATAAGATTTTCATCAATAATTGCAGTAACGAACGGATCACCTCATAAACATTACGCTGTCTAGTATGTCTATGAATCGTATTGTTGGAACGTAGACAGTTGGAATGAAAGGTACGATGATAAGTGTCATTTCCATACAATATATACCAAATGTCGCATAATGGTATTCAATGGACACCTGTCATTGTACCCTTCCAGTTTGAAGAATACCTAACCTAATACACGAAATAGTTGATTTGACTCTCACCAGATTGGGATGATAAAATTGATAAACTGATTGCCAGTTCCGCTGATCAATGTGATGATCCTCACGTAGGCTGCGACCGCGTGCTGCAACAAGTTACAATTCTTATGTAGTATCGTATTAGTAGAGTCTGTGCGGAAAGAGAAGAGCCTTAAAATGTATGGGTTTCCAATATATTCTACGACTATTACAAGCTTTTATTTAGCTTGCATGGTATGTTTAAAGTATGTATGTTCGGGTGAAATCTTGCAACTAAATTTTGAAGCAGATATCGTCAACCGATTGAGCTGAAATTTTGCATACTTACTTAACTTTGATGACAATACAATAATATGGTACCATGGGGCTGATCTGATGATGGAGCCGGAAGGTGGCCATAGGAACTCTATAATAGAAAAAGCAATCCTACCGAGCTTGGGCTCATTAGAATTGTCTCAGCATCGAGCATTTGATGGTTATCCAAAGAAAAGTACAGTCGGCTATAAAAGCTTGCCACTAAAATGACATTTTTGACAGAAACTTTTTATTTTCTTTCCGCACAGACTCTACCTAGTTGTTTTTCGTAAAATGAGACTCTCATGGAACAGCCGAATGGACGAATGAAATTACGTACCTAGATGCTCCGTCTCTCCATCTCCGTCCGACTCTGACTTCGTCATACAACTCGTACACGTAATCCTGAAACATTGTGGAAACAATAAGTAGGTACATTTTCGTTATTTACCTATTCGGCGGGGGGCGGGGGGCAGCCGGCGCCGGCGAGGGGGCCGCGGGAGGCAGCCGCACCTCCTCCTCGGCGTCGGAGACTTCCTCCGCCCAGTCGGCCACCTCCACCTCCTCGGCCATCTCGGGGACGTCGACCGCTTCCCCGACGTGTATGCGGGTGCTGGCGGCGACTAGGAAGTGTCGCAGTGTGATGATGCCCGCGTTGAGTGTCCGCAGATTGTTATTGACGGCGGCCTCTCGGATCAGTTGACGTGCGCGGTTGCGCCTGGTCGGTTGCGCGGCTCCGGCCAGTTGGGCCTGCCGACGTGCCGTGCAGTTGCAAACATTTCTGCCATTTTTTCTGTTAATAAAATATATCTAAAAACACGAATTACTATAAATTCAAATACTCAAAAGTTCCTAAAAATCATCTAAAAATTACTTTTACGTCACCCTTGGCTGTAAAGCGGGATTTACGCCCGCTTCGCGGGGCGAAAATCTCACTTCCCGACCAAGGCAAGAAGTAAAACTTTAGACAAACCACGGGCGGTAATTCGTAAAGCCCCAGATCGCATATTTATGTCCCTCGCCTTCGGCTCGGGCGACAAACACCTGCGATCTGGGACATTTACGTATTCACCGCCCTAGACATATAATATATTTTTATTGAAGAAATCAAATGATCCAAAAAATATAGGTACAATGTGGGGTACAAGGTAGGTATTACCCTACCTATATATAAAAAAATATGATCCTGCCAGTACATACCTGTATGATACAAATAGGTAAGTACACAACTAATATAATCATAGTAATTACCTATAATTATTGGACTGCTAATTTAGTCAGCCTCCTGCCAAAATTTATTAACACCAAAAATTACAATAACCTGGACTTGACTTGAAGTAATAATACCATACTACATAAACTACATACTATAAAAACGACTAATTATTTATTTGAATTAATACTCACTTTTTATGCTCTGTAGAAAATAAACACTTCTGCAATCTGTAAAGCAGCAACTGTGAAAAAAACTACTATCTTTACTACAAAACTATCAAATACTAATATACTATACTAACTAAAACTAAAAACTAAAGCAGTCAATTCATTCAGCAACTATAACCATTAGGTACTTACCTACATAGAACCACCCACTTGCACCATCCCGCTAAGCCGGGGTTAAGCGGTTAAACCGGTTAACCCAGTGTTGAATTGTACTGGTAACCATGGTAACTCCAGGTTTAACCGGTTAACCCGGGTTAGTGGAATGGTGCAAGTGGGCCTTACTAAATCTGATATAGTACCTACTTAAGAGGTCACAGCAAGCTCAGTCGAATTTCACCTTCCTATACAAACGGAGAGGGCGCTGCTCTGCCATAGTAAACATTGGCTCCGTACAAAATATTAATTAAAAATTACGAAAGTGTATAATTTGTCTTAAAACCGTGTAATAATTATAGCAAAACAGTGAAATCATCGCTATATATAATAACTATGTAGTGAAAGTGGACATAACTTCCAAAAACAAGTGATAAAGGAAAGAAAACAAAGTGACGTTAAGTGACTTTAACAGTGATAAATAAACCATGTAGCACCTAAAACAAACTGTTAATTTGAAGAAGCACAATACACATATTAACGTGACGTATGGTGTAAGGTGCTAGAAAAAGTTTAAAAGAAAAGTGACCTAAAATTTGTAGAATTGAAACAATAACTGCAATATCATTCAGCTCCTTATCGCTGTTAACGCCATCTATTGAAAATAGCCAATAACACTACGCCACATCGATAACATAGTGGACTCGCGCGGAACTAGTGAGCGCAGTAACCATTTCGCACCGTAACGATTTTCTTAATATTGCCCACTCATACTAAAAGAGGGCGCTGAAATCAAAATGGACGAAATTAAGACTATGTTGAGAACTATGCAGGAAGAAATAAGACAACAGAAGGTGGACATGCAGGATATGAAGGAAGATATAAAAAGTACTATAAATAATAATATTAACGAGAAATTTAAATATCTAGAATCAAAAAATGAGCAACTCGAACAAAATTTAGAAAAACAAAATATTGCTATCGCGAATCTGGAAAGATTTAAGAGAAGAAAAAATTTACTGTTTTTTGGTGTAGAAGAAACGGAAAAGAGCTACCACGGTTTAGAAACAATTGTACGTGGAATTATAACAAATATTTTAAAAATTAAATGCGAAGAAAATTGCATAGAATATGTGAGAAGACTCGGAAAGAAAGGGGAGAAGATAAGGCCCATTGTCGTCACGATGCTCACAATGGGGTTAAAAATAAAAATACAACAAAATAAGAAAAGACTAGAGACAACACAATACTATATTAAGGAAGATTATCCCCTGGAGGTCCTGAATAAGCGAAAGGAACTTCAGAAAGATGTAGAAAAAGAGAGAGAACAAGGACGTAAAGCGGTTATCAAGTATGACAAACTTATCATACTCAAAAACGAAAACGACCACCAAAAAAATCAGCTCACGCAACCACAAGGAACGCAAAGCAAAAAACGAAGTCTACCAGAATCGCCTGAAACAATAACAATAGATTACTCAAATCAAAGTATTATTAACCAACCTAAGAAGATCAACAAAACGAATACAATGGATAACTTTATTTTAAAAACACCAACTTTCACCTACCCAGACATACATTCCTCTGAGTCACAAAGTACGAATATCAGCCAAAGCGAAGGCACAAAATAGCAATTAAAGCGGCTCTCTCACGACCTCCCAATTCAATTACGCAACGCAGCAGATAGAGTAAAATATCCTACAATACATCGTTCAACACACGTCGACACGCAGAAAGAAAGCCAAAAAAACCAATCATCCTCTCCCAGTCCGGCCGGTCCCCGTGGGAGCAGTAGACCGCCACCCTCCACACAAGAGTCACATAAAAATCATAAAAAGAATAATAAAAAAGAGCGAAACCAAGAGTATCAAAATGGAAAGCTATATATCGCAACTTTGAATGTAAGATCTCTGGTAGGCGCAGGCAGACAAGACGAACTTGAACATGCGCTAGAAAATATAAAATGGCATATACTCGGACTCTCCGAAATTAAAAAAGTAGGCACAAATATAGAAGAATACGACGAATACATATTGATGTACACAGGCAAAACCAGTGGTAGAAATGGAGTCGGATTTATGATTAAAAAGGAGCTTAAAAGGTATATAGAAGATTTTAAACCGATTTCGGACAGAGTGGCTAGACTAGACCTTACTATAGAAAAAACACCTATAACAATTATCCAGGTATATGCGCCCACAGAAAACGCCTCGGAAGTAGACATAGAAACTTTCTATAACGAGCTGCGCTCCGCTCTTAGCAACACTCATCCCAATCTGTTTGCTATAGGAGATTTTAACGCCAAGATCGGATCACGTACTCCTGAGGATAGAGAGGCCATGGGCCCGTGGGGCTACGGGGATCGGAATAACCGAGGCAATACTCTTATCGACTTCTGTTTGGAAAATGAACTATATCTGATGAATACTTATTTCAAGAAATAATCAAAACAGAAATGGACTTGGATGTCACCAGACGAAAGAACATTCAACGAAATCGACTTCATTATAGCCAAAAAAACCACCCCCATCAAAAATTCTGTCCTGGGTCCCCTTTGCTACACCCCGACCTAGGGCATTGCCCCATAATGCCCCCCTAGCTTAGCTAGTCGTTTTAAAATGAGAGCGTACCTAACTACGTTTGTATGGGAGAACAGATCTTGCTGCGGACTCTTGGGGCAACCCATTATCAGGTTGTGGAACTTACAGTCTATCTCAATATGATGCAATAGGTGGATATTTTAGCGCAGTGGATGAGGTCGGAGGAGGAGCCGTGGGACTGTTGTCCCCGGGAGGGTTCTCCGCGCGTCCCTCTGAGCAGCAGAGGGCGCAGTGGACGTACCAACGACGGGTCCGGCGTGCACTTACACTGCCGTCGGACAGGTATGGGGAGCAACCTACTGCCTATACCACCGCCGCTCGTAACCCTGGCAACAGGACCGAGGGCCTTGCCTTAACCGGCCGGGCCGTGAGGAGACAACCTCTATAATAAATCCCTAAACCCCGGCGCTGGGGCACGTGGCGTCGAGGTTCTCCTGTGGTGTCGATCGGGGCACTGCTTTTCGCACGAACCTCTGGGTTCTCTCGCCGCGCGGGCGCTGGAGGAGGTCGGAAGGGCCCTTGACGTGTCCCGGGTATGTGTGGTTGCCTGGTCAGGGAGCCCTCTGCTTCTCTGACACTGCCTATCTGCCTGGAAGGATTGTGCATTGGGTTTCTGAGAAACCCAAACGCAGATCCATTCTCTGGGTGGGTCGGCGGTGTTAGCGTGGTAGGAGGCTCACGCATCGGGTGCCACACATATCCGTGGCGCGCCCGGGGGGCTTTCGGCCTCCAATGGTGGCTGTGGGAGGGAGACTCCAGTCCTTCGTGCGCAACGCAGGTCCCCGATCGACACCCTTAGGAGTGGCTGCGTAGGTAACGCAGTCACTAGCGGCCAACCCTGGGAGACCGCCCGCCCTCCCAGTGGTAGTAGGGTTACCCAGGTACAGGGGGCACTGCCTGGGTGGACCGGCTATTTCCCCCATACTCGTGGGAATAAAAATTTCAGGACCTAAAACTTTAGATTTAAGCTTAGATATAAGTGACAACTTGGCGATGAACATGGCAACCGATAATGTGGCGAACGAGGCGGCGGCCACGATGGCGCAGCAGCCGCAATTGCGCATCGAGCTAACGCGGCTCGAACATGACGTCATGCGCAATAAGGAGTTAGCTCATCTGGAGGTGAAGGACTGCGACCCGATGTCGCACTCCAACACCAGAAACCCTGGCACTAATGTGGAAAAATGTGCAGATGGCGGAAGCACGGAAGTCTCTCTGGTGGGCACTGCCAGCCCGGCAGCAACAGCAGATACTCTGCGGCCAGGAGGAGGCAAGAGACCGCGTACGGCTGGCACTGACGATGCGGAGCCCAGGCTCAAAGTAAACACCGCACGCAGGGGCAAGGGCACCGGCTCGAGGGGCCACTACAGTGGGATGGCCGCAGCGAGAGCGCAGCTCAAGGCACACCTGGAGGACATGGGGCACGAGAGGGCGTACGTAAATCTGAAACAGAGTTCTCCTCTCGAGAAGAGGGAAACCTTTCGATTGAAGAGGCGGGACAAGAGGGATGCCGCGGTGGATGGTTCCAGAATGAGGATTGAACCAAGCCGCAGCCGCAGCCGTAGCTCGTCTGTACACACGGAGGATGACCACATTCAGGTCGTACGTAAAGCTGCCAAGACGGTCCTAGAGGAGGCGACCAAATCCAGCAACCTCAATGGAAAGGTCAAGAGCCGTATGTATCAGGCCTGCAAAGACATACTGGCAGCTGCCGAACGCCTTGAGGGCAGGGGAGAGGAAGAGGAGATCCGCACCCTGAAGGCCGACAACAGGAGAATGAAGGAGGAGCTAGCCCACCTGCGGGACGAGACCAGAGCGCTACGCACGGCATTCTCAGAACGTCGAACTGAGACCACGACGGCTCCTCGCGCTGATAATCCAATCCTGGAATCAGTGACCGATGCTCTAAGGGAGTTTAAAGTGCAGCTGACCAGAGAACTCTTTGTCTCACTAGGAGATATGGTCAACGCACAAATGGATGAGGTCAAAAGTCTCCTCCCGCCCGCACCGACCCTCCGACCGCCTCTAGCCGCGGATCGAGCGAAGGCAGACCCTCCCACCAGCCGGTCAAAAGCAAAGAGGACTCAAGCTGCCTCCGCAGCTACAACTGAGCCAGCAAAGTCTGGTGCAACGGGGTCCAACCTGATGCCCCCTGCCAGACCTGCTCCAGCCCCGAAGACCAAAAAGGCGAAGACTAAGCCTAAACCACGGCGGGATCCCCCAACGCCCCATCAAGGTGAGCCCGTCTCCGGTGCTCAGCCGGAAGCACCACCTGCCCAACCGCAATGGACGACTGTAGTTAAAAGGGGAAAGAAGAAGGCCAATAATTCCAAGCCTCTGCCCTCGAAAGCCCAGGCCAAGAAGACCCCGCAGAGTTTACAGAAACTGACTGTGCCTAGCACCGCTGCTATCGTGGTAGCGCTGAAGCCCGGAACAGAGGCCACCTACGCCTCCGTCATGACCAAGGCAACCACGTCGCTCAAACTTGGAGACCTGGGTATTGAGCACGTGAGGATCCGCAAAACGGCAGCTGGAGCCCGTCTCATTGAGGTACCCGGTGCGGACAGTGGCAGGGTTGCTGATGACCTGTGTAGGAAGATAGATGAACTAGTGAGTGGCGATGCAAGGGTGTACCGAGCAGTGAAAATGGCCAAGCTGCAGATATCCGGGCTCGATGAATCGGCCACTCCAGACGCAGTAGCGAACGCCATTTCAAACAAGGGCGAATGCTTGCTGGCACAGATTAAAGTCGGAGCCATCCAGGCACGCCCAAACGGTACAGGCGCAACATGGGTGGAGTGTCCAATCACATCGGCCAAACGGTTGGCACTAACTGGACGCCTGCTGGTGGGGTGGTCATCCGCACATGTGAGGGTACTGGAGCGGACACCAATGCGGTGCTACCGGTGCATGGGCACTGGACACACGCGCGCACTCTGCCCGTCATCGGTTGACCGTAGTGCCCTGTGCTACAGATGTAGTCGGCCTGACCACCGGAAGGTGGATTGCGATGCGCCTTCATTCTGCGCAGTATGCCACCACGCCAAACGCCCCGCAGACCATGTAATGGGGGGGAAATCCTGCTGTCCACCTCCGACAAGAGGAATAGAGGCCCCGACAAGGACCGTGCAAACCTCTGAAGGGAACACGAATCACTCGGACATTGAGGGACAGAGTATGGAAGTCTAATGCCAGCACAACAACAACGGCATTTAGACATTCTGCTATGCAACGCTAACCACTGTGCCCGCGCTCAGGACCTGCTTATGCAGGTGGTAGCGGAGTGGGGAATTAGCGTAGCGGTGATAGCAGAACCATACTTTGTCCCTCCTCAGGACAATTGGGTTGGTGCCCTGGACGAGAGAGTGGCCATGATGGTGCCGACAACGGGCGATTCTCCTCCCCTAACAGGTACAGAGCGTGGTGCAGGATTTGTGGCTGCCAAATGGGGCGGAAATACATTGGTGGCGGTGTACTTTTCCCCCAATCTACCACTTGACGCGTTCGAGCGCTTCCTCGCGAGGCTGGGAGGAGTGATCCGGGCGGCTGACTCAGAGCACGTAATGGTCCTTGGGGATCTCAACGCCAAGAGTGCGGCGTGGGGGTGCCCCAATACAGACCCTAAGGGAGCAGCTCTGAGAGACTGGGCGGTGACGATGGAACTGGAGGTAGTCAACCAGGGTAACGCCAACACATGCGTGCGCAGGCAGGGAGGATCCATTGTGGATGTTACTTTCGCGACCCCTGCACTTGCTGCGCGCATCTCCGACTGGCGTGTCCTGGTGGACGTTGAGACACTGTCCGACCATCGTTACATCACGATGAGGGTGTCCCCAGTAGTAGATGCGACGCCGCCCAGCAATGGAGACCGGGGCACAAGAGGCGGAAACGGCAGGAGCTTCCCGAGGTGGTCAGTTGCCAATCTAGACCGTGAAATGGCGGACGAGGCGGCCATGGTGGAGGCATGGTGTCCTCCTCCTTCTGCAGACCTGAATATAGAAGAGCGAGCGCTGGGCTTCCGTAAGGCATTAACACGGATATGCGACGCTTCTATGCCCCGGGTGAGGAAGCGCACACCTTCCAAAAGGCAGGTTTACTGGTGGTCGCAGGAGATTGCGGCCCTCCGCGCCGCTAGTAACTGTGCTCGGCGCGCGTACACCCGCTGTAGACGAAGGCGACACACTGAGGAGGAGGAGGAACAGCTCTACATGGCCCTCAGAGAGGCGAAGGATGCCTTAAAGGTAGCCATCTCTCGGAGGAAGGACGCGGCTAGAGAGGAATTCTTGGCAACGCTAGACCGGGATCCGTGGGGGAGACCATATAAAATTGTCCGCAACAAAATGAAACGTGCTCCCCCCACGGACTCCCTGGAGCCGGACCTTCTGATGAGAATTGTCGATGGCCTTTTTCCACCTGCGCCTGACTTTGTCCCTCCGCGCATGGCTGTCCCTGCTGTGGAGCCAGAGGGCCACATTGACATCCCGCAGATCACAGACGACGAGCTGGAGAGGGTCATTTATCCCCTTCGTTCCTGCAGAAAGGCACCAGGACCAGATGGAGTGCCAGGAAAAATCCTTCCTCTAGCACTGAAACACCTCGGGGACCGCCTCAAGGACCTCTTCGAGGACTGCATGAGGGAGGGTCGGTTCCCGAAATGCTGGAAGGAGGGGAAGCTGTGCCTCCTGCGGAAGGAAGGTCGTCCACCGGACTCTCCAGCGGGATATCGCCCCCTGGTGCTGCTGGACGAGACTGGGAAGATGTTTGAGAGGATCCTCGTCTCTCGCATCCACCAACACCTGGAGAACACCGGCCCAAACATAAGCAACGGACAGTACGGATTCCGGGCGGGACAGTCCACCATGGACGCACTGAGCTCCCTTAAGGACTTCAGCGACTACGCAGAGAGCAGAGGGGAAGGGGTGGTGGCGGTGTCTCTGGACATCGCCAATGCCTTTGGCACACTCCCCTATTCGGTCATTAAGGAAGCGCTATGCTATCACGAGGTGCCTCCCTACCTAAAGAAAGTGTTAGATAGCTACCTGACGGACCGAATGGTGCTGTACGAGCAGAAGGGAGCTCAGTGCGCTCGTGAAGTGGCCTGTGGGGTTCCACAGGGCTCAGTTCTTGGACCCTTACTGTGGAACCTAGGGTACGACTGGGTCCTACGAGGAGCGCAGCTCCCCCGCATGATCACCATCTGCTACGCGGACGACACGATGGTGGCCGTGCGGGGTGGGGACATCGAGGAGACTCTCAGGAGGGCGGCTGTCGCTACTGACCTGACGGTGGGCCGCATTGGCCTCCTGGGCCTAAAGGTCTCCCTGGAGAAGACTGAGGCCATTGTCTTCGGGGGGCAAAACTGGCGTATGCGGGCTGGGACCACAATACCCGTTGCAGGCGAGACTGTCCAGGTTAAGGCCCACATTAAATATCTGGGCCTCACTCTGGACAGAAAATGGGAGTTCGGGGAGCATTTTGCGAGACTTGCTCCCCGTATTGCGGGCGCTGCGTCAGCACTGGGTCGGCTACTACCCAACGTGGGGGGCCCAAAAAGCACGTGTCGCCGCCTCTTCGCAGGCGTCATCCGAAGTATGGCGCTATACGGAGCGCCAATTTGGGCCGACCAGCTCACTGGGGCAAACAAGTCCCTCCTCCGGAGGCCGCAACGAGTGGTGGCCCAACGAATCATCCGGGGTTACACAACTGTGTCCTATGCCGCAGCCTGCCTCCTCGCCTGCACCCCCCCGTGGGAATTAGACGCTCAGGTTTTGGCGGACAGACATAGAACGAGGGTGGAGGCCAGGGCGAGAGGAGAGCGCCCTGACCCAGTAGAGGTCGATCGTGTGCGCCGACTGGCCGCAGAGAGGCTGAGGGAGCGCTGGAGAAGCGACTTGGAGGACTCCCCCTATGGAACTCGCACCATAGGGGCACTCCTCCCGTCGCTTGACCAGTGGCTAGAGCGGGAACACGGGGCTCTGACTTACAGGCTCACGCAGGTAATGACCGGACATGGCTGCTTCGGTCATTACCTGCACAACATCAAGAGAGAGCTCAGGCCCCAGTGCCATGAGTGTGGTAGCCCAGACGACACGGCTCAGCACACCTTTGAGTTGTGTAGTCGCTGGGACGCAGAGCGTGGAAGGCTGACCGCGGAGATCGGCAGCCAAGATCTCTCGCTGCACAGTGTAGTTACGACTATGCTGTGCAGCAAAACCAAATGGCGGGCAGTGGCCTCTTTCTGCGAATGCATTATGCTGCAGAAAGAGGCAGCGGAGCGGGAGCGCGAGCAAAACATCGACGCGAACCCGCTCCGGCGCAGGCGGGTGGGAAGAAGGCGAGCACAGCAGCACTTTTTTTTTTTTTTTTTTTTTTTTTTTTTTTTTTTTTTTTTTTTTTTTTTTTTTTTTTTTTTTTTTTTTTTTTTTACAATCTACCTCCAACGTAATCGGAGCCTATGTGAACAGTTTCTCATTCATACCAGTTCTCGCTAATTTGCTGCTCGTACTTCCATGCTTCATACAGTTCTTTCTTTCATTCATCATCTTTCTCGCTTTGTGGTTGGGATTACCACCTAGGTTTTGCTATGCTAACTATGATCTTTTTATTTTTATTTTACAGATTCGTGCATGCAACGGGGTATGGGTAGGTGAACACAGGTAAGTTTTTATTGTAATAAAGTTTGACACATATTTTCAAACATTTTTCTTTTACATTTTCCTTTTTTCTTAATTTCTAATTAGATATATTATAGGAAACTTATTTTTTATATATTTATGTACATAACAACATATTTTCTACGCTACTGTTTCGTTGCTTATTTCTTAATTTTATTTCTTATTGCTAGTTTTAATTATTTATGCTTATACCTAATATATTTACTATATTATATAAACATAGTTTAACAACTTGCATTTCTTTTTACAACTATACTTGTTATTTGCTCACAGTATCTTAAGAAAGTTTCCCTGCTTTCGGAATTGATTAGTTCCTTTATACTGATCAACGTCAAATCTGTGTTTAATTTCTGTTCCAGGTCGTACCTCATTTTGGCGAAGACGGGGCACTCCAACAGGATGTGTGACACCGTTTCTTTAATCGTGGGGTCGCAGACACACGACGGGCTCTCCTTGCACTTAAAACGGTTTAAGTATTCCGAGAAACCGCCGTGGCCTGTCAGGAGTTGGGTTCTTATGCCGGTAGGTTTGAATTTCCTTATTGATTTGTACGCGGTTATAACGTCCGGGAAGAACAGTTTTGTTCCAGCTGCGGTGTCGCCTGCTACGTACCTCCGATTCCATTCGTCAATCGTCGCCATACGAATGGCTCGCTTGGCGAATGAAATCGGACATTTGTCGTAGTTGGGTTTCCGTTTGGATCCCAGAGCGGCCTCCTTTGCTAACTCGTCCGCCCTCTCATTACCCTCCAGTCCGGCGTGCGCCTTGATCCAATGCAAGGTTACCATCTTGCATTGGAGGGATGCAGATCGAAGGTTATCCCTGGATTCCATTGCTAACGGGTGGAGGCACTTTTGATTCTGGACTGTTTGGAGGGCCGCCATCGAATCGCTGTAGATTCCGAACGTCCTTTCACTGCTCTTTCGGATTTCTCCCGTGGCTTTACACAGCGCCAAGAGCTCCGCCTGATAGACCGTGCATTGTTCAGATAGAGCAAGCTTGTGGGTTTTGGTCTCGGCTTCACTATTCCATAAGGATAGTGCAGCTCCGACTTTGCCCCCAATCTTGCTCCCGTCCGTGAAAATGCGAACTTGGTAGTTACTGTAAGCGTCTACTTGCTCCTGGTCCATCAGGCTTACTATCGCCAGGTCGCTGTGCTGGGCGGGGTGAGGTGCCTCAACCGCCGGCGCCATCCGTTCTATTTCCCGGTCTAACAGTATAGGCTGGGGTACCCCTTTCCTGGCCTCGTATAAGGAGGCTGCCTCGCGTACTCTGAGGTCCAGTGGGAGCAGTCCGGCCAGTAGTAGCGCGGCATTCAGTGAAACCGTTCTGTACGCCTTGCATATTTTCTGGGCAAAACCTCGCTGTACGGTGCTAAACTGTTTGATTACCCCCAGCTTTTCGGCTGCGGTTGCCCAGGCGCTTGCTGCGTACAGAATTATCGGTTCTACTGCCGCTGTATAAATCGTATAGATGACCTCCGGATGCAGCCCCCAGCTGACCCGGGCTGTTCTAGCCAATTTTTTATACATATTTAGAGCCTTCCGGCAGACGCTCGCCACATGCTGGTTAAAAGTTAGCTTGTGATCAATGGTGAGGCCCAGTATCTTAATTTCGTTCGACATGACTATATTCACCCCGCCCATGCTCAGACGTGGTACATCAAACTTTAATTTTCTAGTTAATACCATAGCGCACGTCTTGTGTGGAGCAAATTTTAGTTTGTGGTCGATGCCCCACGTCCGAACACGTTCGAGGGTCGCATTTGCTTGCAGTTCTATGTCCAGGGCCGTCCTACCATCGAACACAAGCACCACGTCGTCCGCGAACGCCTGACAGTAGACTCCTTTCTCCTCCAGTAGTTTCAACAGGGGATCGAGAAGGAGATTCCACAGGATAGGTCCTCCTATGGATCCTTGGACACAACCCTTGTTTGTCCCTTTGCTGAACTCCTCTCCAGCGTATCTCACCCTCACACTCCTGTCTTCTAAGTAGCTGTCGATAGCCCGCCTCAGGTTTACCGGGCAATTTTCTTCAGCCAGTCTCACTTTAATTGCCGGCCACCATGCGCTATCGAAGGCTCCCTCTATGTCCAGTGATACCATTGTCAGCAGTCTTTTTGCGTTTAATTTGCTGTATATGTGCTGCATGAGGTCATAGAGGGAGTCTTCCGTGCTTCTCTGAGGCATGAAGCCGTACTGCTTGGGACTGATCCCAGGCAGTAGGTGGTATTTGAGGCGGGCTATCAACATCTTCTCATATATCTTTCCCAAGACAGGCAAAAGTCCAATCGGCCTATATGATTTGGGCAAGGTGTAAGTCTCTTTCCCTGGTTTTTTAAGCACCACCACTGTGGCTCCTTTCCATATTTTAGGGAAGTGGGTGTGTTCCAGGCATTTGTTCAGCATCGCCAGAAAATAATCGGGGTTGCATCTGATGGCTTGGACGCAAATGTCTGCGGTAAAGCCGTCGTCTCCCGGTGCCTTTTTTGGGTTGAATGACATCATCGTCCCATTTAGCTCGCTCTGTGTAAACGGTGGGTCATGTTCTTCATCATGATGCCGTACATTTACTTTTTGGGCTAGTTCTCTGATGTGACGATGCTTTACGTTATCCTCTTCTTCTGTGTCATCGGGGTAAAAAGTTCTGGCCAACAGCTCCACCGATCCCTTCCCGTCCAGTACTTCCCCATCTTCTTCCAAGAGCTGGTCCTCCTCTCGTTTGGATATTTTCCCCATTACCCTGTATATCCCTTCCCACACTCCCTCCCGATCCTGTCTACAGCAGAACTCCTTCCAGCTCTCCGTTTGTGCTTTTTGCACAGCAGTCTCATACTCTTCTTTTTCTTTTAGGTATAGGTCGATCACCCCTGCTCTCCGGATTGGTGCAGCGTTTCGGATTCTACGCTTTTTAGTGGCTACGGCTTTCTTCTTCTCTGCGAGTTCTTCGGACCACCACGGCAAGGTAAGTGTGCTTGTGTTCTTTTTGATGGGTATGGTGCTTTTACATGTATTTGTGATGGCTTGTGTGTAACTTTCTATTGTATTATCTATTTGATCGGTGTTGGATATGTTTTCTAGTTGTTCTTTGGTGAGTTGCATGTCTTGCAAGGTCTGGGTCAGTTTCTCACGAAACTGTTCCCAGTTTGCCTTTTTGGTGTTATATATTCGTGTTGTCCTCTGTATGCTGGTCCCTTTAGATGCTTCTAAATTTATTTTAAAGGTAATGCCGTTGTGGTCCGAGCTCGTGAGACCTTCGTTTACCCGCCAGTCTTCCACTAGTCCGAGCATGTCCGTCGAGCAGAGTGTTATATCGACGTGACTGCTGTACCTCTTGCCGCCTCTTACTGTATCGAAGGTTGGAGTGGTGCCTGTATTCAGGATCTGGAGTTCCAGTTCTTCCAGTAGGCCATTGAGTTCTTCCCCTCGCACGTCCTCAGTTTTGCTACCCCACCAAGTACTTTTGGCATTGAAGTCCCCTCCTGCTATGATCTTCACCTGCCCTAGCTTCTCGTGCACTTTTCTTATGTGGTCCAGGTAACTCTCCATGGGTTGGTCAGGCTCGAAGTAAATGGACATAATCGCTATGGTCCAGGCTCTTGTTTGGATTTTCACCACTGCGATATTTTTGGTGGTGAGCTCGGGACACTGTATGACATCCAGGTCATGGTCAAGTACCACGATGGCCGCTTTTGTTGGTAATTCATCCATCTTTTTGTCCTGGAATACTCTCACCCCTGGATATCCCTTTACTTCTCCCTCCCTTCCCACGTAGGGCTCCTGGATCAGTGCGACGGCTACTTTTAGTTTTTGGGCCTCCAGCAGGAGTTCGCTTGTTGCCAGTTTGCTGCGCTGTAGGTTAGCTTGCATGCATCGATATCCGTTGATCTTTGGGGTTTCTCGGCAAGGTGTTGTATCAACTAGGGTGCCCTTAGCAATATGCCACTGTCGATCTGGCTAAGTCGTCCCATTTCCGCCGTATTGGGCAGGTATGGCTAAAGGCGTTGTGGTCCACTCTTTCCAGATTGGCTTTCGAGCAGTTTCGGCATTTTGGGTGCTCTGCTGCGAGCCAGTCCGCACACGTCGATTTCATGTGGGGGCCACCGCAGTGGCTGCACAGGTCCACCGTCTCCGTGCAGAACCGTTTTCCGTGCCCATAGCCCAGACAGCGCGTGCACTGCAGAAGCGGTGTCTGGTCCTCCACTCTAACGCGCTGGAGGTCGATATGCACGGCTCCACTTGCAGTCGCCCTTTGCCAAACAATGGGTGAGGTGCTAATCACTATATGACACGTGTGTGGGTTCTTCGTCTTCCTCCTGTATTTTACTTCCACTCTGTCATCTCCCTCACCGAGGTCTTGAAAGACGTTCCGGTTTTGATTCCGGAGGCCTTTGAGAATGTCTTCGTCCGTGTTTATGGTGAGGACATTTTTGAGGATAAGAAGTGGGTCCTTATTCCTCACTTCTTCTATGGTGAGACAAAGAACAGCACCCCGACGTGTGGCTCTGCGTGTCCCTCTGAAACCAGCAGAGGGCACAGTGTGAGACGCCAGGTCCCTTTGGGACGGAGCTGGAGCTCGGCCTCACGGGCGATAGTGGCTTCGGCCACCGGCGCGACGTTGTGGCTACGGCCACCGGCGGGCAACCCGTAACCTGCACTGAGCAGACCGGGGACCTTCCTCACTGAGAGGCGGGTCACGTGGAGTTAACCACTATAAAAAATCCCCAATCCCAAGGTGTGACTGGCGTGCTGATGGGATGCGTGGCTGGGGGGAGCCCAGTCACAAACGTCAGACAGGGGGGGCATACCTCCTTAAAAAAATAGCAAATCATGAGTGGCTATATTTCCAATATACTACCCCAGGAGGTTCCAATCCTCCGTGTCACCACGGAACGGGCAAGTGCCCGCGCTGCGGTGACATGCTGCCCGTCGTATTCTGGGGGGGCACACCACTCAAGGACGGAAACCGACGACCATGGCCAATGTTTACTGGACAACGATGCACGCGGATTAGTTTTAAGGTTGCGCGGAGGAGGGGACAAGGGCAGTGAGAAGGCGGCTGCTACGACACCTTCCCCAAACCCCTCAACAACTATGGAGTTTCGCCCAGTCCGGGATAACCGGGGGCGTTTTATACGTCACGCCGTCCCCGAGGAGGGCAACGTAGAGGAGGAGGTGCCCGTGGCGCCACAAGAATTCGTGCGGTCGCCCACACCAATCCCTACGAGGGTGTTCTGTGGGAAAAAGCCTCTCGTCGTGCTTGAGAGGCTCTCACCAGGTAGGGAAGAGTTCTTTTCCCCTGGGAAGGTCGACAAGCGTGACCTTCCCAGCGAAAAGTTTTTCTGTTCGCCGCTGCAGACGGACGCTGACACTGAGACAGCCGAGTCGGATGGATCGCTGCATTTTTCCGTCGGGGAAGGACGCAAGCGGCTTCTAAGTGAAAAAAATGGGTCGGAAGGATCCAGTGAGGATGTTTCCGACCCCGCAGAGAGGCCCAGGTTCGGGCCCAATAAGAGAGGACGAGGCCATCCCACATCAGCCCGGTACCGGCCGGTGCTGGCGCAGGCCAAAGCCGACTTCCTAAAACAGAAGCGGGAGGAGCTCGAGCTACAGGCCGAGGAGGAGGTGGCGGAGGCAACCCGCAAGGCGGTGAGCAGGCACCTTGCCCGCCTGTCAGAGTCCCCCTGGACACCAAGTGGCGACGAAGACGAGGACGCCCGCACTGCACTGGCTCTGATCCAGCAGGTGCTGGACAACTTGGGCGTCATCAACAAAGTCGCCACCAAGTCTAGCAACTTAAAAGGGACCTTTCAACGGGCTCTAAAGGAAGCTACACTCGGGATTCGTGAAGCTGTCGCGGAGCTAGGCAGGCGCTCGGCTTCAGACGAGACCAAGAGACTGGCCGCGGAAAATGCCCGTCTAAAGGCAGACATGACCGAACTTCGAAAGGAGATGGACGAGCTCCGAGCCAGTCTCATGGAGCCGAGGGCAGGCGCAGCTAGCCAGGGGCAGAATATCCTTGGAGGCAGCCCAACGCCACTGAACCCGGGACCAAGCGGTCCTGCGTCCTGGGATTTAGAGAGTATTGTCCGTGCTGTCACAAACCAAATGGGCCACATAATAAATGCTCGATTCGATGGCTTGGAAAAAGAAGGCCGGCTTCTGCCAGCTCAACGTCTCCGCCCGCCATTGGCCGGTGACAAGAAGAAAGCTACGGCCCCTAACACGGCACAAATTCCGTCAATACCGGGGGCACCTGCTGCTCTAAAGAAGGGTCCTCCCAACTACACGGAGGAGCCGCCAAAGCGTGGCGGTAAGGGCAAAGGAAAGGGCAAAAGGAGTGTTGCCCCACAAACACAAAAAAGCCTTGCTCGCGAGAACACAGAGGTTCCCCTGCCTCAGCCATCGCCTAGCGATCCTGCCCTCGCGAATAATAAATGGCAGGTAGCGGGTCGGAAAAAAGGAGGGAAGAACATCAAGCAAGTCAACTCCCAGCCACAACAGAGCCAGCAGAGGCAAAAGCCCCAGCGGCCCAAAAAGGCGAAGAAATTGACACCTCCACGTTCTTCAGCTGTGGTTATGACGTTGATGCCAGAGGCGAAGGAGCTGGGAGTGACGTATGCAAATGTGCTCTCCGAGGCAAAAAAGGTGGACCTGACCGGTATCGGCATCACCAAGATGAGGATCAAGCGTGCCGTCACTGGTGGCCAAGTACTGGAGGTACCTGGGACTGATAGCGATGAGAAAGCTGATCAGTTGGCCAAGGCCCTTGCGGAGAAGCTGGGTGAGCAGGCTGTCCGCATTTCAAGGCCAATCAAATGTGCGGAACTCCGTATATCGGAGCTGGATGACTCTGTGTCACCGGAACTAGTGGCAGCCGCAATCAGGAGTATCGGCGGTTGCCCCGCGGAAAGAATGAAGACTGGCGAGATCCGCCGAGGCATCCGCACCCTCGGCACACTCTGGGTGCGTTGCCCTGTTACGGCTGCCAAGAGGGTTATCCAGGGTGGGCGTCTGGACCTGGGCTGGGGCCTCTCGGCCAGAGTCACCCTATTGGAGGAGAGGCCAATGAGGTGCTACAGATGTCTCCAAATGGGGCACACCAGTGCCCAATGCACTGCGACGGAGGACCACAGCGACCTATGCTTCAGATGCGGTCAACCAGGGCATAAGAGAGCAGCTTGCTCGGAGACACCATGCTGTGTCCTGTGCTCGGCGGTGGGTAAGCCTGCGGACCATAAAATCGGGTCCAAGGCCTGCATGAATCCCCGCTATCAGAAGGTCAAGCGCGCTGGCGATGGCTCCCGAGTCCCCTCCCAGGCTGCCCCCCCCTCCACTAGTGCGGTGGCAGAGGTCGAGATGGACGTAGTGGCCACTGGAAATTTAAATGGCCCTTAAAGTTCTGCAGACGAACCTTAACCACTGTGCCAGGGCTCAGGATCTGTTATTCCAGTCTCTGGCACAGTGGGGGATTCATGTGGCGGTTGTGGCGGAGCCATACACGGTTCCATCCCGTGATGACTGGGTCGGGAACCTTGATGGGACTGTGGCTCTTGTCTCGAGAGTGGGCGCAGGCTCCCCTGCTTTTGAAGGCGTGCTGAAAGGTCAAAGTTTCGTGTCGGCAAAGTGTGGGAGTGTCACACTCGTTGGAATATACTTCTCCCCGAACCGATGTCTTGCAGACTTCGAGCGCTATCTGATAGAGGTGGGTGCTCGTGTCGCACAACTTTCTGGCCCGCTTATTGTCGCAGGGGACTTTAACGCGAAATCCACTGCGTGGGGTTCACCAGTGACAGATGTGCGCGGCGAGGTGCTGGAAGAGTGGGCAGTTGCGTCAGGACTCATCCTAGCCAACATGGGAGCAGTTCACACGTGCGTGCGGCAACAAGGCGGCTCCATTGTGGACCTGACCTTCACGAATGCCTCCCTGGCGGGGTGCCTAAATGGGTGGAAGGTAATGGTGGACGTGGAGACGCTGTCGGATCATCGTTATATCCGGTATGACGTCTCCACGGTGCCACCAGGCTCCGGCCCATGTAGCGGCCCTCCTGCCGGCAGTGGTGGTGGCCCAAAATGGGCTCTGAGCAAGCTTGACCGCGACCGGCTTTCAGAAGCGGCAATGGTTCAGGCATGGCTGCCCGTGCCGGAAGGTGAGGTTGTGGTGGAGGCGGAAGCATCCTGGTTCCGGGAAGCTATGACGCAGATTTGCGACGCAGCGATGCCCCGGGCCAAGCCTCCATCACGAAAGACCCAAGTATACTGGTGGACAGCTGAGCTTGCACTCTTGCGCAAAGGCTGCTCAGATGCGCGGCGCCACTACCAAAGACAGAGGAGACGTCGGCGGCCAGACGAGGAGGCGGAGAGGACCCTGTATGCCCTGTACAAGGCAGCCAAGGAGTCCTTTAAGATTGCCATGGGCCGGGCCATGGATGCTGCGAGAGGGGAATTCCTCGAAACCCTGAATGCGGATCCGTGGGGCAGGCCCTATAAGCTCGTGAGAGGCAAGCTGCGCTCATGGGCCCCTCCCCTCACGCAGACTCTAGAAACGGAGTTCCTCGAGGAAGTGGTGACGGCACTGTTTCCTGCTAGGGGTACTTTCAGCCCTCCTGAAATGGCGCCGAGGAATGTTGACGAGACCGAAGATGTGCCACCAGTTTCTACGGGAGAACTGGGGGCTGCAGTTCTTCGCATGCGGAACAAAAATACGGCTCCGGGGCCAGACGGACTACCTGGCCGCGTATGGGCCCTCGCAATGGCGGAGCTGGAGCCGCGTCTTATTCGCCTCTTCTCAGCGTGCCTGGAGCAGGGGTGCTTTCCTCAGGCATGGAAAACAGGAAAACTCGTCCTGCTGAAGAAGGAGGGTCGCCCGGCAGAGTCGCCATCGACTTATCGCCCAATCGTTTTGCTTGATGAGGTCGGGAAGCTATTTGAGCGCATTATAGCTTCCCGCCTCATCAATCACATGCGAACAGTGGGGCCAGACTTGGCTGAAAACCAATTCGGGTTCAGGACCGGCCATTCCACGGTGGACGCCATCTTGTGCGTCCAAACCCTGGCCCAAGAATCTGTTTCCCAAGGTGAGGTCGTTTTAGCAGTGTCATTAGACATTCGCAACGCCTTTAATACCATGCCTTGGGAAACAATAAACGAGGCTATGCGCTACCATGGTGTACCTCCTCATTTAGCCCGTATCATCAGGGCCTATCTGAGTGAACGGTTCGTGGAGTGGCCTGGGCAGCGCACGTGGGGCCGGAGACGGATGGAGTGCGGCGTGCCTCAGGGGTCGGTTCTGGGGCCACTTCTGTGGAATGTGGGATATGACTGGGTCTTGCGGGGGGAAAACCCTCGTGGAGTTGACGTACTCTGCTACGCTGACGACACGTTGGTGATGGCCAAGGGACCCAGTTATCGTGATGCGGCCATTCTGGCTACGGCGGGTGTTGCCCAAGTTGTAAACCGCATAAGACGACTGGGGCTGGAGGTTGCTCTCCAAAAATCAGAAGCCATCTGCTTCTACGGGCGTCGGAAAGCACCTCCAACGGGTGCCCAAATTACTGTCAGCGGAGTCCCAATTGCTGTCAAGCCTACTCTACAATATCTTGGAGTTGTGCTTGACAGCAAATGGAATTTCAAAGCCCATTTCGAGCGTCTGGCCCCAAAACTATTGAGCGTTGCTGGGGCCCTCGGCCGCTTACTTAAAAATTTAGGAGGGCCCAATGCCCCATGCCGCCGCTTATACACGGGAGTAGTGCGCTCCATAGCCCTTTACGGTGCACCCGTCTGGGCTGGTGCCATCGCCAGACAGTGTACAGCCCACTTACGAAGGTCACAGAGGGCGATGGCACTGAGAATGGTTCGTGGATACCGCACTGTATCCACCGATGCTGCGTGCGTCATGGCCGGATCCCTACCCTGGGACCTGGAGGCTAAAGTCCTGGCAGAACTTTTCTTCTGGCGAGCAGCGGCATGGGAGCGGGATCACTGGCCGGCTCCTTCCGAGATTGAGGCTCGACGCACTAACCTCATAAATGACGCGATGGGAGTCTGGGCGCTCCGTCTAGAACGGCCAGCAGCTGGCTCCCGTACCATAGAAGCCATCCGCCCGGTCCTTAAAGAGTGGGTGGAAAGGCAACACGGGGTCCTGACCTTCCGTTTGACACAGATCCTGTCGGGACACGGTTGTTTCGGCCAGTATCTGTGGAAGATCGTGGGTCGGGAACCAACCCCTGAATGCCACGAATGCGGCGGCGACCGAGATACGGCTCAGCACACTTTAGAAGTGTGCCCGGCATGGAGCGCGCAGCGGACAGCGCTCGTGTCTGTGATAGGGGCGGATCTGTCCTTGCCGGCAGTGGTTGCTGCCATGGTGAGGCAAGACACGGCGTGGCAGGCGATGCTCTCTTTCTGCGAGGAAGTGATGACGCAGAAAGAGAGCAACGAGCGCGAAAGGGAGATTGCGGCGGAAGTGCACTCCATTCGCCGGCGAAGAGTGGGGAGAAGGCGCGCCGCGCATGAGCGCAACCTTCCACCCTAAACAGGGTAGCGGGCGGCAGAGATGGAGGGTTTCTGTCGCACCTAGCTTGGTCCCTCGAGTGGGAAGCGCGTGGAAGCCAAGCAAAGCGCGTTTCAGCGAAGTTAGCCGGGGGAGAAGTGTGATCTCTCCCCCGTTATTATTCTAGTCAATAAAGCTGCTGGTGGGTTCGCGGAGAATACGCAAGTGGTCCCGTGTTCCCACCTAAAGTCAGCGAGGCGGCCAACGTCAGTTTTTAGCAGGTATTACGGGCAATATACACCCGCCGAGTCCTGCATAACCCGGTCTCCCTCTACAAGACCGGGTATGCGTAAAAGCATTTTCTGACGATAAAAAAAAAAAAAAAAAAAAAAAAAAAAGATTAGGTTAGGTTAGGTTAGGTTAGGTTAGGTTAGGTTAGGTTAGGTTAGGTTAGGTTAGGTTAGGTTAGGTTAGGTTAGGTTAGGTTAGGTTAGGTTAGGTTAGGTTAGGTTAGGTTAGGTTAGGTTAGGTTAGGTTAGGTTAGGTTAGGTTAGGTTAGGTTAGGTTAGGTTAGGTTAGGTTAGGTTAGGTTAGGTTAGGTTAGGTTAGGTTAGGTTAGGTTAGGTTAGGTTAGGTTAGGTTAGGTTAGGTTAGGTTAGGTTAGGTTAGGTTAGGTTAGGTTAGGTTAGGTTAGGTTAGGTTAGGTTAGGTTAGGTTAGGTTAGGTTAGGTTAGGTTAGGTTAGGTTAGGTTAGGTTAGGTTAGGTTAGGTTAGGTTAGGTTAGGTTAGGTTAGGTTAGGTTAGGTTAGGTTAGGTTAGGTTAGGTTAGGTTAGGTTAGGTTAGGTTAGGTTAGGTTAGGTTAGGTTAGGTTAGGTTAGGTTAGGTTAGGTTAGGTTAGGTTAGGTTAGGTTAGGTTAGGTTAGGTTAGGTTAGGTTAGGTTAGGTTAGGTTAGGTTAGGTTAGGTTAGGTTAGGTTAGGTTAGGTTAGGTTAGGTTAGGTTAGGTTAGGTTAGGTTAGGTTAGGTTAGGTTAGGTTAGGTTAGGTTAGGTTAGGTTAGGTTAGGTTAGGTTAGGTTAGGTTAGGTTAGGTTAGGTTAGGTTAGGTTAGGTTAGGTTAGGTTAGGTTAGGTTAGGTTAGGTTAGGTTAGGTTAGGTTAGGTTAGGTTAGGTTAGGTTAGGTTAGGTTAGGTTAGGTTAGGTTAGGTTAGGTTAGGTTAGGTTAGGTTAGGTTAGGTTAGGTTAGGTTAGGTTAGGTTAGGTTAGGTTAGGTTAGGTTAGGTTAGGTTAGGTTAGGTTAGGTTAGGTTAGGTTAGGTTAGGTTAGGTTAGGTTAGGTTAGGTTAGGTTAGGTTAGGTTAGGTTAGGTTAGGTTAGGTTAGGTTAGGTTAGGTTAGGTTAGGTTAGGTTAGGTTAGGTTAGGTTAGGTTAGGTTAGGTTAGGTTAGGTTAGGTTAGGTTAGGTTAGGTTAGGTTAGGTTAGGTTAGGTTAGGTTAGGTTAGGTTAGGTTAGGTTAGGTTAGGTTAGGTTAGGTTAGGTTAGGTTAGGTTAGGTTAGGTTAGGTTAGGTTAGGTTAGGTTAGGTTAGGTTAGGTTAGGTTAGGTTAGGTTAGGTTAGGTTAGGTTAGGTTAGGTTAGGTTAGGTTAGGTTAGGTTAGGTTAGGTTAGGTTAGGTTAGGTTAGGTTAGGTTAGGTTAGGTTAGGTTAGGTTAGGTTAGGTTAGGTTAGGTTAGGTTAGGTTAGGTTAGGTTAGGTTAGGTTAGGTTAGGTTAGGTTAGGTTAGGTTAGGTTAGGTTAGGTTAGGTTAGGTTAGGTTAGGTTAGGTTAGGTTAGGTTAGGTTAGGTTAGGTTAGGTTAGGTTAGGTTAGGTTAGGTTAGGTTAGGTTAGGTTAGGTTAGGTTAGGTTAGGTTAGGTTAGGTTAGGTTAGGTTAGGTTAGGTTAGGTTAGGTTAGGTTAGGTTAGGTTAGGTTAGGTTAGGTTAGGTTAGGTTAGGTTAGGTTAGGTTAGGTTAGGTTAGGTTAGGTTAGGTTAGGTTAGGTTAGGTTAGGTTAGGTTAGGTTAGGTTAGGTTAGGTTAGGTTAGGTTAGGTTAGGTTAGGTTAGGTTAGGTTAGGTTAGGTTAGGTTAGGTTAGGTTAGGTTAGGTTAGGTTAGGTTAGGTTAGGTTAGGTTAGGTTAGGTTAGGTTAGGTTAGGTTAGGTTAGGTTAGGTTAGGTTAGGTTAGGTTAGGTTAGGTTAGGTTAGGTTAGGTTAGGTTAGGTTAGGTTAGGTTAGGTTAGGTTAGGTTAGGTTAGGTTAGGTTAGGTTAGGTTAGGTTAGGTTAGGTTAGGTTAGGTTAGGTTAGGTTAGGTTAGGTTAGGTTAGGTTAGGTTAGGTTAGGTTAGGTTAGGTTAGGTTAGGTTAGGTTAGGTTAGGTTAGGTTAGGTTAGGTTAGGTTAGGTTAGGTTAGGTTAGGTTAGGTTAGGTTAGGTTAGGTTAGGTTAGGTTAGGTTAGGTTAGGTTAGGTTAGGTTAGGTTAGGTTAGGTTAGGTTAGGTTAGGTTAGGTTAGGTTAGGTTAGGTTAGGTTAGGTTAGGTTAGGTTAGGTTAGGTTAGGTTAGGTTAGGTTAGGTTAGGTTAGGTTAGGTTAGGTTAGGTTAGGTTAGGTTAGGTTAGGTTAGGTTAGGTTAGGTTAGGTTAGGTTAGGTTAGGTTAGGTTAGGTTAGGTTAGGTTAGGTTAGGTTAGGTTAGGTTAGGTTAGGTTAGGTTAGGTTAGGTTAGGTTAGGTTAGGTTAGGTTAGGTTAGGTTAGGTTAGGTTAGGTTAGGTTAGGTTAGGTTAGGTTAGGTTAGGTTAGGTTAGGTTAGGTTAGGTTAGGTTAGGTTAGGTTAGGTTAGGTTAGGTTAGGTTAGGTTAGGTTAGGTTAGGTTAGGTTAGGTTAGGTTAGGTTAGGTTAGGTTAGGTTAGGTTAGGTTAGGTTAGGTTAGGTTAGGTTAGGTTAGGTTAGGTTAGGTTAGGTTAGGTTAGGTTAGGTTAGGTTAGGTTAGGTTAGGTTAGGTTAGGTTAGGTTAGGTTAGGTTAGGTTAGGTTAGGTTAGGTTAGGTTAGGTTAGGTTAGGTTAGGTTAGGTTAGGTTAGGTTAGGTTAGGTTAGGTTAGGTTAGGTTAGGTTAGGTTAGGTTAGGTTAGGTTAGGTTAGGTTAGGTTAGGTTAGGTTAGGTTAGGTTAGGTTAGGTTAGGTTAGGTTAGGTTAGGTTAGGTTAGGTTAGGTTAGGTTAGGTTAGGTTAGGTTAGGTTAGGTTAGGTTAGGTTAGGTTAGGTTAGGTTAGGTTAGGTTAGGTTAGGTTAGGTTAGGTTAGGTTAGGTTAGGTTAGGTTAGGTTAGGTTAGGTTAGGTTAGGTTAGGTTAGGTTAGGTTAGGTTAGGTTAGGTTAGGTTAGGTTAGGTTAGGTTAGGTTAGGTTAGGTTAGGTTAGGTTAGGTTAGGTTAGGTTAGGTTAGGTTAGGTTAGGTTAGGTTAGGTTAGGTTAGGTTAGGTTAGGTTAGGTTAGGTTAGGTTAGGTTAGGTTAGGTTAGGTTAGGTTAGGTTAGGTTAGGTTAGGTTAGGTTAGGTTAGGTTAGGTTAGGTTAGGTTAGGTTAGGTTAGGTTAGGTTAGGTTAGGTTAGGTTAGGTTAGGTTAGGTTAGGTTAGGTTAGGTTAGGTTAGGTTAGGTTAGGTTAGGTTAGGTTAGGTTAGGTTAGGTTAGGTTAGGTTAGGTTAGGTTAGGTTAGGTTAGGTTAGGTTAGGTTAGGTTAGGTTAGGTTAGGTTAGGTTAGGTTAGGTTAGGTTAGGTTAGGTTAGGTTAGGTTAGGTTAGGTTAGGTTAGGTTAGGTTAGGTTAGGTTAGGTTAGGTTAGGTTAGGTTAGGTTAGGTTAGGTTAGGTTAGGTTAGGTTAGGTTAGGTTAGGTTAGGTTAGGTTAGGTTAGGTTAGGTTAGGTTAGGTTAGGTTAGGTTAGGTTAGGTTAGGTTAGGTTAGGTTAGGTTAGGTTAGGTTAGGTTAGGTTAGGTTAGGTTAGGTTAGGTTAGGTTAGGTTAGGTTAGGTTAGGTTAGGTTAGGTTAGGTTAGGTTAGGTTAGGTTAGGTTAGGTTAGGTTAGGTTAGGTTAGGTTAGGTTAGGTTAGGTTAGGTTAGGTTAGGTTAGGTTAGGTTAGGTTAGGTTAGGTTAGGTTAGGTTAGGTTAGGTTAGGTTAGGTTAGGTTAGGTTAGGTTAGGTTAGGTTAGGTTAGGTTAGGTTAGGTTAGGTTAGGTTAGGTTAGGTTAGGTTAGGTTAGGTTAGGTTAGGTTAGGTTAGGTTAGGTTAGGTTAGGTTAGGTTAGGTTAGGTTAGGTTAGGTTAGGTTAGGTTAGGTTAGGTTAGGTTAGGTTAGGTTAGGTTAGGTTAGGTTAGGTTAGGTTAGGTTAGGTTAGGTTAGGTTAGGTTAGGTTAGGTTAGGTTAGGTTAGGTTAGGTTAGGTTAGGTTAGGTTAGGTTAGGTTAGGTTAGGTTAGGTTAGGTTAGGTTAGGTTAGGTTAGGTTAGGTTAGGTTAGGTTAGGTTAGGTTAGGTTAGGTTAGGTTAGGTTAGGTTAGGTTAGGTTAGGTTAGGTTAGGTTAGGTTAGGTTAGGTTAGGTTAGGTTAGGTTAGGTTAGGTTAGGTTAGGTTAGGTTAGGTTAGGTTAGGTTAGGTTAGGTTAGGTTAGGTTAGGTTAGGTTAGGTTAGGTTAGGTTAGGTTAGGTTAGGTTAGGTTAGGTTAGGTTAGGTTAGGTTAGGTTAGGTTAGGTTAGGTTAGGTTAGGTTAGGTTAGGTTAGGTTAGGTTAGGTTAGGTTAGGTTAGGTTAGGTTAGGTTAGGTTAGGTTAGGTTAGGTTAGGTTAGGTTAGGTTAGGTTAGGTTAGGTTAGGTTAGGTTAGGTTAGGTTAGGTTAGGTTAGGTTAGGTTAGGTTAGGTTAGGTTAGGTTAGGTTAGGTTAGGTTAGGTTAGGTTAGGTTAGGTTAGGTTAGGTTAGGTTAGGTTAGGTTAGGTTAGGTTAGGTTAGGTTAGGTTAGGTTAGGTTAGGTTAGGTTAGGTTAGGTTAGGTTAGGTTAGGTTAGGTTAGGTTAGGTTAGGTTAGGTTAGGTTAGGTTAGGTTAGGTTAGGTTAGGTTAGGTTAGGTTAGGTTAGGTTAGGTTAGGTTAGGTTAGGTTAGGTTAGGTTAGGTTAGGTTAGGTTAGGTTAGGTTAGGTTAGGTTAGGTTAGGTTAGGTTAGGTTAGGTTAGGTTAGGTTAGGTTAGGTTAGGTTAGGTTAGGTTAGGTTAGGTTAGGTTAGGTTAGGTTAGGTTAGGTTAGGTTAGGTTAGGTTAGGTTAGGTTAGGTTAGGTTAGGTTAGGTTAGGTTAGGTTAGGTTAGGTTAGGTTAGGTTAGGTTAGGTTAGGTTAGGTTAGGTTAGGTTAGGTTAGGTTAGGTTAGGTTAGGTTAGGTTAGGTTAGGTTAGGTTAGGTTAGGTTAGGTTAGGTTAGGTTAGGTTAGGTTAGGTTAGGTTAGGTTAGGTTAGGTTAGGTTAGGTTAGGTTAGGTTAGGTTAGGTTAGGTTAGGTTAGGTTAGGTTAGGTTAGGTTAGGTTAGGTTAGGTTAGGTTAGGTTAGGTTAGGTTAGGTTAGGTTAGGTTAGGTTAGGTTAGGTTAGGTTAGGTTAGGTTAGGTTAGGTTAGGTTAGGTTAGGTTAGGTTAGGTTAGGTTAGGTTAGGTTAGGTTAGGTTAGGTTAGGTTAGGTTAGGTTAGGTTAGGTTAGGTTAGGTTAGGTTAGGTTAGGTTAGGTTAGGTTAGGTTAGGTTAGGTTAGGTTAGGTTAGGTTAGGTTAGGTTAGGTTAGGTTAGGTTAGGTTAGGTTAGGTTAGGTTAGGTTAGGTTAGGTTAGGTTAGGTTAGGTTAGGTTAGGTTAGGTTAGGTTAGGTTAGGTTAGGTTAGGTTAGGTTAGGTTAGGTTAGGTTAGGTTAGGTTAGGTTAGGTTAGGTTAGGTTAGGTTAGGTTAGGTTAGGTTAGGTTAGGTTAGGTTAGGTTAGGTTAGGTTAGGTTAGGTTAGGTTAGGTTAGGTTAGGTTAGGTTAGGTTAGGTTAGGTTAGGTTAGGTTAGGTTAGGTTAGGTTAGGTTAGGTTAGGTTAGGTTAGGTTAGGTTAGGTTAGGTTAGGTTAGGTTAGGTTAGGTTAGGTTAGGTTAGGTTAGGTTAGGTTAGGTTAGGTTAGGTTAGGTTAGGTTAGGTTAGGTTAGGTTAGGTTAGGTTAGGTTAGGTTAGGTTAGGTTAGGTTAGGTTAGGTTAGGTTAGGTTAGGTTAGGTTAGGTTAGGTTAGGTTAGGTTAGGTTAGGTTAGGTTAGGTTAGGTTAGGTTAGGTTAGGTTAGGTTAGGTTAGGTTAGGTTAGGTTAGGTTAGGTTAGGTTAGGTTAGGTTAGGTTAGGTTAGGTTAGGTTAGGTTAGGTTAGGTTAGGTTAGGTTAGGTTAGGTTAGGTTAGGTTAGGTTAGGTTAGGTTAGGTTAGGTTAGGTTAGGTTAGGTTAGGTTAGGTTAGGTTAGGTTAGGTTAGGTTAGGTTAGGTTAGGTTAGGTTAGGTTAGGTTAGGTTAGGTTAGGTTAGGTTAGGTTAGGTTAGGTTAGGTTAGGTTAGGTTAGGTTAGGTTAGGTTAGGTTAGGTTAGGTTAGGTTAGGTTAGGTTAGGTTAGGTTAGGTTAGGTTAGGTTAGGTTAGGTTAGGTTAGGTTAGGTTAGGTTAGGTTAGGTTAGGTTAGGTTAGGTTAGGTTAGGTTAGGTTAGGTTAGGTTAGGTTAGGTTAGGTTAGGTTAGGTTAGGTTAGGTTAGGTTAGGTTAGGTTAGGTTAGGTTAGGTTAGGTTAGGTTAGGTTAGGTTAGGTTAGGTTAGGTTAGGTTAGGTTAGGTTAGGTTAGGTTAGGTTAGGTTAGGTTAGGTTAGGTTAGGTTAGGTTAGGTTAGGTTAGGTTAGGTTAGGTTAGGTTAGGTTAGGTTAGGTTAGGTTAGGTTAGGTTAGGTTAGGTTAGGTTAGGTTAGGTTAGGTTAGGTTAGGTTAGGTTAGGTTAGGTTAGGTTAGGTTAGGTTAGGTTAGGTTAGGTTAGGTTAGGTTAGGTTAGGTTAGGTTAGGTTAGGTTAGGTTAGGTTAGGTTCCCCCCCGACGGTGTCCACCTTGTCGTGGTGGGGGGGCTCAGTAACTGCGGTTGGGCGCCGCAGCGAAGCCAAGAGACACCTGGGGAGGGGCCTTCGGGCCAAGACGGGAGAGGAGGAGACCGAGAGGGAGGACTGGCGGGGCATTACTCGGGTGGGCGCCTCGGCGTTTGTGCTTCACACAATTACTGCGGTATTGTGGGGGAGGGACACCCCCGCCAGTGGAGGAGACCGAGGAGGAGGCTGACGGGATCATGACTCGGGTGGGCATTTCGGTGCTTGTGCTGTGACTGCACTCCCGTCGGCACTTGGGGAGGGAACCCACGGGGTAGGGGCTTTTGTCCTCCCGTGGTTCGGCGAGGGTGTCACGGGGTAGGGGCGTTTGTCCTCCCGTGGCAGGTTGAGGGGGTAGGGGCATTTGTCCTCCCGTAGCGGGTGGAGGGGGTAGGGGCTTTTGTCCTCCCTTCGTATGGAGAGGGTGCCATGGGGTAGGGGCGTTTGTCCTCCCGTGGCATAGTGAGGGGGTAGGGGCGTTTGTCCTCCCACGGTGGGTCGAGGGGGTAGGGGCTTTTGTCCTCCCTTCGCATGGAGAGGGTGCCATGGGGTAGGGGCGTTTGTCCTCCCGTGGCATAGTTAGGGGGTAGGGGCGTTTGTCCTCCCACGGAGGGTCGAGGGGGTAGGGGCTTTTGTCCTCCCTTCGCATGGAGAGGGTGTCATGGGGTAGGGGCTTTTGTCCTCCCGTGGCCAGGAGGCTGGGACTGAAGCACCGTGTGTCGGTGGCGGTCCTGGCTTCCAGAGGGCCCCTCAGCGTGGCTCTGCAGCAGCAGTGTCCACGTCTGAATATGGGGCGGGTGTAGTGGTGGCGTAGCTGGAGGGGACATGTTCCCTGAAGGCATCCCCACTACACGCAGGACCTGAGAGGGCGATCACGGGGTCGTTCGCCGCTCTCCCGGCGTGGAGGTCCTCGGTGAGGGTGCGTCGGATGCGTGAGGTGTCGCCCTGCATGCGTCTGACGCGGTGGGGCTTTTTGGCCTTCCACCAGGGAGGGGACGGCTTCGGCTGTCAGCGGCAGGGGGTGTTCGCGGTGACATGTTCGCGATCCCGTGTCACCCCCACTACGCCGCGAGTGGGCATACCATGGAGTTTTAGTCGGTAGGCTACTGCTTCTCAGTAGAGTCCGACATACCCACGCTCTTCCCCGTAGAGCGGGGATCCGATGAGGATTTCTCCATGTAAAAAAAAAAAAAAAAAGGTTAGGTTAGGTTAGGTTAGGTTAGGTTAGGTTAGGTTAGGTTAGGTTAGGTTAGGTTAGGTTAGGTTAGGTTAGGTTAGGTTAGGTTAGGTTAGGTTAGGTTAGGTTAGGTTAGGTTAGGTTAGGTTAGGTTAGGTTAGGTTAGGTTAGGTTAGGTTAGGTTAGGTTAGGTTAGGTTAGGTTAGGTTAGGTTAGGTTAGGTTAGGTTAGGTTAGGTTAGGTTAGGTTAGGTTAGGTTAGGTTAGGTTAGGTTAGGTTAGGTTAGGTTAGGTTAGGTTAGGTTAGGTTAGGTTAGGTTAGGTTAGGTTAGGTTAGGTTAGGTTGAGGTTTTTGAAAGGGTGCTTTTGTGAGGATAATAGTGAAATTTGGAACGTAAATAGAAACGAATTTTTGCTATCTTATACTGACTTGCTTTCTTCAATAAACTCGCGACTTGGCTTTCATTTTTGGATTTTTCGATTTTGGCTTTACGGACTTTTTGTGAGCGTTTTTTCTGTGTCTTATTAAATTCATTTCTTCTTTTTGGTTTACTTTTCTTTGTTTTTATTTCTTGCATAAATTTCTACTCCGCGTTTACTATCCGTCGCCGTTTAGTTGATAATTTTTGGACATCCCGTTCCAAAGTTATTCAGCTTTTACGGCGGGCGTTTTTTAAACCGCGGAGTTTTGAAACTTTTGCAAAAAATCTTGTAAAAATTGTATCTTTCTCTTCTTTTCTTTTTCTTAACTGTTTTTTCACTGGTAAATTTCTTCCGTCGATCTTCTATCGATTTGTTTTGGCTACATATTTTTAGGACCTTCCGTCCTAAAGATATTTTGAATTTTCACTTTACTATTTTTTTCCATCAGGCGCTGCGAACTTTTTCTTAACTTTGTTTTCTTTTTTCAAAAATTGTAGCGTCTGATCCATTAGAGTCTCTGAGTTTTAGTTTGGGTAGTGCGTAGGGGGTGTTGAGGGCTACCCATTGACACCTCAAACGTATTTTTAGCTTTTAAGGGGGGGGAAAAAACTTAAGAAACGCCGGAAAATTCCTTAAGTTTGTCAATTTGGTTCGACTCGCTCTTGACCGTTTTTTCGGAAGGAACGGTTTTCCTTCCGATTTTGAGCGGTGGGGAGTGTTTTTGGCTGGGTTGGCAACTATAAAAGGCGAAACTCTTCGGACAATGCGTAGTGCCGAGGGGTCCACCAATGGGGGGAAAAGGGGGGGGAAAAGGGGGGGAAAGGGGGGCAAGAATTTTTCGCCGAAAATCGTGTCTCCTGACATTGAGGAGTCGGACGTCGGTGCTTCGGCCTCCGATATAGAGGGGGCTCGGGATGAAGAGCAAGCAGGGACCTCGGGTCTAAAGCGGAACAGGAGCCCTGTCAACCCTGTCAACTCCGATAGCGATTCGGACGAGCTGGAATGTGGCAGAGGAGCCAAAGTCGGCTCCAGTCACCGAGGTCGCCACCTTGCGTCAAAGGGAGCTTACGCAGGGCTTAGCGCGGCCAAGGCGAAGCTCAAGGCTGCGGAATTCGAGGAATTCGAGAGGGAGGCCGACAGAGCTTCGGCTTACCTGGTGAATCCCCCGGAACGCACTATGCGATCGGACCGGGCACGGAGGAGCGCGTCAAGGGATAGAAGCCCAGTGCGGGGGGCCCCCAGCGAGGCGTCGGAGGACTGCACTGAGGCTCTGGAGAGGTGCGCCAAGGCCGTTTTAGCCGAGGTGCAGAGGTCGGGCAACCTCAAGGGAGAGGTCCAAGGCCGCATGAAGGATGCCTGCCTTGAGATCCTGGAGGTTGCTGGCCAAATGAAGACCACGGTGGAAGCGGAGGAGATCCGCAAACTAAAACTGGATAACCAGAGGATGCGCAAGCATATCGCGGACCTGCGGATGGAGGCCAAGGCGCTCCGGACCGCCTTCTCCGAACGAGAGGTGCAGGCGCCTAAGGAAATAGTCGCCCAGGACACGAATCTGGCGGACCTCCTCGAGGACCTAAAGAGAGACCTATTCGTGTCCATAGGCGACATGGTCAACGTCCGCATAGGAGAGTTGGAGCGCAGACTCCCGGCGGAGCCCATCCTCCGACCTCCACTGGCGGGGGACAAAAAGGCTGCGGCTGCTGCTGCTGCGGCTGCCACTGCGGATCCCCCCGCAACAAGCAGCCGAACCACGAAGGGCTCAAAAGAACAACGCGTGGTGAAGCCCCAACAGGCCCCGGTACCGGCACCACGAGTGGCTCCGGCCAAATCTCTGCCGCCGCGTTCGGCTGGGAAGAACCCGGGATCACCGGCGAAAGAGGCGGCCCAGCACCTATCCCAGGCCCAGCCCGTCATCCCTGCCCCAAACACTTGGTCGCTGGTGGTGAGGAAGGGGAAAAAGCCCACCTCATCCCAGGTAACGGTCACCCCGAAGGTGGCTCCTGCTCTACCTCCGAAGCCGAAGAAGTTCACCGCCCCAAAGTCCGCTGCGGTGGTGGTGACCCTCAAGGAAGGGGCAAATACCGACTATAAAACGGTTATGGGGAAGGCCACCACCATAAAATTGGCGGAGCTGGGCATCGAGAGTGTGAATGTCAGGAGTACGGCGGCCGGTGCTCGCCTCATCGAGGTCCCTGGGGCGGACAGCGGGGCTACAGCCGACAACTTGGCTGAAAAATTAAAGAGCCTAATTGGCGAAGTGGCGGACATCCACAGACCCGTCAAGACGGCGGACATACGGATCTCTGGTTTCGGTGAAGCTGTATCGCCGGAAGCCGTAAAGACAGCTATTGCTGAAAAGGGGGCTTGCCCACCCGATCAGATTCGGATGGGCAGGATCCGGCTGGCACCGAACCAGACCGGGTCTGTGATAGCCGTATGCCCGGTAGAGACCGCCAACGCGGTGGTGGCCGCTGGGCGGCTACAGGTAGGGTGGACGATGGCCCGAGTGGAGGCCCTAGACCCTCTACCGATGAGGTGTTACAGGTGTATGGGGATTGGCCACACCCGTGCACTCTGTCCCTCACCGGTGGACAGGAGTGGCCTCTGCCATCGCTGCGGGAAAAATGGGCACACCACAAGGGAGTGCGAAGCCGAAAAGCCGTGGTGCTCTGTGTGCCACCACGCGAAACTTGCGGCCGGTCACGTGATGGGGGGACCCTCGTGCACCCCCCCATTCACAAGGGGGAAAATGGCCACTGCCAGGCCCCAGGCAACTGGAAAACCCCAGACTGCCCCGCCGAAAGACACAATGAGGTCAAATGGGGAGGGACTAAATAAAATGGACCACTAATGCCAGCACAACCTCAACAAAAAATTTGGGAAGTGCTGCAGAGCAACCTGAACCACTCCGCCCGAGCTCAAGATTTACTCTTGCAGCACATGGCGGAGTGGGGCATTAGTGTTGCCATCATAGCGGAACCATATTTTGTTCCTCCCCAGCCCAACTGGGTCGGGGACGCGGACGGGCTGGTGGCAATGGTGACCCCACCCATGGGAGACCACCCCCCACTCGCCAAAACCGAGGGCGGCTCCGGCTACGCAGCGGCCAAATGGGGAGACACGGTACTCGTGGCAGTGTACTTCTCCCCTAACAGGCCGCTGGCGGATTTCGAGCGCTACCTCGGTAGGCTCACGGGGGTGGTCGCAAGAGCGGCGCCGTCACCGGTGGTGGTGTTGGGGGACCTTAACGCCAAATGCAGAGCGTGGGGTTCCCCGGCCACAGACCCCAGGGGCCAGGCCCTCTGGGAGTGGACGGTGCGGTCCGGACTGGTGGCAATGAACAGGGGCACCGAGCACACCTGTGTCCGCCGGCAGGGGGGGTCTATAGTGGACATCACTTTCGCCTCCCCTGCGATTGCGGACAGGTTGTCCGACTGGCGGGTCCTGGTGGACACGGAGACCCTCTCCGACCACAGGTACATTCGGATGAGGGTCTCCAAGTCGATGACAGCTCCGGCGCAGGACCCTGCGGTGCCAGTGGGACGTGCTCGGTTCCCCAGGTGGAGCCTCGCCACCCTGGACCGGGACATGGCGGAGGAGGCGGCGATGGTCGAGGTTTGGCGAGCACCACCACCGGACCGGACGGCGGATGTTGAGGAGAGGGCTGTGCAATTTCGGGCGTCACTCACCTCGGTGTGTGACGCCGCCATGCGCAGGGTGGGGCGGCCGCCTGCGAAAACCCGAGTGTACTGGTGGACGGAGGAGGTTGCGGCCCTCCGTCTCACCTGTAACACGGCCAGACGGGCTTACACTCGGTGCAGGCGGCGAAGACAGCACACGGCGGAGGAGGAAGGGCTCCTCCATGAGGCTCTTCGGCTGGCGAAGGAGGCGCTGTCGACGGCCATCGCAAGGGCCAAGGACTCAGCCTATGAGGAGTTCCTGGCGACGCTGGACAGGGATCCATGGGGGCGACCATACAAGGTGGTACGCAACAAAATGCGCCACGCCCCCGGTATGGATTCCCTGGAGCCGGAACTCCTCGGCAGGGTGGTTGAGGGCCTGTTCCCGGCAGCGCCGGACTTTGTCCCGCCCTGCATGATGGCCCCCGCGGAGGAGCCACTGGAACCGGATGCGGTCCCTCCAGTGACGGACGGCGAGCTGGGGTTCACCATCCACCGGCTGCGGGGCTGTAAAAAGGCCCCTGGCCCGGACGGCGTACCTGGCCGCATCTTGCCGGTGGCACTAAAGCACCTCGGAGACCGCCTAAAAGACCTTTACGACGATTGTCTAGAGGCAGGGCGGTTTCCGAGATGCTGGAAGGAGGGGAGGCTGTGCCTCCTCCGCAAAAACAATCGGCCGGCAGACTCCCCTTCGGGGTGGAGGCCCATTGTGCTGTTGGACGAATCCGGGAAGATGTTCGAGCGCATCATCGCTTCCCGGATCGTCCAACACCTGGAGAGCACAGGGCCAAACGTGTCAGACCGCCAGTTCGGTTTTCGAACTGGGCGGTCGACCATGGACGCGCTTGGCGCCCTACGGGCATTCTCTGATTATGCTGCGGGGCGGGGGGAGGGAGTAGTGGCGGTGTCACTCGACATCGCCAACGCGTTCGGCTCCCTCCCGTACACGGTAATAATCGAGGCACTCCGCTATCATGGAGTGCCTCGGTACCTGAGGCGGATCATAGAGCACTACCTCTCGCAACGGGTAGTGCTCTATGAGGCACAAAATGGGCGGCGCCACGAAAGGGTTATGACATGCGGAGTCCCCCAGGGCTCCGTGCTCGGACCCCTCCTCTGGAACGTAGGTTTTGATTGGGCGATCAGAGGGGTCCTGCTCCCCCGGATGACCGTCATCTGCTATGCAGATGACACGATGGTGGCCGTCCGGGGAGCGGAGCTGGAGGAGGCCCTGCGGAGGGCAGCGGTAGCGGCGGACCTCATGACCTACCGAATTGGCCTACTGGGGCTGAGGGTGGCGCTGCCCAAAACTGACGCCATCGTTTTTGGGGGAAGGGGCTGGCGGTTGCCGGCTGCAGCGGCGATACCTGTGGGAGGGGAAGCGGTCCGGGTGAAGCCAAGTATTAAATACCTGGGCATTCACCTGGACCGCAAATGGGATTTCGGGGAGCATTTTGCCCAACTTGCTCCCCGAATAGTGGCGGCAGCGTCAGCCCTAGGCAGGCTACTGCCTAACGTGGGGGGGCCTAGCATGGCGTGCCGCCGCCTGTATGCGGGGGTGGCCCGAAGCATGGCCCTGTATGGTGCGCCGATCTGGGCGGATCGGCTCAGTGCCACCAACAGGGCCCGCCTCCGGGCCCCACAGAGAGTGGTCGCCACCCGGATCATCCGGGGCTATTGCACGGTGTCGTGGGCGGCGGCGTGCGCCCTAGCGAGCACCACGCCCTGGGAGCTGGATGCCCAGGTGCTCGCAGAGGCGCACCGGGAGCGGGTGAGGCGCAGGGCGCTCAACGAGTTCCCCGCTCCCGAGGAATTAAGGGAGGAGCGCCGCCAGGCGCAACGCCGTGCAAGGGAGAGATGGAGAGAGGACCTGGAGGAGTCCCCCTATGGAGTCCGCACCATAGGGGCACTCCTCCCGTCATTCTCCGAATGGCTGGAGAGGGCGCACGGCATCATCG